>JAEQBA010000042.1:0-42171 GCA_019434445.1 Phalangium opilio | reverse complement strand
AAACATGTTTCTCGTATAAGACTAGTAAAAGTACCTTACGATGCTATAAACGCCTAGAAACAGTAAGAAGTCAAGAAAGTTCCCATGGAACGCTGGACAAGCATGGAACCAAGTGGAAGACATTTAAAGCGAATTCGATGTCTAGCGTTTACTCATATTCGTAAACGCCATGGAAAGCACAACTTCCATCAACGCTTGAATTCTTGCGTTTTACTGGGCTACACGATACAAACGAAAGGGTATCCTGTTTGATTTCCCGATGAAAATATTGTCAAGGAGACAAAACAAGTCACATTCGACGAAAACTGAATTGGAAGAGAAGCCTTGCAAGATGACATAAAACCAGAGTAAAAGGTTCAGTTCCTTTGGCAATTGGAATCGGTACCGGTTCATCCCTAAAGAAAAGGAATCACATGAACAAGATCAAACTAGAGAAAATATAGAAGCTAAAAGAATTAATCCTGAAATAGAACCTACTGATCTTCCTAATCCTTTACCGCATGGATTAAAAAAGAGAGTATCGTTAGACAGACAGGAGCGTCAGCTGGGAAGGTTGAAACTTACAACATAACACGTGAAGGTAAAAGGCTAAGATCAAGACCAGAAAATAAAAGATATTGCGAAACGAAGAACGTTCCCGTTGATCCTTCTCTTTACTCATTAGGCGGAAATGCTAAGGAACCAAGGAAACCTGAAAATGAAGATGAGGAGGAATCATTTTTTGAGACACACTTCACCGAGATACAAACTCGAACATCATATGAACAGGCAAAGGCGTCCCCTGAGAAAGAGACCTGGCTATGGCTAAGGTGGTTCATATATTAGATTAACGAAAGGTTATGGCAACGGTTCCAACACCAAAGAATAACAAACCTATTGGCTGTAGATGGATGTATGCCATCAAAGGGAAGGATGGTGAAACACCGCCATATAAAGCACGTTTAGTAGCGCAAGGTTATAACCAGATCCCGGGTGTTGATTATAAAGAATCATTTACAGCAGTTGTAAATTTCACTTGGACCCGTTTCTTCATAGCGATATATAGGTTGGTTATACTGCCATCTTGATGCCAAAAATGCGTATTAACCCAGATTTGAGCCTGACAACGTTACAACCCACTGATTGATAGTATCAATGAATTGGAATTATACGGCCTACCACAAAGTGGCCGCCAATAGTATCTCGAATTGTATCGCATGTTTACAGACCATGGATTTTTTAAATTAAGCGGAACCAACTGTATATACATCCTACAAACAAAGGCAAAATATGAAGAAGCTAAGCAAGAGGTAATCAAGACATGGTCTAACTTGTGCGTAATAAAAATCTTGGGACCAATAATCAATTTGCTTGGAATTGAATTTGTGGAACTCCCTGAAGGAGGTATCAAATTACACCAGTCACATTATATTGATTCAATTGCAAAACGTTTCAATATCATATGCGATGAACCCGTATGTCTAGCATTGAGACATAGCGTCGTTGTAAGCAGAGATGATTGCCTTACAAATGAGGAGGACATAGATGGAAGACTTGCCTTACCAAACTTTAGTCGGATCCATTTTATACTTAGTGAATAGAACGAGCTTCCATAGCCATCCCACAATTTAACTCTAATCTGAGACTCAATCACTGGACATAATATGTCAACCGGCGCGATACACTATTTCGTCTTCCAATTATGGACTACATTACTACAATATGCATGCTTACGACTATAATCCGATAGTGATTATGCATCGAATTGTAACAGAAGAAATCTACTTGTGGTTACGTCTTTTGCGAGGGTTCCTCTCCTATTTCTTGGAGATCGTTTCGACAAAAAACAATAGTCTAGGGGTAATTGCAACGATAATTTTGAATATTATGGTTAGTAGTTTTAGAAACATTATGAATTTGAGAAATATTTAATTTCTAATAGTTCTATATCGGCTAGGAAAGCTTTTGGTTAAGTGGAGTTATTAAGGTTGGGGTCCATCTGCGGCTTATTTATTGTTTACATGAGTATCAGGCGTTAGAGCGTGCTCAAAGATATCAGAACAGAGTCACTAGGGTTTGGCTAGAAAAGGGATCGGAATTGATGGATGAGGCAATCACTAGCAACCGCGAAGACAGCGTTGAAAACTTAGAGGACGCTATTGATAGCAGTGGTGACGAGACTAAAATAAACACTCCTAACGTAGGGTCAGAAATTCCTGTTGGTAGCGCAATGAGTGACCCAACTGCCCACACAGCTAAGTCGATAGCAACCAACGTCAGTGCGAATAGTAACCCAGTTATTAGTTATACCCAAGCACCTCATAGCGGTTCTGTCACGGTACCTAGCGGAATGCAATTAGTTCATTCAACCACGGTGGCAGCTATGCATCAGCGGATTATGGATCTCCAGGATAAATTACAACAGTTACAACAGAATGGAGTTAGTGTTAGTTGAAATCAGGCTTTAGGAACGGTCCCTTCAACGCAGGTAGCTTTGGGCATTAGTATGGCTGGTAGCACGTCCCAACAAAAGCAGCGGGCTGAACTGTATAGTATCACAAGTGGCTACCGTTGCTTCGCCGGTTAACGTAGCTCCCACAATAAAGGTCCCAAAAAACGTCCCACCATCTTTTTCAGGGAAACCATCAGGGTTAAGTGCGAGTGTGTTCCTAACTAAAGCGAAACAAATGCCTTAGCAGCAGACTATATTCTCAATGAATATGGATGGAAACTTATTTTAAAAGAGATAGAACGCATTCTGTTAAATAAATTGCCTAAGTTAAAAATTTTCGAAAATGCTTCAAGTACGTGAGATCGTATGGGTATTTGTTTAGTTTCGTGAAGTTATGAGGGACGTTTAAATTTCAAGTCTGTACTCATCAGTCAAGCTTGGATTTTGTTCTGTTTAGCCAGGTTAGGTTAGTTCCCCCCCCCCTCGAAAAAATTGACTTATTTGGTGGTGAAGTACGTCAATATCATATCAATTTCTTACTTTTCGATTCTATTTATAAAATTTTCAGCTTAAGTGTAGGCAACCTCTTTCCTTCAACCCGCTGTATAAGAATATCGTGTTTTTTCTTCTGCTACGAGATTCTTACCCTATTATCAATGTTGAAAATTATATTTTCAGACTAAAACTTCTATCAAATAACCGGAAGGTTTTCAGAACTACCGAAGCCAAAATTTGACAACGAGCCTGAAAATGCCTCAAAGGATAATCCGAGTAGAAGGCCAACAAGGTCGTGGACCTAAGTCACATGCTTTCGGTAATAATTTTCTATTTTCGTCTCCAACATTTTCAATGGTTCCCGGCTCAGGGATTTGTGAGGTTCCAGTTTTTAGTGTCTGGTACAACTATAATAGAGAACTGTACCTCGGGTATCGGGTCCAATCGTTATACTAGCCTTGGCAAAGTTTAAAATTTGTGGTTCGAGACTCGAAACTTCTCGAGTAGTCGCACAGGCCTACTTTAAATCAATAAGAAAGGATTTCTTGTCGACCCAAGGAGTACACACCACACCCCATCCCATCCCTTAAGGAGATCTAACTTAGCCTTTGAAAGCGCCTAGCTACTTTCGAGACAATTGTTATTGGTCAAAGCCAAACTTGGTCTTTGATTCGCCAAAAATCCGTTTGCGCTAAAATTTTCTTTTTGAGCGCTAAATCCCTTTAGAATCCCGGTTCCCAACATTCTTCCTAGTGTTTTTCTATTTTAATGGAACACACATCTTGGCTTAAATGTTCCCGATAAAATAGAAAATAATATTCCCGGGAAGGCAAAGAGTCTATCTTATCCCGCAAATATCTAACTAACATATAACGATTGAGTGGTTAGGTAAAATGAGCACTAAATCCATGTATTTTGTAAAATATTAAGCAACATTTATAGTTAATATAAACGAAATATTTTTAATTCGAATAAATTTTCCTTTATAAAGTGATTATTATTTATTATTATTTTTAAGTCATATGAATTATGAAACACTGCAAGGAAGTTTGAACATAGAATAAGTACCCAGAAATAATTTCCTAAGGTAATATAGTGCCTATAAAAACAACATTAGGAAATATTTTATTTTAAACGCGGCCGGCGATAGAAAGTTAATCAGATAGTTAAGCAAGTAAGTTTGTTTAGCTATATTCTCCATTTTCTAGTAAGCTATATCTCCATTTAGTAATTTTTCGTAACTTGTGTCTGCGTATGCTTTTGTTCCTGAAAAAATCCAAAGTCCGAGCCTAATTTCGGAAACAAAATCGACTTAAGAGTTATAACAGTAAAGAAAAAATTGGCAAATTATAGTGCTTTTGAACATCAACATATAATAAAAAAATAATTTGTTAAATTATAATTTTGAGATTTTGATTTAACCAGTACATTAAATTCGTGATTAAATAGCAGGTAGATCTGGTTTAAACCTTGTAAATAATACATCCAAAAATCTCCCGTGTGTACGCCAAGAAAATCTCCCGTGAACCCAAAGCTTGGTCGCTTTTTTGCAATTATCGTAAACGTAGAGCGTGGGAATTCATGACATGTGTTAAGAATCGCATGTGTACTTTTAGACGTTGTATTGATTGGCAAAATAATAGAGGCAGGTTTTTATTTTTACAATTTAGACTTTAGCACAATTTATTCTCCAAGAACTTGAATAATTAATGGTAAATTACATTTGAAAATGCAAGTATGTTTGTATCTATCGTTACCAAGAAATTAAAATTCAGTTTGTGTCATTTTCCAAGTTTCAAGCGGTAACTACAACGTAATTTTGCTGTACGAGTCAAAAAACTTTATTAAATTCTTTGATTAAAAGAAAACCATAACCATATCATTGACAATTTTAATTAAAGCAATCCAATTAATTTAGTCTTATTTCGAATGCTAATTAAGTTCACAACAGAGTGAAAATGTTTGACATCATAAGTGCACTACTAACGTCTATAAGTTAGGGTGGATTAAAAGTAATGTAACACGTGTATTAAAATTTGATGTTCAAAATATATGTTTTGCGTTGTCGCAAAATTCGATTTCGTATGATTTGCTAGATTTTGCTTCTTTAAGCAAAGAGGTTGAAGATTATTTCGGTGGTGACAGCGGCTACTGTTCCTGACAATAGTATGAAAAGAAAGTAGAAAGGAACCGTGACGCTACTCAGGTTCAAATCAGCCGTGCTTTTTGACGGTTTCTTCCACTTGACTTGTTCAATTAAATGATGCCTTTCAAAATCCAGATAATTCAATGCTTGCGTTTCAAACATCGGTTCAACGCTGTAATGAAAACATTCGTCTAGCCCCTTAATCAGTTTAAAATTAATACAGTATCGACCTCAATTGGAGGTTTTCTTGTAATTGCGGACTGCTTCTTAGCCATGAGTTGTTGAAAACGAAGTGTAAATACTCGAAGCTAATTTCGTGCTCCGAAAAGTAAAATCCTTCATTGTCCGAAAAGAACTTTTTACTCTCGGGATCTAATTGAGGAATTTCCCGCTATCCAAGTCAGATAGATGTCCTCTAGAATGATAGCATTCTCCCCAAAAAGAATAGGCAGGTATCCATCACGAGTCAGGTAATCCGAAACACTAGTGACCATTTCTCCTGATCGAGTGCGTATAGCCATTTCTTAACATCTTGGTCCTGGGCAGCCTGTAGATACGAAACCAGTGAAGTCAGAAAAATGAAGAGCTTATCATTTAACGCCTATTCACCAAATATTTCAGATTGTCGAAAGCTCCGCCATTTTTCACAATTATAATTGGAATTTCCGATTTGATCAAGTCCGAGAGGGTGTCGATGCGATTGTAGCTTTCCGTCGTGAACTCCGTCCCGTAAGAAACAACCCAAGAAAAACAGAATGAAAGTCACTCCGATCAGCCACGACGCAGAGAGCAACCGACATGTAATGTGGGGCAAACAGAGGAATCGCTGTAGGGAACATAATTATGTCTGATTATTTAAATTTAAGCGAGCGCTTAATCGCGTACGTTCAGCGCAGAAGAGCGACGCGTTTTCCCAGGCATTTTCTAGGGATTCTCGTGCCATTTTCTTGAAAACATTCTTGGTGGGCATCGATTTGTATTTGTTGGTTACGATGGAGTGAACGACGAGCAAAAGTGACAGAAGAACCCAAGTGAACACAATAAATATCAACACCTAATTGAATCGAGAATTGAAATTAATGAATTGCGTGGTGAATGAAATGTTTATGGTGCGAAAAATACTGGAGTTTCCATATTTAAGAAAGACAAGGAAGTTGACAAGACTCTCTTCGGGGGCGCCGGTCACGATAATCGTCCTGGCAGTATCGAACACCGGAGACGGACTGAAATATTCATGTCGGCCACCGAATAATGCACGTGGCATGGGAAACAGAATAAAAGGAGCATTCTAACAAATATTAAGGATTATGAGAAATTATTTTATCAGTAGAGTTAAATTTTGGTCTCATTTCTCTTTCACGCACTATGAAAACATCAGCCGCAGTAATTAATTTGGAAAAGTCGTCAAAGTTCAATTTATTCCCTTCGTAAATTACCCTAAACACGATTGAAAAAATTATATTAAAGTAAGATATAAACATGATATTATTGAATGAATTTGATTTTATTTGGAATTATAAGATCTTCATTCGAAAACGGATTTACTTAATCGAGTATTTAAAAGAAAACCAAAACTCATCGATTAAGGATTAGAAATTTCGAATAATCGCCGGTTTTTAACGTTCAAATTAAACGAGTCGAAACCGGAGAATAATATTAAAATTCTCGAATATTCGCACACTCGACCCACAACCATGAAGTTGCAAGTTAAAACACAAGCCTATCCGTTTGACCCAACCCAATTACTCGAATCTTATTTCAAGGAATACAAAAATACTTCATGTTAAGGGATCTTTTCAAATAATCCGCTATGGCATTGTATCGTAATACTTGGTTCTCCATCACCCACGACTCCTGATAAGAAATATTTAAAGTTCAATTGCCAAAAAGAAAATAACACTCAGTGACACATCACCGAACGTTTCAAAATTCACCTCCAGTGTCGTCACGTTTACGAGAGTCTCTTGGGTGTACCTATAATTTAGATAAAATTTCAAATCGGCAATTACATTAAAGATTTTAAAATGCAATTTGTACCTGTATTTAAAATATCGATTATTTCCCATAAAATCCAGTTCGTTCAGTGCCATTATTGGAGTTACCAGGAAATCCTAGCTTCCACTAACCCAAACCTTTAAAGGCTGTAAAGAGTCGCTGATAGATTTCTCGTTTTTCATAAGTGAAAGCATATGCTTATTAGATTCCTATATTTCGTAATGGTAGAGACTTACTGAGAGCTAGTTCGAGAACGACGCAATAATTGACTACACCTAGTTTTGCAGTTCATCTTCCTATTTAGTCTGTACTTAGCCTTGACAGCGTCTCACCATGCGTCGCTTTACGAGAATCTATCACCTACGTCACTTCATAACAAGCTCTCAATAACCAGGGACAAACTCATGGAAAATATCTTATGAACTTATGGTAAAAGCGTTGTTTAAACGGAAGTTGTTGTCCGTTCTTGGTATATTGAAACAAGAAGCCTCTGACTGTCTAACTTCTAATATCAATAATAATAAACACTCATTGATTTTGTTACGTAACTCAAATAACAGCCACGACAAGTGTGTCTGCCGGAAAGTACCGAGTACCCAAGGCTTGACTAGCTTCTGTGTGAGAGAAGAATTGTGCAAAATCAAGTCATGGTTCTATGTAACCAAGAGGGAAATACAAAGGGGTAAGACTTTTCCTTTCATCTCGCTTTTTGGGGCCTTCGCTGTAGTCATTTTGTATCATGAGAGTGCGCAGAGACAGATGGCAATGTATCAACCCTCTATTACGCCCCGATACTGAGGGTTGCCTACGTTTTATTTTATATAGAAAAGGTCTATTATCTAACAAATAGTTATGAACCCATCCTGTGTGAAAATTTAAGCTTATGCAAAATTAGGGAATTTTAATCCATTAGGGAAAGAGAAAAATAAACAAGCCTGGAAGTTAAGCTATAATAATCGAAGAGAACTGTAAGAATTGTACTTGCTTTTAAAGGCAGGAATCGTGTATTTCTTCATAAGTAATATTCCACATTTGGGTAATCCGTCATTAACATCCTGCTAACTGCGTTTATCCTTAACAATTCTCTTTTCGAACATTAAAAAGCGTTGCTGGATTATGTATCAAGATATGCTTTTGGAGAGAATGTGGCTACACTCAATGTAGAAGTAAATTTATGTCATATGTTTAGTTGCAGCTAGACAATATGATCAATAAGGTTTATAACTTTTTGTATAGTAACTAAAGGCTATTAAAACGCTAGAAGGAGTAGAGACAAATATAGATACGAAAGGATTTCTAAACAAATTTTATCTCTTCTAAGGTTGGAAACAACATAAAGCTTGGTCGCTTTTCTGCAATTATCGTAAAGGTAGAACGTGGGAATTTCTGACATGTATGGCATGTGTACTTCTAGACGTTATATTGATTTGGCAAAATAGAGGCCGGTTTTTATTTTTACAATTTAGACTTTCGTATAATTTATTCTCCAAGAACTTGAATAATTTAATAACAACTTAGATTTGAAATTGCAAATTTTGTTTGTATCTATCGTAACCAAGAAATTCAAGTTCAGTTAGTATCATTTTCCAAGTTTCAATCGGTAACTTCAACGGCAATTTGGCATTACGAGTAACTATTAGAGATGGCCCGATATCAGTTTAAACCGATACCGACACATAGCATGGCATCGTTATCTGCCTATCTCTAAAAATATTCTATCAAGTTTGTTGGTGAAACGAAAACCATAACTATATCTTTGACAATTTTAATTAAAGCAATTCAATTATTTCGTATGCAAATTAAGTTCACAAATGAGTGCAAATGTTTGCTATAAGTGCATTACAACTCTCTATAAATTAGGGTGGATTATAAGTTATGTAACATGTGTGTTACAATTTGATGCTCAGATGTGTGTTAAAGCGAGTTGCTTGAAGAATATTTGGGTTATAGCAACGGCTACTGTTCCTGACCGTAGAATAAAAAGAGAGATGAAAGAAACGCTGACGCTACTCAGGTCCAAATATGCGGTGCTCTTCAACAGTCACTTCCACTTGACTTATTTTCGCAAAATGCGATTTCGTATTTGAGCATTTTAAGCAAATCGGTTTATGAATATTTCGGTGATGACGGCGACAACTGTTCCTGACAATACCATGAAGAGCAAGTAGAAAGGAACAAAAGACGCTTATAAGCTCCAATTCATATGTGCGTTTTTAACGTTCTGTTCAACTTGACTTGTTCAATTAACTGATGCTTCTCAAATTCCACATAACTCAATGCTTGAGTTTCGAAAATCGGTTCCAGGCTGTAATAACAAGAGTCGTCAAGCACCATAATCAGTTTAATATTAAAACCGTATCGACCTCAGTTGAAGGGTTCTTGTAATTGAGGACTCCTTCTTAGCCAAGATGTTTGGAAAACGAAGTGTAAATACTCGAAGCAAATTACTTGTTCAGAAGGGTAAAATCATTTATTTTCCGAAAAGAACTTTTTGCTGTCGTGATCTAATCAGTGGCGTAACTACATGGGAGCAGAGCCCGCAACTGGGCGGGCCGATGGCTTTTGGGGGTCCTTTGAAAATTTGCTTATAGACTGATTGTCCCATATTTTATAAAATGTCCTATAATTTCACAAATCGTCCAATAAAGTCCTATATATATTAATTATTTAAAATCCCAGCTGCATGACGTTTTAAACGCAGAATTAGTGCTATCTCATTTGTTCAGATCAAAAAATCGCGGAGCTCGCTTCACTCGTTCACGAAATTTTTCTCTTCAACTCTCACATAATTGAATTTATACGATTTTTTTGGTTTTTAGCCACATCGTAGTATACGATGAGGCTTTTAGTTTGACCCGAGCCGTAGTAGTAGTAGTAGTACTTGTGGCCGGAGTTTTCGCTTTCGTTATCGTTATTTTTAGCTTAAATGGAACTCCACATTACCACAACCCACCCATAGGGGTAACTGGGCTCGGTTAGAGATTTAATTTTTAATTAAATTTTCTTTTCGGATTGCAACCGGGAATCGAACCTGGGTCGCTCACGCAGTAGACAGACATTCTACCTCTGAGCCATAGAGACTTCATAAAATCTCCGAGTTTTTATCCTTAAATTTATCTCTAAAATATCGGGGTGATTTGGGGTGGGTACCTCTTAATCTGTGGGGTCGGATACTTTTGAATTTTTATCTGTGGGGTCGGATAGTTATGAATTTGTATGTTTGGGGTTTTTATATTTCTTTTCTTTTTAGCCACATAGTAGTATACGATTTAAAATAAATTAAGATAAATTTTAAGCATGGGCGAATACCAGTTTTTGACTGTCGAGACGAATATCGAAAAATTTTCTTATCGAATACCGAGACGAATAGTTGTTTGGGAACCGAATATCGAATAATTAGGCTTAACTTAAAATTGCCCTTATCGAATAGTTATCGAATAGTCAGAAATAGAAGGATTCAAAAAATGTCTAAGTGGCCAATGAAAAGCGTGGGAAAAAAGAAGAAAAACAAGATGGCCCCGGCCATATTAACGTTTTGCCTTGCCTAGCTAAATTTATTGTAAGGTGACCCCGGCATATATACTTTACGGTTATTTTTTTTTCTTTTAAATATCAAATATCATTCCAATTATGAATAAAAATAATCTAGCTTGATTTTGGGTTATAGATTATGAATCAAGTAAATAATCAACTTCTGTCCTATGAACTGGAACAATTTTCTTGATATTTTTGTTGCAAACCTAATATTTGTGGGATAATTGATGCGTTTGGGTACTAAAATTATTCATTGATTGCACGCTATTAGCAATATGCAACAAGCGCTTAGAATTAGCCCCGAGTCATGTTCTCTTGAAACTTGACGCAATAGAAATGAAGTAATTTGCATAAGCCCTAAAGAACAACGCTAGACGGGACACGGAAACGGATGGTGGAGATAAAGAACAGAGAAAATCGTACTGAATAGAAGGCAGGCCCGATATATATTACCGCCAAAAACAACCTCATTCCTTTTTGTTTATGACGTACTAAGCGTTAATTAAACAGAGAAGCTGGAACCGAAAAAACTTAACAAAATCTCATAATATTTGTGCCAAAAAAGTTAATTTAAAAACAATTTTATATATTTTAATTTAGTATAAAACAATTTTAGAACTAAAAATGGGGTTGAAAGGAGGCCCAGCTTGCCAGCTAGGGTCGGACCAATACTTTTCCGAACCTCTAAAACGCGCGAAAGTAAAAACTTAGTAAGGAAATAATTTATAAATAAAAATGTGGTTGAAGGGACGCCCAGCCTGCCAGGCAGGGTCGGACCAATACTTTTCCGAACCTCTAAAACTCGCGAAAGTAAAAACTTAGTGAGGAAATTTTTCTCAGGCTTACAGGATTGGCAACTCCCTATGTTCGACGGCAGCTTATTCAATATAAAATTTGTTCTAGCTTTGGTTCTCAGTACGACCCTGGTTCCTATACTGGAGTGATTTTGCGGTAATCTATAACCTAGTTTTAAGCGTGCTGACAACACACGAAAGAAATATTTCGAGACAAAAGACGAAAAAAATACTGATATTTAGGATTTAAAATCTCGACGTTTTAAATCGGAGAACTTTGACTGGTAGATGGGCCCTGATTAGTAGGAGATTCGAACACCAACTGCCTCTCTAGTAGAGGACTGCAAAGGCTTTGGGAAAACTCCAACTCCATAGAAAGCCAAGGGACTCCCTCATTTTTGGTCGGAGTTGGGTAAAATAAACCATTTGGCTTTATGTGGCTTTGGGAATATTATCTCTGAAATGGAACGGAGTCGGAAGGGAGTGGAAATATTTCGAAAACTTCTACGGGAGTCGGTCGGGACTGGATTATTGTTGAATTCAGATTCCGCGCCAAGAACGAAAAAAAAGTTTCACTAGTGCCACCGTCCGGAGAAAAAGCGAAGCTTGATCTAGGGGAAAAAAATGGCAGGCCTGAGACCTGTAGTAGCATCAGCGGGAGTGTATGTGACGTTTAAACTTATAATTCAGTGCCAAATGAAAATTAGTACTCGAAATTTCTTGCAATGAATGAACCACAATTTTCAGAAGAGAATATTTTCAAAAATGGTAAGTGTTGAAAACCTAATCACCCTAATATTAACCAGATTAGTTATGTAAACTCTTAAGCCTTGGTCATAACATGAGTATAAAAATTGGTAATACTGTTTTGTTTTGTTTAGTACCTGTTGCTCTCTCTCTTGTCAAAATTGCAAGAGTATTACACATATTTTCCAAAAGATCCTACTGAAAAAATTCAAAAAGCTCTTCAGTCAAACTTTTAAGGGAAATGAATTCACACAGTATGGAATTACAAACGAAAAAAAAACACTTGTTGCTTTAATAAAGTCTAATTTAAAAGTACCGAAGATTGGCTTTGAAGTCAACCTTTCTTATCGATTCTTGGGGTGTTCCCCTGACGGTCTAGTCAACGATAATTTGGTCGAAATGAAGTGTCCAGTCATTGGTGAAAAAGGAAACTTAGAAACAGTCCTCAAGAAAACTCCTTACGTAATCAAGAAGGACGGAACATTTTCTTTGAAACCCTAAAAAATGTATTATGGGCAAGTGCAACTTAGTTTGGCCCTTTTAGGACTTCAAAGTTGTCATTTTGGAATTTATTCTAAACTGGAAGATGACTGTTTTGTTATTGATGTGCCTTACCAAGATTATAAATTACTTATTTTAAAAGGTTTTTTTGCTTATTTTAATTACATTCCAAATTATTCGAAATGGAATAAAAAGGACGGAATGTAATGGCGCAAATAAGGCTGAAGAGATATTTTTAAGTTCCTTAAAATGTGATAGAATCTTACAAATTTATTAAATAAAATTGTTTTACAAAATGTCAGGAGTCTTGGTTCATTATTTATTTGCATTTTTAGCTAAACTTTACTTTAGCTCGCGCATTTTAAATACAGTTTTTTCAATAAATATCTTTTCTGGGAGGTTAATTATATGATAATTAATTAAATTTAAGGTGCGGAAACTAACTTACTTCAATATTTTCCATGTTTTTTGTAATTTATTCCCTCTTATTCCCTTATCCATGAGCAGCGTGCGCCTGCTTTTGTATGAGTGGCTAAATGTGCGCCTGTTTTTGTATGAGTGGCTAAATGTGCGCCTGTTTTTGTATGAGTGGCTAAATGTGCGCCTGTTTTTGTATGAGTGGCTAAATGTGCGCCTGTTTTTGTTATTATCAAGTTTTCTTAACTGAATAAATTTCCCCTTTTTCAAAATTTTACTAAATATAATATGTTTTTACCCCTAATTATTGGTACCTTTCCAAATTATGGCTAACTAGCTTGTTTATTGCCACCTTTTCCAAAAAAATTATTATTTTTAGTTTCTTTCTACCCTAAAAAGAGGCGCACTTTTACTTATAGCCATTCGTGTTTTTGTTATTGTCAAGGCTTATCAACTGCATAAATATCCCCTTTTCCAAAATATTACTAAATTTTGTATGCTTTTTTACCTCAAAATATTGGTCCTTTTCCAAATCATTAGACCCAACCGTAACTTTTTTTAAAATGGCTGGGGAACTTTATAATCCGCTTAACACTAACACAGAAATCCTTCCGATAAACTGTTGATATGGATGATGAAAGCCATGAAAACATTGATTAAAATAGTTTCCGCACCTCAAATGTATTTAATTATCATATGATTAACCTCCAAGAAATGATATTTGTTGAAAAAACTGTATTTAAAATGCGCGAGCTAAAGTAAAGTTTTTCCGCATTTTTTTTCACGGGTTTTAACAAGCTTGGGAACTGCGTAAGAGTTAATTTAAAATGATTTGAGGTCTGAACTTTACTTATTCCAAACAAAGCTGATAGAGCGGTGAATGAAATCAAATGCCAAGTTTTAGTTTCATGAGTGTCAAAAATACCCTATCTCGAGACTCGTAGTTTCCCCCATTCTTGGCCCATGCTTCCTCTCTACCTTATTTGTCCATGAAAAAGGGGTATGAACTTACTGTTAATATTTTTAATGATCGCATCAAATAGACCAGTACTTTGTAATCCTGTTAATGAAATTATAGAGGTGGCATTCAATATTCCATTAGAAGCATTAACATAACATGTATGATTTTCCAAGGTGTTGACCATAATGCATTTACAGGGTTGCCACGGAATATTCAAAACCAAATTCCCTGACTTTTTCAGGTTTTCCCTGACCTTTTTCTGAGATTCTAGACATTTTTTAGGATTGCTCTAGAGTTTTCTGTGTTAAGAGAGGATGAGAAACTTTCATTACTCTTTCAATAAAGACTTATCCCCAGAAATTTTACCTACTAAAATAAAATTCCCTAACTTTTCCCTGACCTTTTTGGCCCATTTTCAAATTCCCTGACTTTTCCAGGTTTTCCAGGTTCTCCCTGACCCGTGGCAACCCTGATTTATCATTGGGGTTTGGAGTGGTGCATTTGTCGGTCGTAGTTTCCTCGGTAGTTTGTTGAACAGCATCAATCCCCAATCTTTCAGCTAGAATTTCTGCGTCTGCTGGTCCATTTATTTCAGCTGTTTCACTTGCATGCAAAGTTGGAGATTGTGAGAGCTGATTCCTTTTTTTTCAGTCTTTCCAATCTCCCATTAGCCTTGAACTTTTGTTGATCATGTTTCCTTAATGGGAGTTTTTTGGAAGGAACAGCCAAGGGTCTAAGCCTGGGAGGGTAACTTAACTTATCTACAATAATAACTCTTATTATAATTGGTTTTAAATTAATACTATACGCTTAAAACATACCTGACTGTTCATATTTCGGTTGAGGGCGGTAATCCTCTTTAAAATGAAGGGAGCAGACAACCATGGACTTGGTGCGTGGTTTACCCATTTTTAAAGCTATATCCCATTGTTTCGACAATTTAACGTCGCGCGGAAATTGGTGAAAGCGGACACCACTCATTGTGGCATTATTTTTACACCCATACACGCTGCAGTATTTAACCATTGTTTAATTACGTTTAAATAAACAGCAAAACTGACAAAAACTAGCCAAATTACCGTTGAGCAGATAGTTGAGTTGTTGATTTAATTTTATAATTATCCTTGAGCAATTCAATTTAATTAACTTTAATTAAACCATGAGTATGTTGATTGCGTTTGTCATTAATCATGGTATCGCCGGGATTAAGTTACATTTAAACACCTGATTAAACTATCTAATCATCGATCATCCGTTAAGCCTTGAACCTTGCAATAGGAGGCAGAGAGACAACAAACTAATATTTATGACATCTCATGTTGCCCTCTATTTGGATCTTTCAGCAACTATCGTTAAATTTATTACTTAAAAAATATAATTTTTTTTAAATATAATAATCATATTAGCTAATTATAATTATTTAACTTTAAATGAGTATGTTTCATTGATATAAATTACATTGCAAAAAATAATTTGGCGGGCGCTACGCAAGCCTCCGGAAAATTCTCTCTACTCTCTCTCCTCTCCCACTTACAAAATCCAGTTGCAGCTGGTTTTCGCGCGCTTGAAGGGGAGGGTGGGTGGGTAGGGGATCCACATCCTTCTACCCGCTCGCTTCTACCTCTCTCTACTCTACAGTCTAACTTAACTCGGGTTTTGTACTAAGCGAGCGTGGGTCAGTTGGTTGAGTCACGGATTCAGGCGCCTTCACTGGCGTCTAGTATGGATCGGCACATAGCGGGTTCGAGGCCCCGCACCGACGGAAAAATAATTTCAATTGAAATAAAATACGTTACGCCACCTATGAGGTGTAACGTGAACTACGGGTGAATTTCGAGTTGAAAATTCGCGGGAAATTTAAAATTCGAAATGTTCATTTATGACAAAATTCATCAGGTCACAACATTTCCAGCCAGCCGACCAGCAGAGGGCGGAACAATAGTTTTCCAGCTCTAAAGAGCGGCAAACCTAAAAACGGTCCACAGACAAACTTTCACACGCTATAGAGTAGTAGCACTTCAGGCCTATTTTCCCATAGAAACTTATACATTAAAAAGTGTAACTGCCATTACTTTTTTAAAACATTTTTAGGGTTAATATTTTTGTTTTCTCGAATAGTTAATCGAATATTTAACGAATAGTTAGTCGAATATTTAACGAATAGTTGGTCGAATATTTAACAAATAGTAGGCCCGAATAGTAAAATTCACTATTCGATATTCGTTCGAATACCTGAAATGGGGCTTATCGAATATCGAGACGGTTATTCGTCTCGATATTCGATCGAGTTATTCGTGTTACTCGAGTATTCGCCCATGCTTAATAAATTTATAAGATGATGAGTTTTATAAATGTCCCCCACTTGAGCGTGTAAAGGCCGCTTATTGGCCGAAAGAATCTTTTCGGGGGAGGGAGGAACGATACTAAATGGAATGGCTTGGTAAAAAACTTTTGCCAAGGATATAAAAGCTCCCGCTTTCGAATCTTATTTCAGATACTCCGCGATTTTCGCCTCAAGCCACAATGTCTAGTTTCGAGGAAGAAATTCTCACGCCTTCGTCTTATGAAGAAACCGCGTCCTGCGAAGAAACCGCGGTAGAAAACAAACTTCTTCCATTCATGGAAGATACGGTGGTAAGTAAAAATAATCCACTTTAAGATGATTTTGAGTTTGTAGTAGTAGGCCAACGTCCACGTGTTTCAACTGATTTTCCCTAATATTTAGTGTTCTATAAACGGACTTAATAACTTAAAATTAGACGTAATCTCCTAAACCAGAACAAATTAACCTCTTTCGCCGGTACTCTTTTAAGATAAAATTAGCGAGTTTTAACATCGAGTTAACTCAAAAAGGTTGGCCAATTGAGGGAGGGACGAGATTAGAGTAAGTCGTCACGGGAAGGGGTAGGCCTATTACCAAAAGGGTAAGGCTTGTAATATTTTAGAACTCGTGGGTAGCGGGCATGTTCCTATTTCTTAAACTGCTTTAAGTTAAAAGTAAATATTCGTATTTAACCTTTCAGAATTTATCGGACAGCTCGCGCCCCAGCGCCAGCCCCAGAGCCAGCGCCAGCCAGAGCCAGAGCCCGAGCCCCAGAGCCAGCGCCAACCAGAGCCCCAGAGCCAGCGCCAGCCAGAGCCCGAGCCCCAGAGCCAGCGCCAGCCCGAGCCCCAGAGCCAGCGCCAGCCAGAGCCCGAGCCCCAGAGCCAGCGCCAGACAGAGCCCGAGCCCCAGAGCCAGCGCCAGACAGAGCCCGAGCCCCAGAGCCAGCGCCAGCCAGAGCCCGAGCCCCAGAGCCAGCGCCAGCCCGAGCCCCAGAGCCAGCGCCAGCCAGAGCCCGAGCCCCAGAGCCAGCGCCAGCCAGAGCCCGAGCCCGAGCCCTAGAGCCAGCGCCAGCCAGAGCCCGAGCCCCAGAGCCAGCGCCAGCCAGAGCCCGAGCCCCAGAGCCACCGCCAGCCAGAGCCAGCGCCAGACAGAGCCCCAGAGCCAGCGCCAGACAGAGCCCGAGCCCCAGAGCCAGCGCCAGACAGAGCCAGCGCCAGACAGAGCCCCAGAGCCAGCGCCAGACAGAGCCCGAGCCCCAGAGCCACCGCCAGCCAGAGCCAGCGCCAGACAGAGCCCCAGAGCCAGCGCCAGACAGAGCCCGAGCCCCAGAGCCAGCGCCAGACAGAGCCCGAGCCCCAGAGCCAGCGCCAGACAGAGCCCGAGCCCCAGAGCCAGCGCCAGACAGAGCCCGAGCCCCAGAGCCAGCGCCAGACAGAGCCCCAGAGCCAGCGCAAGACAGAGCCCCAGAGCCAACGCCAGCCCGAGCCCCAGAGCCAGCGCCAGCCAGAGCCCGAGCCCCAGAGCCAACGCCAACAAGAGCCCGAGCCCCAGAGCAAGCGCCAGACAGAGCCCGAGCCCCAGAGCCAGCGCCAGCCAGAGCCCGAGCCCCAGCGCCAGCCAGAGCCCGAGCCCCAGAGCCAGCGCCAGCCAGAGCCCGAGCCCCAGAGCCAGCGCCAGCCAGAGCCCGAGCCCCAGAGCCAGCGCCAGACAGAGCCCGAGCCCCAGAGCCAGCGCCAGACAGAGCCCGAGCCCCAGAGCCAGCGCCAACCAGAGCCCGAGCCCCAGAGCCAGCGCCAGACAGAGCCCGAGCCCCAGAGCCAGCGCCAGACAGAGCCCGAGCCCCAGAGCCAGCGCCAGCCAGAGCCCGAGCCCCAGAGCCAGCGCCAGCCAGAGCCCGAGCCCCAGCCCCAGAGCCAGCCAGCCAGAGCCAGAGCCAGCGCCAGCCAGAGCCCGAGCCCCAAAGCCAGCGCCAGCCAGAGCCCGAGCCCCAGATCCAACGCCAGCAAGAGCCCGAGCCCCAGAGCAAGCGCCAGGCAGAGCCCGAGCCCCAGAGCCAGCGCCAGCCAGAGCCAGAGCCCGAGCCCCAGCGCCAGCCAGAGCCCGAGCCCCAGAGCCAGCGCCAACCAGAGCCCGAGCCCCAGAGCCAGCGCCAGCCAGAGCCCGAGCCCCAGAACCAGCGCCAGACAGAGCCCGAGCCCCAGAGCCAGCGCCAGACAGAGCCCGAGCCCCAGAGCCAGCGCCAACCAGAGCCCGAGCCCCAGAGCCAGCGCCAGACAGAGCCCGCGCCCCAGAGCCAGCGCCAGACAGAGCCCGAGCCCCAGAGCCAGCGCCAGCCAGAGCCCGAGCCCCAGAGCCAGCGCCAGCCAGAGCCCGAGCCCCAAAGCCAGCGCCAGCCAGAGCCAGAGCCCCAGAGCCAGCGCCAGACAGAGCCCGAGCCCCAGAGCCAGCGCCAGCCAGAGCCCGAGCCCCAGAACCAGCGCCAGACAGAGCCCGAGCCCCAGAGCCAGCGCCAGACAGAGCCCCAGAGCCAGCGCCAGCTAGAGCCCGAGCCCCAGAGCAAGCGCCAGCCAGAGCCCGAGCCCCAGAGCCAGCGCCAGCCAGAGCCCCAGAGCCAGCGCCAGCCCGAGCCCCAGAGCCCGAGTCCCAGAGCCAGCGCCAGAAGAGCCCGAGCCCCAGAGCTAGCGCCAGACAGAGCCCGAGCCTCAGAGCCAGCGCCAGCCCGAGCCCCAGAGCCAGCGCCAGCCAAAGCCAGAGCCCGAGCCCCAGAGTCAGCGCCAGCCAGAGCCCGAGCCCTAGAGCCAGCGCCAGCCAGAGCCCGAGCCCCAGAGCCAGCGCCAGCCAGAGCCCGAGCCCCAGAGCCACCGCCAGCCAGAGCCCCAGAGCCAGCGCCAGACAGAGCCCGAGCCCCAGAGCCAGCGCCAGACAGAGCCCGAGCCCCAGAGCCAGCGCCAGCCAGAGCCCGAGCCCCAGAGCCAGCGCCAGCCAGAGCCCGAGCCCCAGAGCCAGCGCCACCCAGAGCCCGAGCCCCAGAGCCAGCGCCAGCCAGAGCCCGAGCCCCAGAGCCACCGCCAGCCAGAGCCCCAGAGCCAGCGCCAGACAGAGCCCGAGCCCCAGAGCCAGCGCCAGACAGAGCCCGAGCCCCAGAGCCAGCGCCAGCCAGAGCCCGAGCCCTAGAGCCAGCGCCCCCAGAGCGTGAGCCCCAGAGCCAGCGCCAGCCAGAGCCCGAGCCCCAGAGCCACCGCCAGACAGAGCCCCAGAGCCAGCGCCAGACAGAGCCCGAGCCCCAGAGCCAGCGCCAGACAGAGCCCGAGCCCCAGAGCCAGCGCCAGACAGAGCCCGAGCCCCAGAGCCAGCGCCAGACAGAGCCCGAGCCCCAGAGCCAGCGCCAGACAGAGCCCCAGAGCCAGCGCCAGACAGAGCCCCAGAGCCAACGCCAGCCCGAGCCCCAGAGCCAGCGCCAGCCCGAGCCCCAGAGCCAGCGCCAGCCAGAGCCCGAGTCCCAGAGCCAGCGCCAGAAGAGCCCGAGCCCCAGAGCCAGCGCCAGACAGAGCCCGAGCCCCAGAGCCAGCGCCAGCCAGAGCCCGAGCCCCAGAGCCAGCGCCAGCCAGAGCCCCAGAGCCAGCGCCAGCCCGAGCCCCAGAGCCAGCGCCAGCCAGAGCCCGAGTCCCAGAGCCAGCGCCAGAAGAGCCCGAGCCCCAGAGCCAGCGCCAGACAGAGCCCGAGCCTCAGAGCCAGCGCCAGACAGAGCCCGAGCCTCAGAGCCAGCGCCAGACAGAGCCCGAGCCCCAGAGCCAGCGCCAGCCCGAGCCCCAGAGCCAGCGCCAGCCAGAGCCAGAGCCCGAGCCCCAGAGCCAGCGCCAGCCAGAGCCCGAGCCCTAGAGCCAGCGCCACCCAGAGCCCGAGCCCCAGAGCCAGCGCCAGCCAGAGCCCGAGCCCCAGAGCCAGCGCCAGCCAGAGCCCGAGCCCCAGAGCCAGCGCCAGCCAGAGCCCGAGTCCCAGAGCCAGCGCCAGAAGAGCCCGAGCCCCAGAGCCAGCGCCAGACAGAGCCCGAGCCCCAGAGCCAGCGCCAGAAGAGCCCGAGCCCCAGAGCCAGCGCCAGACAGAGCCCGAGCCCCAGAGCCAGCGCCAGACAGAGCCCGAGCCCCAGAGCCAGCGCCAGCCAGAGCCCGAGCCCCAGAGTCAGCGCCACCCAGAGCCCGGGCCCGAGCCCTAGAGCCAGCGCCAGCCAGAGCCCGAGCCCCAGAGCCAGCGCCAGCCAGAGCCCGAGCCCCAGAGCCACCGCCAGCCAGAGCCCCAGAGCCAGCGCCAGACAGAGCCCGAGCCCCAGAGCCAGCGCCAGACAGAGCCCGAGCCCCAGAGCCAGCGCCAGACAGAGCCCGAGCCCCAGAGCCAGCGCCAGACAGAGCCCGAGCCCCAGAGCCAGCGCCAGACAGAGCCCCAGAGCCAGCGCCAGACAGAGCCCCAGAGCCAGCGCCAGACAGAGCCCCAGAGCCAGCGCCAGCCCGAGCCCGAGCCCCAGAGCCAGCCCCAGCCAGAGCCCCAGAGCCAGCGCCAGCCAGAGCCCGAGCCCCAGAGCCAGCGCCAGACAGAGCCCGAGCCCCAGAGCCAGCGCCAGACAGAGCCCGAGCCCCAGAGCCAGCGCCAGACAGAGCCCCAGAGCCAGCGCCAGCCAGAGCCCGAGCCCCAGAGCAAGCGCCAGCCAGAGCCCGAGCCCCAGAGCCAGCGCCAGCCCGAGCCCCAGAGCCAGTGCCAGCCAGAGCCCGAGTCCCAGAGCCAGCGCCAGAAGAGCCCGAGCCCAAGAGCCAGCGCCAGACAGAGCCCGAGCCTCAGAGCCAGCGCCAGCCCGAGCCCCAGAGCCAGCGCCAGCCAGAGCCAGAGCCCGAGCCCCAGAGTCAGCGCCAGCCAGAGCCAGAGCCCGAGCCCCAGAGTCAGCGCCAGCCAGAGCCCGAGCCCCAGAGCCAGCGCCAGACAGAGCCCGAGCCCCAGAGCCAGCGCCAGCCCGAGCCCCAGAGCCAGCGCCAGACAGAGCCCGAGCCCCAGAGCCAGCGCCAGACAGAGCCCGAGCCCCAGAGCCAGCGCCAGACAGAGCCCGAGCCCCAGAGCCAGCGCCAGCCAGAGCCCGAGCCCCAGAGCCAGCGCCACCCAGAGCCCGAGCCCCAGAGCCAGCGCCAGCCAGAGCCCGAGCCCCAGAGCCAGCGCCAGCCCAAGCCACAGAGCCAGCGCCAGCCAGAGCCCGAGCCCCAGAGCCAGTGCCAACCAGAGCCTGAGCCCCAGAGCCAGCGCCAGCCCGAGCCCCAGAGCCAGAGCCAGCGCCAGCCAGAGCCCGAGCCCCAATGCCAGCGCCAGCCAGAGCCCCAGAGCCAGCGCCAGCCAGAGCCAAAGTCCGAGCCCCAGAGCCAGAGCTAGCGCCAGACAGAGCCCGAGCCCCAGAGCCAGCACCAGCCAGAGCCCCAGAGCCAGCGCCAGACAGAGCCCGAGCCCCAGAGCCCCAGAGCCAGCGCCAGACAGAGCCCGAGTCCCAGAGCCAGCGCCAGAAGAGCCCGAGCCCCAGAGCCAGCGCCAGACAGAGCCCGAGCCCTAGAGCCAGCGCCACCCAGAGCCCGAGCCCCAGAGCCAGCGCCAGACAGAGCCCGAGCCCCAGAGCCAGCGCCAGCCCAAGCCACAGAGCCAGCGCCAGCCAGAGCCCGAGCCCCAGAGCCAGTGCCAACCAGAGCCCGAGCCCCAGAGCCAGCGCCAGCCCGAGCCCCAGAGCCAGAGCCAGCGCCAGCCAGAGCCCGAGCCCCAATGCCAGCGCCAGCCAGAGCCCCAGAGCCAGCGCCAGCCAGAGCCAAAGTCCGAGCCCCAGAGCCAGAGCTAGCGCCAGACAGAGCCCGAGCCCCAGAGCCAGCGCCAGCCAGAGCCCCAGAGCCAGCGCCAGACAGAGCCCGAGCCCCAGAGCCAGCGCCAGACAGAGCCCGAGCCCCAGAGCCAGCGCCAGCCAGAGCCCCAGAGCCAGCGCCAGCCAGAGCCCGAGCCCCAGAGCCAGCGCCAGCCAGAGCCCCAGAGCCAGCGCCAGACAGAGCCCGAGCCCCAGAGCCAGCGCCAGCCAGAGCCCGAGCCCCAGAACCAGCGCCAGACAGAGCCCGAGCCCCAGAGCCAGCGCCAGACAGAGCCCGAGCCCCAGAGCCAGCGCCAGACAGAGCCCGAGCCCCAGAGCCAGCGCCAGACAGAGCCCGAGCCCCAGAGCCAGCGCCAGCCAGAGCCAGAGCCCGAGCCCCAGAGCCAGCGCCAGACAGAGCCCGAGCCCCAGAGCCAGCGCCAGCCAGAGCCAGAGCCCCAGTTTTATATATATATATAGAATATAAAGTTGTTTTCAAAACGTGTAGTTTTACCTCACATACTAACAAAACAGGGGGCACAATAACTTTACAAATGAGTTGAGCAATACGATCTCCCTTCTCAACGATAAACATCTCGTTTGAATTATTAAATAAGATAACCCCAACGTTACCAGTATAATCTCGATCTATAACTCCACCTCCGATGGAAATTGAGTTTTTCAACGCTAAACCCGAACGTCCGGCTGAAAAATTTAATCAACTTTAAAAAGACACCCCTTTTTAGGATGATGGTTTGGGAATTAAAACCATACTAATGCGGGCGTAGCAATTTGAAGGAGCACGTATTTGAAGATCTGTTTCTATCAACATAGTTGATTGAGCAGGAATTTCATAATTTCGAGGAGAATACAAATCAAGTCCGGCTGAATTTGCAGACCCTCTAGTTGGAATAATCGCTTCTTGAGAGAGCTTAACAACTTCTAACGTATTCATTTCAACGTTTGTAGCGTAAATACAAATTTTCCCATTTTCTCGAGTAGGATGGTAATTATACATAATCGTGAGATAAATTTTTTTATGTCTTGTATTCCCAGAGGGTTTTTTTTCTTTTTAAATCACATCCCCTCCTCCTCTAATACTTAAAAAATAACCCACATTTTAGTTTTTATAGGTCAGGAAATCAAAACTAATTTTACCACTAACACCCCCCGGATCCTTACGTCATAAAAAAACGGGATGCTTTTTATTAGCCATAGAAAATACATAGTAGGGTTCCCTATGGGAAATAACATGGTGGTACTCTGGAAAACTGCATAGGTTTAACATGGTGGTTCTTGGGTTAGGACCCCCCTTTTCTCACTACTCATATGGTTTTCCCACGACCAACTTTAACTATAACTACATACGGTGGTTTTTCTGCTCTACAAGGAATATAGAATAAAGTAAATAACCTTTTCTTAAGTCCACCGGACAGGCTTCGATACTAAATTTTAACATAAGAAAATAATATATATATTATTATCTTATGATTTTAAAAAAATTACTCTTTTCAGGGGTGACTCAAATATTATTATGATTGAAATGAAAATTATTTACCGAATTAAGCCATAATTTAGGAACCACAGTTTTTTGTACTTCCTAGCTGAAACGGATGAAAACTGAATCTGTGAAAAACAGTTAGTGTTAACCTGTACTCTGCTATCAATAACCGGCGTCACTTAAATTCTTGAACTTGGAAGCACTAATTTTAAGACACTAACTTCTGGCAGCGCGAAACGCAAGTGTTTCGAGGGTACAGAATTTTCAATTTTTTATATTCTTGAAAAAGTATTTTTTTATTTAAACCTACTCACTAATAGACATGTTTTATGACTTTTTTTAAAACCTTACGACTTAAATAATACAGAACGATTAAGGACATGCATTTCCCAGTTTAAAAAAGTTGGCAGAATATTTCTTATTTGCGGCTTTGAGAAAAACGTAAAGGTTTTTTATTGGTTATTACTGAATTTAAAGCAACAGCAATCATTATGTTTTCTGTTTGGTTTTTTAACTATAGATAGTTTACACACGAGGAGGGTTCATACCATTTACACCAGGATTTCGGGCTTCCTGCAGAACAAAAGCAGACTGGTTTTTGTCATCCAGCTAGCCTGCCCTTCTGGTGTAAATGGTATGAATCCTTCTTGTGTGTAAACTATCTATTGTTTAAACATAGACTATCACCACGTAAAGTAAGATTATTTATTTAAAAAGTATAATATGAATTTCAGTTCTAGGATGGCAGAATGGTGTAAAAAAGCATCATTGAAATTCTTTTCGTACTTGAAACTAGGAGTAATGGAGCCGTGTTTAAGCGATTTAAAAGGATGATTGATATAAACCAGATTGTCATATGTTTTGATAATTACTACAGTTTCCACTCATCGGTATTTTCTCCATGTTTTTTTTTACTAAGAGTAATGTAATTGTAGAATAATCTAAAACAGTATTTTAAAAATGACAAACGGACAGGATCGATACGCGCATTTTTCAAAACAACAACCAAAATGGGAAGCTCCTCTCAGAAACATAATAATTTCTTTTTTCTGTATATGAAATGAAAAAAGGATAATGTTGCGCTCCTTCTTTAATGGTATCCTTGCTTGTCTATTAATATTTTACGTAGGAGTAATACGTTTTTAGCGAAGTCTAGAGAGGATAAACATAAGCGAGGTTGTTTCGGAAAAAAATACTGCTTCCACTAATGGGTTTATACTCCTTGTTACTGTTGTATAGAGTAATCATGATAAAAGCTTAAAAAATTACGAGAGGACAGACCTTTTTTATCCTCTTGTTTTATTCTTAATAAGAATATAAAACATTTATTTTGTATCAAAAAATATTTTTTGGTGCTAAGATTGCCTTAGAAAAATCCAAACGGTTAGGCATTGTTAAAAAGACATGTGTAAGCTATTTGCAGAGATGATAATTGTTTTACATGTTTTAAATAAGACTGAAGCTTCCACTATTGTGTTTATGCTCCTTGTTTGTTTGACGGAAAACCATCTAGATGTAGATAACAGTCAGACCAAAAATTTCAAAAATATATATTTTAAATCTAATCAGATACGCCCACCTAGTTGAAAATAGACCTTTTAAATTTGCGGGAGCCATTCTTGAGAATTTTTCTTTGCTTGTAGGTTGTCAATTTATCTACCAGTAAATGTTTGTGTTTGGAAGTTGGATATTAAGTCAAATTAAGTGGTTGTAAAGAGCCAGCAGGTTTTTGCCGCTTCTTTTTGTGAGTATTTGATTTTTGTATGTAAAATGGAGGAAGATAATGTTGAGAGTAAGGATGAAATGCGGAAGCGCAAAGCGCGGGAAAGGATGAGGGCAAAAAGGTCGACGTTTTCATTGGACACTTAAGTTTATATAATCTTCTCGACACGGAGAGGTAATATTTTGGTTTTCCCAACTTGTTACACTTCAGATAGTGATTTTAACTTCAATGTTGTTATCCTTGCAAAGTTTGAATTGTTTTATTCGAGATTACTTTGCAGCTGGGAGTTGTGGCGTTCTCCTGTAATCCAGCTCTTTGGAAGCTAGAATCGATGGATGGTATGAGGTTGGGATTCCTGTGACTCAAGGACTCGTGTAGATCGGACGTCCGCGTTAAGCTGGGTGTCAATATGGTCGTCTTGAGGTAGCTTATGGACCACCAGGTTGTTCTAAGGAGGGGCAAAACGGCTCAGGGCGGTAACGCAGCAGGCAAAAGTTCCCGCATTCGGCAGTGACGGGATAACGTCTGAGAGCGAGCTTCGAGTCACAACGCAACCAATACGAACGTACACGATTCTTATGTCAGTTTTTACACTTCAGATAGTGATTTTAACTTCCATGTTGTTATCCTTGCAAAGTTTTAATTGTTTTAATCGAGTTTACTTTGCAGCTGGGAGTTGTGGCGTTCTCCTGTAATCCAGCTCTTTGGAAGCTAGAATTGATGGATGGTATTTATTTATTTATTTATTTGAGAGACATGAGGTAAAGGGTCGTGAAGCCATGGGCTTATGTACAACCTCCCTCGTCGGTAAAGTGTGAAGGATTACAACAAGAAATAAAAAAAAATTAAATGAAAAAACTACAAATATGAAATTATATATAAAGAAAAATATTGTTAATACGGCAGATCAAATTCGGTATAGCCTGAATTAAGAGTCAAATAGCGCCGTTACGGCAGTGCGAAATGAGTTTCGCCCCGGAAGGGCAAGGGTAGCGATAGGAAGCCCATTCCAGTCATTCAATACCCTGTATGTAAAGTGTTGCAAAGAATACCGGGTACGCGCACGTGGCTTTCGAAGTTTTTGGCGATGGCCGCGAGTACGTGTCTCAGGATTAGACTCGAAGAAATCGGTGACCGGAATATCGATGGCGCCTTTGAGAAGGTCATAAAGGTACATTAGATCATTAACGCGGTGACGCAGCAAGGGCGAAATGACGCGAAGTTTAGCGTCTCGTTGAATCGGTGGCAAGTGACCGCATCCTTGGGTTAACTTTGTAAATCGGTTATGGGCTTTGACGAGCAAATTTTTATGGCCCATCTGAGGAGGACTCCAAATAACAGAAGCAAAGTCAAGCGATGGCAGTAACAGGGAGTTGTAAACTGTCCGCATAAAACGGGGCGATCGAAAGTAAAAATTCCGTTTCACTAGACCCGAGATGGAATTCAAGCGTCCAGCAATTTTGGAAGTGTGATTGCCAAACGTAAGGCCCTCATCAATAAGAGTACCCAGATCAGTGGCACACGTGGTAGCAGGAATCAGTTCCCCGTTAATAAAGTAATGATGGCGGAGATTCCTTGTGCCAAGGTGTAACACTTCACATTTCCCTGTGTTGAAGTGCAGGCCATAAGCCGTAGCCCAAGAGACGACCGCGTTTAAGTCCTCTTGCAACTCGAGGCTGTCTTGTAGACTAACTATCCGATGGGATAGTTTGGAATCGTCAGCAAATAAGAGGAGGTGTGAAGTGCGAACGGCATCAGGCAGGGAGTTAATGAAAATTCCAAACAGTAGTGGGCCCAGAACTGAGCCTTGGGGAACTCCACTGGAAAGAGGCAAACATGAAGAGCGGTGACCTCGCAGAACTACTCGTTGTTGGCGATCCGAGATGAACGACGAAAGCCAGTTTAGGGCGAGATCGGTGATTCCAGCGGTAGCAAGACCGTCAACGATTCCTTGCGTCGGGATGGTGTCAAACGCCTTCGATAAGTCAAGGTAAACTATATCCACTGATCCCCCGTCATCCAGCCAGCGAACCCATGAATGGGATGCTTCAAGGAGGTTTGACGTGCAAGAACGTTGAGCACGGAACCCGTGTTGTGAAGGGTGGAGAAAGGCAATGGCGGCCAGATGGGTGTCAATTAAGCTTTTGACTATATGCTCGCAAACTTTACAAGCCACACTCGTTAGGCTAATAGGACGATAGTTACTGGCACAAGATCGGCCACCCTTCTTATAGATTGGTGTAACATTGGCGACCTTCCAGTCCAGCGGTACAGTTCCCATGGTGAAACTAAGATTGAAGATGGTGGCAAGCGGACCGCAGATAGAAGGAGCAAGGGCCCTAAGCAAATGAGGGTGTAGACCATCTGGACCGGCGGATTTAGAGGTTTTTAACTTCGTAAGCTGGCGGAATACATCAAAGGCTGTACAGGCAAACACATCAAGGGTTTCCCGAGCTTGGATACTAGGTGGGCGTGAGGGGTTGGTAAATAGAGTATTTGAAGCAACACTGGTAAAGTGAGTGTTGAAAATAGCCGCCATTTCGTCTGGGTCATCAGTGAGACCACCGTCAGGGCGTAGTAGCTCCGCAATTGTGAACTTGCTTTCACGTTTGCTATTAACATACGCAAAAAAGGCTTTAGGATTGGAAGCGATTTGAGATTCCAGGCAACGTTCCTTTTTCCTCTTGGCTTTACGCATGGCTTTGGATATGGCATTTCGCGCACGTTGAAAATCGCGATGGGCCCTTCGGATCATATCATCACTCGCTTGGCGACGTCGCAGGCGGAGATACCGTTTGTACGTTGCCGCCTTGAGGTCGAAGGACCTACGGGAGCGCACTGGGTAGGGCAACGTCTTTGGTGCAGCTCGCTTGAAAGGGACGAAAATATCAACACCACGTTGGATGACAGCGACGAAATCGTTCCAACAATCGTCGACAGAGGAAGTCCCGAGAAGCTTAGTCCAATCGATGTTGGCAAGGTAATTATTAAAACCCTCGTAGTCACCCAAATAGAAATTCCGTAGAACACGGGTTGTCTTCATGGTCTGCGATGGTGGAAATGCAACCTTGAATAGGAGCGTGTCATGGTCGCTTGCACCTAATGGGGCTAGGTGGGAAACATCAAACGCCAAGTCGGGATCGGAAGAGATAACTAGATCCAAGACACTATCACGGGAGTCACTGTCTGGACTGGATCGCCTAGTGGGCAGCGTAACGACCTGTGTAAGGTGAAGGTCGCCCAGGTAATCGAAGAACATCCGTGTCTGAGGTGTAGCACCGGTCTCAGTTGCGGGCAAAGCCCAATTTATTTTAGGGTAGTTAAAGTCACCCAATATGAGGGAGTTGCAGTGGTGTAAGTTGCAATACTCGCTCACCCTGGTAAGTAGTGCTAGCAGTTCGAAGTGATTATTGAAAGACGGAGAGCGGTAGACGACGCAAACCAGTAAGGTTGAATCGGAGTTACAGCATAGAACCGTGACTGTTTCCAAACCAAGCGTCGATGACCATCGTAAGACCTCCGTGGCGTTTAGAATACAGATTTCTCGGGAGGTGTACACCGTAGAAACGTATAGGGCAACTCCACCGCCCCTCTTCGGCGGGTGCCGATCCCGACGATAGAGATTTAACGACGCAATAGATAGTTCACAGTCTAAAGTGTCCGGTGAAAGCCACGTCTCAGTCAGAGCAACAAGATGGGCTTCTTCATCTCTTATCAAAACTGATAGTTCGTCTAGGCGGTATCGACTGTTTAGGCTACGGACGTTAGCCGATAGGACTTTGCAATATGGAAGTGAAAATTTAGGACGACTGGTTGGACGAAAAGGAGTTGCGAGGGGATTGAGTAAGGATGAGCTTGCAGATGTAATGTGACAAGAGGACGAAGTAGATGTTCCAGTGAGATGAGCGATGGCGTCAGTCAAAACGGTGGCGTGAATTATGGATAGATTGGATGGCAAAAATGGCGGTGGTAAAGAAGACGTGGTGCCGACAGGAGCGATTGCAATCCTCTCACCAGTTAAGGCCGGGATTGCGCTGGCATGAAGTTTTTGGCGTGGTATAGACAGTTGGTCTATAAATTCCATTCCTAATGAACGGAACACCTTGGCTCAGTGGGTAAGACGGAGGCTGGTAAGCGAAGGCCGAAGATGGGGTGGGCGGTGGTAGTCGTTGCGATTGTGGTACCGTTCGAGCAGAGTTCCAGTTCGATAATGAGACCACAACATTGTTCCGAATGGCTAGGTTAGTTTCACCTTTTCGAAGGCGTGCAATCAGTTCCTGAGAAGCGCGGCGATGCGCCTCCATTTGCTGTGGTGTCTGGTCGATACGCGCCGCAAGGGGAAACGAAGGGTCAGAGGCACGGCGACGTTTAATCAAGTCCAAGAAAGACCATTTTGCGGCAGTATGCGGAAACGCTATGAGTATTGGTCGAGGGCGGCCGCCCCTGATAGGTACCGCACCAATGCGTCGGAACGGAGTGGAAGTAGGCACACGACAGCAAGAGAAGAGCTCCACTAATAAATCAAGTTCTGCTTCAGGTGAGAGGTCTTCGGAGACACCAAAAAGAATAGCGTTTCGTTGTCGGTCACGTTGACTTAGGTCCTCAGACGTGACAAAGCCTTCGGCAGTGGAAGGGCGTTGGGCCGAAATTTTTTCACACAGCGAAGCCTCAAGTGATTTGAAGTGTTCAGCGAAGTCTGATTTGATGGACGTAGACAAAGTACGAAGTTCTTGGGTAACCGAAGTGATAGCGGCACTATTGTTAGAAGTTGAAGCAACCAACTTATCAATCCGGTCATCTTGGGCATGAGAGGAATTCTGCAGATCATCCTGTGCACTTGAAAGAGTGTCATACGCCAATGTCAAGTCCGCTCGAAGCTGAGTAATTTTATCCGAGTTGGCCTGAATTAAAGCCCTATCAGCACAACAATCGACTTGTTGGGCTTGAAGTTTACAGGCAAGGTCTTTAACAGAAGAGCTTATCGTGGCAAGGAGACTAGAAGGTTGCTGATAAGTGCTCAATTTCGACTCGAGTTCGGACACTTTATCTTGGACGGCGCGAAAAGATAGTTTCAGAAATGGGTTGCATTGAGAGCAGAGCCAATGGAAACGGGAATCGTTGGTAACTCCTTCGTAGACATTGTCAGGAATATCGACGCAAGGTGCATGGAACCATCCTCCACAGTCTTCACACTGGATGCCGTTCGAGCAATCTTCTATTTGCTGCCCACATGGTTGACATACCGATGGTGGAGCGGCTGGAGCCCCAGAAGGAACGACCACATTCAAGGTACGGATGCTAGGACGACGCGTCATCAATACACTGGGCTCAAATGGAGAATCATACTCAGCAGTGCCACGAATGTTGGACACATCCGGGACGGATAGGGATCGTCGTCGTCGTCGAGGCATAAAAGAATCGTGAGGGTTGTAGAATAAAAATTATATCTTATAATAACTAAGCCTTGGCCTTGAAAAAGAACTGTTTTAAAAAACTGAAACAAAATTCAAATAGAGCACGAGAAAAAAAACATCGACTTAACCACACGAGAGCGCGAGAATGAAGTTGGGATTCCTGTGACTCAAGAACTCGTGTAGATCGGACGTCCGCGTTAAGCTGGGTGTCAATATGGTCGTCTTGAGTTAGCTCATGGACCACCAGGTTGTTCTTAGGAGGAGCAAAACGGATCAGGGCGGTTACGCAGCAGGCAAGAGTTCCCGCATTCGTCAGTGACGGGATAACGTCTGAGAGCGAGCTTCGAGTCACAACGCAACCAATACGACCGTACACGATTCTTATGTCAGTTTTTACCTCTCCGAGTGACGTATGTCACGGAGAGGTTCTAATTTCGACGTGTCTGTGTCTGTGTGTCTGTCCGTTGTTACACCCACGTGACCGCGTTCGCAATTTCCAAATCGGAGCAAACGTGTATTCAATTTCCAGACCGCATTTACAGTCCCGGAAATTGTATTCCACTTACAGGCTATTACTCCAATGCCTGTCTAACAACTCTGTTCATTTGTCCACCCCACATGGACACCAGTCTGAACTTACTGGCTTCTAAACACCACCACCTTCTCGTCTTTGTCCATTCCACATGGACACCAGTCCGTACTTACTGGCTTCTAAGCACCACCACCTTCTCGTCTTTGTCCATTCCTAATGGACACCAGTCTGTACTTACTGGCTTCTAAACACCACCACCTTCTCGTCTTTGTCCATTCCACATGGACACCAGTCTGTACTTACTGGCTTCTAAACACCACCACCTTCTCGTCTTTGTCCATTCCACATGGACACCAGTCTGTACTTACTGGCTTCTTAACACCACCACCTTCTCGTCTTTGTCCATTCCACATGGACACCAGTCTGTACTTACTGGCTTCTAAACACCACCACCTTCTCGTCTTTGTCCATTCCACATGGACACCAGTCCGTACTTACTGGCTTCTAAGCACCACCACCTTCTCGTCTTTGTCCATTCCTAATGGACACCAGTCTGTACTTACTGGCTTCTAAACACCACCACCTTCTCGTCTTTGTCCATTCCACATGGACACCAGTCTGTACTTACTGGCTTCTAAACACCACCACCTTCTCGTCTTTGTCCATTCCACATGGACACCAGTCTGTACTTACTGGCTTCTTAACACCACCACCTTCTCGTCTTTGTCCATTCCACATGGACACCAGTCTGTACTTACTGGCTTCTAAACACCATCACCTTCTCGTCTTTGTCCATTCCACATGGACACCAGTCTGTACACCTGGCTTCTAACACCACCATTTTCTGGTCTTTGTTTTTGTCCATCCCACATGGACACCAGTCTGTACACCTGGCTTCTAACACCACCATCATCCTTAAGGTTAAGACGTATGCGGCGATCGGCTAGGGTTACGAGAAACGTCTAGCCTTCCAATGGAGGGGTCTTCCTCCAAGGTTTACGCAATTGCGATGTTCTTATCTACAGTTGCGATTCGACACTCTTATATACTACCTATTTTAGTAAGGCGAAACAACAGTCATATCCTTCAATTCAAAGGTCAATATTAGTCAAGTCTCTCAAGGTTGTTTAATTATTCTTTTTTAAAACGATGTAAAGCTGAATAAGGCGAACAACTAACGAAGAAAATATTAAATATTAATTATATTTATTTTAATATTTAAGATAATCTCTTTTCTCAATTCAAAATTAATACGGAAAGAGTTAAAAAGCAGTCTATTTTTTGTCTGTGTGTGTCTGTCCGTTGTCACACTAGTGCGCCGTGTTAGCAGTTAGCTTTGTTTTGATGTGTTGAGAAATCCTACAGAACCTTAATATTCACTTTTTCCATAATATAAGTGAATATGTGGAAATCTTTTTCGTAATTACAATGCATTTAGTACTTTTGTAGCTTTAAAGCTCTGTTTCATTTTGATATTCCAAGGATGGTTTTTAATATTATTATTTGAAATGGCTGTTTATATGTTACTTAAGCTATACTACATCTGTATATAGAATAATCCTTGGTTTAGTTATTTCAAGAAGCAATCTAAGGCCTGCTTTTGTCGGGTAAATCAAGTTTTATCCGCAATAGGCTTAGTGAACCAAAGAGTAAATAATTGAGATCTGATGTGGAGTAAACTTTGGGTGTTGATTATCGTGTCTGTAATGAAGGGACATTAACGGTTCAGAGTGAGCCGAAAGTTAAATACACGTTTAAATAATCAGATTTAGATTTTATAATAGAAGAAAGCATCGTGGTAGCAATTAGATCAGTGAAAGGGCTAATCGTTATCGGGTTAGTGGTATGCATCAGAGAATAAAATTTAACATAGAACTTATATATTCTTTGTAAATAATTATTTGAAACCTAGGATTAGCGGATGATTATATATTTTGACAATGTAGAGAAAACTATTCAATGACTTAAGCCTCGTTAGACAAAACAAAGCGAAAAAATGTTGCTCTAGTATTTCTATATTGAGTCGTATACTAGTCTTTTCCCCGACTCGGAGAGGTAGTATTTTGGTTTTCCCAACTTGTTATACTTCTGATAGTGATTTTAACTTCAATGTTGTTATCCTTGCAATGTTTTAATTGTTTTATTCGAGATGACTTCGCAGCTGGAATTTGTGGCGTTCTCCTGTAATCCAGCTCTTTTGGAAGCTAGAATCGATGGATGGTATGAGGTTGGGATTCCTGTGATTCAAGGACTCGTGTAGATCGGACGTCCGCGTTAAGCTGGGTGTCAATATCGTCATCTTGAGGTAGGTTATGGACCACCAGGTTGTTCTAAGGAGGGGCAAAACGGCTCAGGGCGGTAACGCAGCAGGCAAAAGTTCCCGCATTCGGCAGTGACGGGATAACGTCTGAGAGCGAGCTTCGAGTCACAACGCAACCAATACGAACGTACACGATTCTTATGTCAGTTTTTACACTTCAGATAGTGATTTTAACTTCAATGTTGTTATCCTTGCAAAGTTTGAATTGTTTTATTCGAGATTACTTTGCAGCTGGGAGTTGTGGCGTTCTCCTGTAATCCAGCTCTTTGGAAGCTAGAATCGATGGATGGTATGAGGTTGGGATTCCTGTGACTCAAGGACTCGTGTAGATCGGACGTCCGCGTTAAGCTGGGTGTCAATATGGTCGTCTTGAGGTAGCTTATGGACCACCAGGTTGTTCTAAGGAGGGGCAAAACGGCTCAGGGCGGTAACGCAGCAGGCAAAAGTTCCCGCATTCGGCAGTGACGGGATAACGTCTGAGAGCGAGCTTCGAGTCACAACGCAACCAATACGAACGTACACGATTCTTATGTCAGTTTTTCGTTTTGCCGCTCTTTAGAGCTGGAAAACGATTGTTCCGACCTCTGCTGGTCGGCTGGCTGGAAATGTTGTGACCTGATGAATTTTGTCATAAATGAACATTTCGAATTTTAAATTTCCCGCGAATTTTCAACTTGAAATTCACCCGTAGTCCACGTTACCCCTCATAGGTGGCGTAACGTATTTTATTTCAATTGAAATTATTTTTCTGTCGGTGCGGGGCCTCGAACCTGCCGGTCCATACTTGACGCCAGTGAAGACGCCGGATACTCTACCAATCGACCCACGCTCGCTTAGTACAAAACCCGAGTTAAGTTAGACTGTAGAGTAGAGAGAGGTAGAAGTATGTGGATCCCCCACCCACCCTCCCCTTCCCGACGCGCGCCAACCAGCTGCAGCTGGATTTTGTAAGTGGGAGAGGAGAATGACTGCCTAGCGCCCGCCAATAATTTTAAGCAATGTGATTTAAATCAATGAAACATACTCATTTAAAGTTAAATAATTATAATTAGCTAATATGATTATTATATTTAAAAAAATTATATTATTTAAGTAATATATTTAACGATAGTTGTTGAGAGATTCAATAGAGGGCAACATGAGATGAAATAAATACTAGTTTGTTTTTTGATGTCTCTCTGCCTCCTATATTGCAAGGTCCAAGGCTTAACGGATGATCGATGATTAGAATAATCAGGTGTTTAAAAGTAACTTAATCCCGGCGATACCATTAATGACAAACGCAATCAACATACTCATGGTTAAATTAAAGTTAATTAAATTGAATTGCTCAAAGATAATTATAAAATTAAATCAACAACTCAACTATCTGCTCAACGATAATTAGGCTAGTTCTTAACTTTTTGTCAGTTTTTCTGTTTATTTAAACGTAATTAAACAATGGTTTAATACTGCAGCGTGTATGGGTGTAAATTTCCACGCGACGTTAAATTGTCGAAACAATGGGATATAGCTTTAAAAATGGGTAAACCACACACCAAGTCCATGGTTGTCTGCTCCCTTCATTTTAAATTAGAGGGTTACCGCCTTCAACCGAAATATGAACATTCAGGTATGTTTTAAGCGTATAATATTAATTTAAAACCAATCATAACAAGAGTTATTATTGTAGATAAATTAAGTTACACTCCCAGACTTAGACCCTTGGCTGTTCCTTCCAAAAAACTCCCGTTAAAGAAACATGATCAACAAAAGTTCAAGGCTAATGGGAGATTGGAAAGACTGGAAAAAAAGGAATCAGCTCTCACAATCTCCAACTTTGCATGCAAGTGAAACAACTGAAATAAATGGACCAGCAGACGCAGAAATTCTAGCTGAAAGATTGGGGATTGATGCTGTTCAACAAACTACCGAGGAAACTACGACTGACAAATGCACCACTCCAAACCCCAATGATAAATCAGGGTTGTCACGGGTCAGGGAGAACCTGGAAAACCTGGAAAAGTCAGGGAATTTGAAAATGGGCCAAAAAGGTCAGGGAAAAGTCAGGGAATTTTATTTTAGTGGGTAAAATTTCTGTGGATAAGTCTTTATTGAAAGAGTAATGAAAGTTTCTCATCCTCTCTTAACACAGAAAACTCTAGAGCAATCCTTAAAAATGCTGTCTAGAATTGATTTTGTAAAGTTAATGCTCTCTAAAGAAATCTCTCAGACTGTTATTTATAGTTAAAATGTTTCTTAATCATTTTGGTGAAAAATGTTTCTTAATCGCTTTGGTGTGAAAAATACATTGGAAAACTTAAATGTAGAGACTTTATTTAATTATAAGCACTTAAAACGTGCTGTAAACATTTACACTTTCGGCCTAAAAGGTCAGGGAAAATCTCAGAAAAAGGTCAGGGAAAACCTTAAAAAGTCAGGGAATTTGGTTTTGAATATTCCGTGGCAACCCTGTAAATGCATTATGGTCAACACCTTGGAAAATCATACATGTAATGTTAATGCTTCTAATGGAATATTGAATGCCGCCTCTATAATTTCATTAACAGGATTACAAAGTACTGGTCTGTTTGATGCGATCATTAAAAATATTAACAGTAAATTCATACCCCTTTTTCATGGACAAATAAGGTAGAGAGGGCCAAGAATGGGGGAAACTACGAGTCTCGAGATAGGGTATTTTTGACACTCATGAAACTAAACCTTGGCATTTGATTTCATTCACCGCTCTATCAGCTTTGTTTGGAATAAGTAAAGTTCAGACCTCAAATCATTTTAAATTAACTCTTACGCAGTTCCCAAGCTTGTTAAAACCCGTGAAAAAAATGGAAATAAATAATGAACCCAAGACTCCTGACATTTTGTAAAACAATTTTATTTAATAAATTTGTAAGATTCTATCACATTTTAAGGAACTTAAAAATATCACTTCAGCCTTATTTGCGCCATTACATTCCGTCCTTTTTATTCCATTTCAAATAATTTTGTATGTAGTAATTAAAATAAGCAAAAAACCTTTTAAAATAAGTAATTTATAATCTTGGTAAAAGATTGTTAATAAATTTTTGGTCTTTAGGCACATCAATAACAAAACAATCATCTTCCAGTTTAGAATAAATTACAAAATGACAACTTTGAAGTCCTAAAAGGGCCAAACTAAGTTGCACTTGCCCATAATACTTTTGTTTGGGCTTGAAAGAAAATGTTCCGTCCTTCTTGATTACGTAAGGAGTTTTCTTGAGGACTGTTTCTAAGTTTCCTTTTTCACCAATGAGTGGACACTTCATTTCGACCAAATTATCGTTGACTATTCCGTCAGGGGAACACCCCAAAGAATGGATAAGAAGGGTTGACTTTAAAACCAATCTTCGTTACTCTCAAATTAGACTCTTTTTTAAAGCAACAAGAGTTTTTTTCGTTTATAATTCCATACTGTGTGAATTCATTTCCCTTAAAGTTTGACTTAAGAGCTTTTCGAATTTTTTCAGTAGGATCTTTTGGAAAATATGTGTAATACTCGTAGCAATTTTGGGGTTTCTTTTTAGTAACTGGGCAACTTGAAAATTATGCAGCTAAAATGGTTACGTAGATAATAGTATGGACTGTGTTCAGATATATGCAACATTGTACTAACAATAGTATTTGGACGAAGTTAATTTTGTCTGTTTTCTATCGAATAAAATGAAAATGGTGGGAAATTTTTGATAATTCAAGGCAGAGTGTAATTCTGTAGCCAGTAAAGACAATTTTAACTCAATATTACCATAATTTTGGTTAATTTTTGCATTTCAAAATGTGTTTTTATCCTAACTTAGCTAGACCAAAATGCATAGATATAAATCATCTCCACGTAGAGATGTGAGTCGGTAATTTACCGTACGTAAATTACCGGTAATTTACCAAATACCGCGTAGACTTCCATTTTATATCTTACCGTAATTTTACAATGGTAATTTACCGGTAAATTACCAAACATTTTTATTACGCCTTAAAACTTCATTTTACACTTCAACGATCAATTATTTCTGTGTTTACTTTCAAAATGACTCACTAGGCGCTACTCGCTAGCCAGTACTTACAAAGTTGCACTAGAAATTACCTTACCCGATATTTATTTAGAACCTTTTCGATTGGGATGGCGACGAGAGGTGTGCAAAAGGGCAAAGGTTGTGCCGGGAGGCAATGAAGTCGATATTTATTATCGCCCTCCCGACAATAAACAATTACGGTCAAAATATGAGGTCCAAGTTTACCTCCAGAATAACAACATAAAAACCTAACCAAGGAACATTTTTCCTTCACCCGAGAGCTAATCTCTAGTTTTCCCATGGGAGTTTATCTCCCAAGCAAATAAGAGGAATTACTAATAAACTTTTATTTTTAGATGGCAGAAGGTGGACGAGAATTTACACGTCCTATCTATTTTTGCCCTTCCGAAGGAACCACTAAGCTCAATGTTGGTAAAAGAAACAGAATTCCGTCCAAATTGGAATCCTCCCAGGATATCTGTGATAAACATTCCGACTATTGCACTAACTGCGGCCAGCCTCACACAAACAACAAGATTGTTATTTCCCTATAGGGAGAAAGGGGAACCTCTCCGATGCGTTGAATGTGGGAAAAATGATCATCTATCCAAAAATTGCGAGACACCCTCAGATGAGATACTTTTGGTATTGAGGGTCTCCCAAGACGAAAGGAGTTCCCTTATTGAAGAAGAAGAAGAAACTGTACAAGGCCCTGTCACAGCTTTTCGGCGCCTAAAGGAATACGTCCAAAAATCCCTTATTTCTTTGCCTCAACCTCCAGCTCAGCTCCTGATCCCTCCTCCTCCTCGCCAGAACATTCCTCCTCCCTGTGCTTCTCCCCGTCAATTGTGCCCATTGATGGAGCCGGACGATGAGGATAAGCTCAATCGGGAGCGTTTTGGAAGTATGGGTTAGCCCCCGAAGTAAACAATTCCAAAAATCCTTATTCCGGCGAAGGTTGAGCAGGCGAAACACCCTCTCATCTGGAGCACTGTGGTTTGCTGAAGGTGCAGGAAGACAGACTGCCCAGGAGGGTGCAGCAAAGAATCGATTGCCCGACGAGAGGCCCGACGAATTTCCCGATTGGCGAAAAAACATTCGCTTGGTTAAATGAAAAAAAAAACTTTTGTGATAATCCAAAAATTCCTCACCCCTGCCAAAACATTCAAGGTTACTCGGGGTAACCTTTCTTTTTCCATTTTTCCTTGTTATGATAGCTATGATAGGATAGTTCCTAAAGGGGGGGGGGGGTTGCATGGCTGCCAGATTCCTTGGAGTTTCTACTCCTTGGATCTGGCAGGGTATATATGCCTCCATGCTACATGCTCCTCCTCCTTGTCAAATCGTCTGTGATTATGATAATGATTTAGTCAGTCAGTAGTCAGCTCTCCGAGAGAGCAGGTAGTTTTTCGTTAAACTGTCAAGTGTACGACAAGTTCGGGTTTATCCCTTTTTTCAAGTATTAATAAAAGTCAGAAGATTAATTCTTCTATTTTTGAATTTAAACTGTAAGTTGTCTTTAATTCATTTTTATGGCCCTCGGGAGAATCTCCCTTTTTAGTTAATTTCTATTGAGGGTTAAAATATGTTAGGGTAATTGCAATTAAAGTTAATATTTTATCGAAACTTGTATATAAACTAAATCCACAATGGATAAACCGTTAAATTAAACTTAATCAAGTATAATTAATGTGAAATTTACCCAAAACACGAATTTTTTTGGTAAATTCATGGATACAATATAATTAAACGAACAGATTATAATAAAAATACACTCATCTTTCACTCAGGCTCTATTTTCCAGTTTAATTCTTACACTTAAATTGTCATTTAAATGCATTCTTCCCAAATTGAAAAGGCGCGAAATTTAAAAGTTTGGGAGGGGGTTACAGTATTTGTTCCTTTTCAACAGGAGAATTGTAACAATTGTAACACTACAGACCTATTATTTCTAATACGACCGGCAATACCGCATCGCTGAGCCAAAAAACCAGGATGGTAATTGTTTGGACCTATCGGGTGAGGAAATTGCAGCTTCAAAACACTTCCCGCGGTGTCACTTGTCGTACGTTAAAGCGACCTTCACCACTATAAACACCATGACCTGGTCAAGCTGGCAATCTTTGAAGGTCGCAGCAACGTTCAACTAAAGGCATTGCTTTTTGCGGAACGGTTTCCACACCGACAACATCCGGTGCGAAGCACCTTTTCCGACATTTCGGTAGTGCGAGATCGTGAACGTAAAGAGACTGTATAGTCTGTAATGAGGATAGAGATTTTGACATCGTAGCACGCTTTGAAGCCAATATAATGCTAATAGTAGTGCAGTGGAACAAGAAGTTGCACTACGCCATTCTACTGTTTGTGCCAGTTTAAAAGGGCATCACTACCGGCATTATATCATCAAGCCTTAACGGACGAGGATTACCTAAGACGGCAATACATTAGTCTTGCCATGCGTCTTGAGTTTACTGCTTGCAAATGTATTGGAAGACATGGACAGTCGTCTGGAAGAGTGCCTAAACCACAATAATAGACACATCGAATATTTAGGTTGAGGTGTTTACTAAACAGTTAAAAGGTTTAATTTGAGGCCCATGTTCTAAGACTAATCGTAGGACTGTGGTTCAAATATTTTCTTGCATTCAGGCATATCTCTCCTGCATTCTTTTGTACCTTGTCAATCGTTGTCACTTGCATATAATAAAACGTGAATTCCAGACATTTATTTACACGCTGTATAATTTAGTATGACCCGTTGAAAGTATTGGGGGTTGTACATAAAGGACGGTGTTTGTCTGATCTCGACCACACTGTAAATGTATAGAGTATACGAAACATATAAACATTTTTATTCTATATTTCAAATATTGTAATTTTTAAACTTCTTTCATAAATAACGTACAACCAGGGATAGATGTAGTTTTAGAAGTTGGAATGGAGAACGGTTAGTATTTACTTCAGTCAGACTCATAGCCCAGAATAGAGCCCCTCCCTCCAACACGTAACGAAAAGTTTAAATTATCTTATTGGCTCACTTAAACTACGTTTGATGACGCTGCTGACGGGGACGACGAAAAATACGTAATTTTTTTTACCTCTGTCGCTATGACCCGCCTCTTCTTTCATACCTCTCCGTCCCGGAGAAGTGGGTCCGGGACCTTGACGCGCGCCCACATTACTCTGTTCTCCGTCCTACTACTTCTAAAATCAATCTATCCCTGGTATAACATTATATGCTTATCGAAATCCATGTTTTTTTATAAGTTAAATGTAATTAACGATACATAAGTACTTCTTTCAACCCCAAATGTATGACGGTAAAACAAACATAAAATTATCCAAATTTTAATTGCATTAAGACTGAAGTGACAGATATTAAAAAAAAGTCTTGGTTTGGAAGGCCGAAAAAACAAACGATTTGTGTAAGGTTATCAATTGGTTGAAGTTCAGATATTGCACTTTTTTTTAATTCTTTTTATCCATTTAATCCTTAATCAATATTAAATTCAATCAACTCATTTTACTGTTAATCGATCTATTCCCTCTAAATTGATTGAAAAATAACATTCTACGCTTTTTCAAGAACAATTACATTTTCCGAAAACATTTTAAATAAATAATAAATAAATAAATAAATAAAAGCTTTTATTGGGATCAGCGATCTCAGGTACATAATCTGATTTTCAGTCGCGTCCGATTATTTTAAAATTAAAATTACACATTTCCTAATTAAGTTAAAAGATAAAAGTACAAAGTACTCCTATATCATAGTCTAATATCTTTCAGTCTTTCAATAGTTCTCTGACACTTTGTAATTGTTTTTTAAAATTGTTCATGTTGGTTTTACTTTTTAGGGTATTTGGTAGTTTATTCCATAGTTTTATACCTGTTATTTTCACGCTCTTTTCTCTAAGTGAGGTTTGCATTGTCTCTACCCTAAAATTATGTTTGTTTCCTTTTGTTTGTTGGCTGTGTGTTGCAGTTTGGAAGGTCTTTGATATGTTGTGGTACTAAATTTTGTTTAACTTTAAAAGGAGTGCCAGGTTGATTTTGTATCTTTCTGTATTTGTCTGCATGCCAGCTTTCTCTCTCGCCATTGTCGCTGAGGACCCCCTTGTCTCGTGAAATTAATTATTTTGAAGGGATTTCGTGTAAGCCGCTTGACGGACATCGTTTTAATTGTTGCTGGCTTGACAAAGTTTCAAGTTTACACCATAAAAGCTTAAATCTGTTGTTACTTTGCTGAGAAGACTGATGTTCAAGAAAATATGAGAAGGAATTTATTTTGTTCAGACTAGTTAATAAAATAATGTCGTATACTTAAGACAAAGCAACATCGTTTATCCTGTGTGTTTCTTTTGGTAGGTAGCTATCATCTGTAGCACTGGAAAAATATGATATCGGTATAAATATAACCAAAGGGTAAAAAATACATAAAAACAAATA
>JAEQBA010000041.1:215473-239752 GCA_019434445.1 Phalangium opilio | reverse complement strand
TGGTTATAAACTCCTCGATATATTCGAAGTTTATCACTATTCCAAAAAGGAATATTTCTTCTCGCAGTACATGACTGATTTTATCGCCTTGAAAGTGAAGAATTCCGGATTTCCCGCTCATGCGCAAACGCCTTTGCAAAAAGAAGCGTATATCGCGGATATGAACCGGAATGAAAAGCTTTCTCTAACAGTGGCGGATATTCAATCAAATCCTTCCCTGCGTAATATCGCTAAAATTAATTTAAATTCTTTATGGGGTCGCATGGCTTTAAATACCGGTAAAATTCGCAGCATCTTTATTAACAACTATTACGAATTGATACGATACGCGAGCGATTACACTCTGGAACTAGTCGATTTGCGGCCAATTACGGAGTCAATCGCTCTCTTATCGTATAAGGCCAAAAGCGATTACGTTTCGGATTACAAACTGGGTTCGGCCATCGTGGGCAGTTTTGTCTCGTGCTACGGGCGACTCGAATTGAACAAGATGCTGCTTCAATTAGACCGCGCAGCCTTGTATTGTGACACCGACTCGATAATCTACCGCCATCTACCGGGAAAATTTAACATTCCCACCGGCAATCATATCGGTTGCTGGGCGGACGAACTCGGCGGTGATTATATAACTTCCTTTTGTAGTACCGGTGCCAAAAGTTACTCGTTTCGCACTAGCAAAGGAAAAGAAGTTAAGAAAATTAAAGGGTTGACGTTAAATCGAGAAAATCTGGAAAAACTTGACTTTGAAACCTTTGAAAGTGTGGCGATGAATCCGGAAAAGGAAGTTACAGTCAATGTCCCTTTTAATTTTAAACGGGACAAATACAAGCTGCAGCTAGAGGCCGTTAAAATCACCAAAAGATTTCGCCAAACCTCGAATAAGAGATTGTTGAACGCCGATTTGACAACCAGTCGACCGTACGGTTTTAAAGAGTCAGCATCCGCTTCAACATCTCTTTCGCATGAATTACGAGGCTAGGCGAAGACATACTTTCGAGGGCTTGTGGGAATCTTGCGTTCCCATCGAAGCCCTGGCCAAAGACGGTTTCTATCTTGCAGATGTAGAAACACAGACGACGCGCTGCGCCTTTTGCGGCATTGCCCTGTACCAGTGGCGTTGCACGGACAGTCCATCCAGGGAACATCGTAAGCACAGTCCATCGTGCGCGATGGTTTCCAAAAAGCCGTGCAACAACAAACCACTGCGGCAAGGGTTTCCCGACTTCCCAACCAACGATGGCACGGATGTTTGCGACCATCTGGTTCAGACATGCCCAACCACCACCAACGAAGAGCGGTCGGGAACCGAAAAAGTGCGCGTGCGCATCCATCCGTCGTGTTCGCTACAGTAGTGCGTGTTTACATCTTACCACCCTCCGAGTCGCGCGTCAACTTTAACCTCCTCAACGCCCAACGCTTCCGCCAGCGTTGTCTGGAATTAGAAGAGAAACTTTTTAAAAAAACAATTACTTCATAGGGGAATTTTTTTTTGGGTAAAAGGGCTTCGTTTATATTGTTGAAATATTTTCTAATTTGTGTTTATTAAGGGTCTTTGGGTTAATTGTATTTTTGATTATATATATATATATAAACTGTTAATTAAAATAAAAATGTTTATTCTTCAAGATGAATCCAACTGAGTCAGTCTCACATTTTTTAAAGTTCCAAACACCCGCTCAGTTTCTAATCGTGGGGCCAACGCAAGCGGGGAAGAGTTTTCTTTTAAGTAACTTATTGCAAAATCATCAGCTTATGTTTGACCCACCGCATAAAAAGGTTATTTATTGCTACGCGGCCTGGCAGCCAAACTACGAAAAATTGAAACAATTGATTCCGGGAATTCAATTTATTCAAGGATTGCCAACGGCTGATCCAGACTTTTGGGAAATGAATCGCGATTCCTACTTGATACTAGACGACTTAGCTAGTCAATTATTTAAGCAAGCACATATTGCCGATTTAGTGTGCGTGACGTCGCATCATTTAGGGTATACGGTCATTATTATTACTCAACAACTGTTTCCCAAGGGTAGCCAATCGCGGATAATTTCTCAAAACTCTTCCTATTTATAATAATGAAAAATCCTCGAGATGTTGCCTCTATTAGATATTTAGCGCAACAAATAAGTCCAGATAACCCGAGACGAATTACGGATGCGTACAGACTAGCCACTAAAGAACCCTATAGTTATTTGTTAATTGATTTAAAACAAGAAACTCCGGAAAATTTACGATTAAGGTCGCGTGTTCTACCTCACGAATCACCTATGTATGTCTATGTAGATTAAATTTAATTGTCATTTGAATAATGGCCCCGCGCGTTAAACATCGATCAGGAAAACGCTCCCGACTCGTCGTAGCCCGTCCCTCGACAAAGTTTGCCAAATTTGTCCCTTATTTACAAAGTTTGCGTCAAACTAGCTGTAAACAACGGCGAACCCTCTTAAACAATAGTAGCACGCCCCAATTAAAGAGCATTCAGACAATTTGTAAGAATTTAAAGGGCGGGGGCATTTATTTGAGTAAAGACCGTAAGAAAAAGCTAGCAAAGTACAAGAAAATTATTAGACAACTCGGATCAAGTACCTTGTCGCAGAAAAGCAAAAAAAAGCTGTTGTTGCAGCAATCAGGTGGCTTTCTTACGACGTTGCTTGCAGCAATTTTGCCTTCAATTGTCCAAGCCATAGCTGCTAAACTATGAAACAAATGGTGCTTGTGCCCGCTAGCGCAGTAACTTCAACAGCTGCCCAAGAACACTCGGTCTTGGACCGAGAGATTGAGGATATTTTAAAATCGCCATTGAATGCCTACGATAAATTATATAAATATTTAGACGCTTTTAAGAAATATTTAAGTATCGAGAAACAAATTCCTTTACCTAAATTTGAGGTCGTAACACAAACAATGTCCAATGTCCCCACGCCGCCATTACCGGTCACCCCTAAAATGCCCCCGCGAAAAAAACAATTGTCATGGCCGAACTATGCCACGTCATCACCGACAACAAGCGCGTCGGGCAGTTCTTTTACTACGCCTAAACGAACCGAGCCTCGGCAAAAGGTTTTTAAAAGCGAAACGGCTGCGGGGACACCAACACGAGAAGATTTTTACCAGCAATATGGGCCGACCTATGTTGGAGATATGGTGAAACGGCAGGCCGAAGTTCTTGCAAATCGTTTGCAAAACACATTTTTTACGCCAAAAAGAGAGCTAGAAGAAGGGGCTGTCGGTTATGCAAATCCGGACGCTTTTCAAGAAGAAATTGTCGATGAACAAGAGAATTTAGCGGAGGCAAACGGGGACAATTTAACGGACTTGGAAAACCTGTTTGAGACGGCCTCCGCTAAACAGAAGAACAAGAAAAAACAGAAAAAACCTCGGAAAAAGAAAGACGAACTTCAAAATCTCGGTCCAGTAGTGCCATCTAACGAACGAAGAGCTAAACACCATAAATGGCGTGATATTGATTAAATGTAATATTAAGACAAATAAAAAATTGTTTTATTGTGAACAATATCTGTGTACATGTTTTTTTAAATGTAAAGATAAATATAATAAGGCGACATAGTCGTTAAGTTTAAGGTTATCAGCGTAAATAGCGTCTAATATCGTCTGTCTAGCCACGCCCTCGCAACGGAGCGCTAGGTACAGACTACAATGCAGACCGCACAGTTGAAAAAATGGATGTTGAATTTGTTGTTTATTGTAAACAACTCGTTTCCCGTATCGTTTTAAATTAACTTTATAGTATCGCGGCGACTTTCCGTAAGTGCAAAACATTTCTACCGTGTCATTGTTAGAAAAGCATGCTATCCAATGTTCTCCAGCCTCTCCAGCTGCTTCGTTATTGAATATAAAGCAAAATTTGGGCCTTTTAGGATGTGCTGGGAGTTTATTTACGGGGAAGCATCCTAAATAGTAGGGTCGCGTTCTTTTGTCGCAAGTTAAAAGAGCGTTTATTTGCGAAGTGTTCATAATTTATTCTTGACAAGGCCCGTCTCAGGTAACGAGACTTTTTGTAGTTCGGCGCCGTAGAAAACACCCAAAATTTGCTCCCCCTTTAAATCCGCTACGCGATAGACGGGTGGTGACCTGGGTATGACGTCAACAACGCGAAATATTTCGTCAGTAAATGTGCCACCCGAGCTAATTTTTCTAAATACCCGACTAGCTATAGAGAGACGCACGTGATCGCCAACTTTAAGCCTCGGTGCGTATCGATTAATGCCGTTTGATTTCCCGTACAGTTTATTCCAAATGATTGACTCGTTATCTATATTAACATGAGCCGGTGCAATTCCAGTAGTTGAATGAACCCGTTCATTATAGGCTTGAGTAATTAAAGGTAAATATTTAACGTAATTTTTATTCCCTGTGGCTGTAATAACCCGGGCAATTTGTTCCTTAATTGTTCTAATAAAGCGTTCCGCTAGACTGGCCTTATGCTGACTCCGGGCAAAATGTATTTGCACATTGTGCCGTTTCAAGAAGGAAGCAAAGTTGCGCGAACTAAATTCCCCACCAAAGTCAGTGTATATTTTTAAAGGGATCCTCTCTCGAAATATTTTTTTAAAAGCTTCGATAACCTCGCCAGATGTTTTGTTTCTAAGAGGTATTGTCCATCCGTAGCGGCTTAAGACGTCAATGACGCACAAAACATAGCGAACATTTTTATTAAAACGTTTCAATTTCGGTAGATCCAACAAATCAGCTTGAAAAACATCGTCCATGCTCGAAGCGTACACCTGGTTGGTTTTGAATCGGAAACGTCGAAATCGGTGTTTCGTGTAGGCCGGTTGTTTCTCGAGAAAGGCGACTAATTTTGCTTTTGGCACGTGCGGTAAGGCCTTTTGTAACCTCGCTAGCGACCCATAGGCGGCCGGATTAGCCACGTCGTAATAAATTTTTCTAATTTTAGCGTCCATGTCTTAACAAGTATAAATAACGACTAAATGGTTTCCCAATAAACAACTTTATTTAATACACACAAAGGTATTTTATAAAAACAATATCAGTTAAACAAATACGCTATATCAGTACATTTATTTTAATAGCCATAAATCAAGGCATTCTTTAAATCGGCAAAACTGTTGACAAAATAAGCGTAAATATCCTCTTGATCCTCGATCCATCCGTGTTCAGTCTCAAATTGATGCAAAATTTTCTCACGATCCAATTGAGGCAGCGCTTCGTGCAAATTACGTTCGACTCGATCGCTGAAATTTGTGTCAAATTCCGAGCAGCTTTGAGAGTGGCATATTTGTTTTCGACACTCGACGTTGGCGCAAGTGGAAGTGACGTCAAACAAAGTGGTAGTGAGCTCGTTTAAAATTAATTCGCGCATGCGACAGACAGCTATCCCTTTAGCTTTGAGATCCTCGTCAATCAGCGGCTTTAAATCAATCAATGTCTGCCATCCTGTTTTGTTCAGGCTGAATCCTTCGCTGGTGCTAAAGTTCAGGAAATAACGACTGCCGCTGCCTCGTTCATAGTATCGAAGATCGATTATACGTTCATCTTTCGAGTTGACGAAGCATTCCAGCTTGAGGCGCTCTTTGACGGGCAACCAAATATGATAGCGAGGTATTTTTCCGTCAAAAAAGGACGTGAGTTCATTTTGAAACCGAAACAAAGCGTACCAGGCGTTAGGTTTTAATATAGTTTTTGTACGCGTATCCGATCTTTGAATTAATATTTTAGGTTCAATTGACTCAATGACGCAAATGTCGAGCTTTGGCGTGACGGTGTGTACTGGGTGCATATTGGCTCGCGACTGATATTGTATTTATAAAGTTTTAGTCTTTTATACGTTGGGGTGATTATAAATTATTTCTCTGTTTTTAGATATTATTAATTGGTTGTTTGGAAATTCGGCCATGACAATACACGTGACGTTTTCGGTTAGCGGAGAGCTAAATCTTAACGATAATCGCAAGTTACCAGTCTGGGGCATGGAATTTAAACCTAACGAAGCGAGATGTTCTCTACTCAAATCAAAAACAACGACAAAAAAGCCCTTCTTATATAAATCGTAAGAAATTATATTTCCCCGGTCAAGACCTAATATCTCGAGACCCTCGAATAAAGAATTGTAACATCTAACGTATTGATCGTCGTCAAAATTAGGCGTAAAGGGAATATCAGGATAATTTTGAGAATTTAAAGAGAATTGCATGAAATCGAGTTTGAAATGTTGGAGATCCAGGGGGTTGGAAGTTGCTTCCCCTACAAATTTTTTATTAGTAACGAAAGCCACGACAGTTCGCGAGGGTAATTGCCCCGTAAACAGGCTGTCCCTAATAAAATCTTGCGTTCCGGTGGTTATTAAGAAATTTTTCATAACAATAGAGTTTACTTCGTAGCGAGCGTTTATTCCCGAGTTTAACATCTGAGCGTGAGCTAGTTGCAGTTCGGGATTAACCTCAATTTCGCGCGTAAACAAGGTGCATTCCGTTAAATCAATCTTATACTTTTTGCCCTGCTCATTGTGAATAATAGCGAAATCCGTGGAGCTTCGATGAAGTCTAATTCGCACCTCGATATTATCTAGTAAGAATTTGGGCGTTTTGAACATATCCAGAAATAATTCGCCAATTACATCGCACGTCTTTGATTTTGCCACGCGTTTAGCGCGACGACCAATACCATTATCTTCTTTGTTAATATTGGCGTCTTCTAAAGCCGTCGCCGGATCGATAATGGTATCCAAATAATATAACATAGAAGTTAACCAGGAATTGGCCGCCGTTTGTCCATAATTTAAAAGTATTTTAAAATAGGCCATATATGGGTACATATTATTAGGTTGTTGGACAGCGACGCCATTAAGAAATAATTCTACTTGACAAAATAGCGAGGCAATTATTAAATTTGTTACCGAGACTTTCTTTTCCGCATCTGGAACGGCCGTGCCGTCCTCGTGTAAAACGCGAAATTTTAATCTCAAAAGAGTTTTAGTCAAATCATGATAATTGTTTGAGGGAGGAATGATAAATTCTACATATTTAGCATTAGTTAGTGGGGCAATTGGATAATGAGCAGTCGTTTTAGTCCCCACAATATTATTATTCACCACTGGCTTTTCAAATATTTCAAAATCGGATAGAACACTTTCGTAGGTCGACATGTTTAGTCTAGAAAATCGCGTTTAGTGCGTCGCTTAACACGTTTGCTCCGGCTTGTTTTAGCAGTCCTCTTTCGTTTTCGGCCCGTCCCGCTCTGAGTGTTGACGAACCGGTCCACGCCTTTATGTAGTAGGGAATTTATAGATTGTTTGACATTTCGTTTAATCGATTCTCGAGGTGATATTCCGGGGTTTTGTGCATCGCTAATTACTCTACTCGTTAACCCAACAGCTTCGGACGCTAAAGTATTAATGGCCGGCCTAATAAAGGGTGTAATTTTGCGCAATAAAGAATTAAAGATGCCGCCAACACTAAAACGACCCCCCGATTGGAAAACGTTTGCGTGTAAAGATGGCAGAGACGATCCTCTTTGGAAATACAGAGTGTATCTATTAGGCACCATTGCTCCTGTTCTATTGACGTCGACGCCTAAAAAACAGTTTAATATATACTTTGCCTAAATTAAACGGGATATTTTCCCCGTAATCGGATTTCAATTCAATTTCAATTTCTTGTATATCGCTAGTTGAAATTGGATAAAAGTCGATATTATTAAATATTTCCTGGTTCTCTTCGTCTAGCAGCGAAAAAGCCGGCATTTTTATGAAACGTAGCAGAGGGGCTTGACCACCACCCACCACTTGTTGACGGATAATATTGGTATAAACAAACATGGCATCGACGCCTCTCATGATATCCGCGGGATACTCTGACGTCTCGCTGTTGATATACCGATCCAATTGATTACTACTAAAACCTAGCAATCGTCCCAGGCCTCTTCCGGGTGTTGTTTTGGGAAACAAAATTGAGACCGTATCGTTCAGTTTTGAAACCGTCACGGTTCCGTCTACATTCTGCCAAAATTTTAGACTTTTCCTATGCGTCGGCGACATGGCTTCGCTCATAGCACTTAAAACATCGCTAATATGATAATAAACCCCGGGAGGAATCTCGCACGCGTAATTGTCAACTCGTTTGCCTTGAGGTTATCTTGTTGATATCCGGGTAGGGACGGCTGGTCAGCCATATTTGGATCTTCTGGAAATCTATCAACATCGTATTCGCTAGTCCAAAAATTATTAGCCTCTGTCAGTGTCATTGATCTCAATCGGGGGTTCACCAACGCTACACCCGAGTGGCTATGTTGCAAAACTTCTCCCTCTTCGGGAATGTTAAATAACTTGGCCATCGGTCCAGCTACCGATACGCGAACACCTCGCTCTATTTCGAGACGCGTGTAGTATCTATTTTCTGGCGCCGTTTTGAGAATAAAGATTTTAAAATGACGGCGAGTCATAAATTGCTGAACTTCTAATAATTTGTTAATCACTTTCAAATGTAGCGAAAAGGGGATTACCGCACCGGTCGGGGTAAGATCACAGGTATATTCACGCGCCGGTATTTTGATTTTCGTTGTCTCCGTCTTTGTAAAAAGATACATTAATGAAAAGTGGACGCGATATGACACGCCTGTACTGTTAGTAGTTTTAAAATGCGTAAAATTACGCTCTAGAGGCCTCTTGGATAGAAACGTCCCCCCAACGTATTCATTTTCTAAATTTAATATATCCTGCAAATCCGGCGAAAATTTCATTTCAATTTTTGCCGGACAATGGACTCTAAAATAATGCTCCGCTCCTTGTTTAATAACGCTAAATTCAGCATTGTGCAATCTTAAAGGATCGTGGTTGTTCGAGCTTATTTTGAGCTCTTCGGCGATTTCATAATAAATTTTAAAATCATCCTCCAAAGATTGTTTCGCTTTAAACTCGCCTGACACCGAGAACAATAAATAAATCCATGGCTCCTCCCCGGCGGTATAATGCTTAATGGTTCTATTGACTCGATATTCTAGATAGGCATTGTTTTCATTTATGGTATATTCTTGTATCGTGAGGCTTAAGGGACCGCATTGCTGCTTTCCGGTATAATATTTATCGGGGTCGAGGTTGAGCAATTTAGCTAATTGGGGAGAAAATTTAATTTCCACCCATTCCGGTGTTTTGAAATTATACACGATAGCATAGCCCCAATTATCTACTACGTGATATGTGAATTGAATTTTATTTATTACTAATTTTTCTAAAGTGTTGGCTACGGCTCGATAAAGCCCTTCGGCGTTTTTCTCTGGCGTTTTACTGGCTTTAAAAGTTTGAGGTAAGAACAATATTTTATAGTTATCATAATCTTCGGGGTTAATTTGCTTAGGCTTTTCAGAGATAATTGGCTCGGGTTTTTTCTTTGGCGGATCAACCGGCTGCGGAAACAAGGGTTTTTCATCAACCGATGGTGGGAAGGGGGTCGGTAATATGGGTAGCTCAAAAGTAGAGGATGTTGTAGAGTCTGGAGATTTTGAGAGATCAGGCTTGGATAGGTCGGGGTTCGGTAAATCAGGTTTTGAGGGGTCTGGAAATATATATATTTCCTCAACCTCTGTTGGCGAGGGGGTCGGCGTCAGTGGTTCAAAGGTAGAGGGTTTCGGAACCTCGGGTGCTGGAATTTTGGGGGGATCCGGAGCTGGTATTTTGGGGGGGGGGTCCGGAGCTGGTATTTTGGGGGGATCCGGAGCTGGTATTTTGGGGGGATCCGGAGCTGGTATTTTGGGGGGATCCGGAGCTGGTATTTTGGGGGGATCCGGAGCTGGTATTTTGGGGGGATCCGGAGCTGGTATTTTGGGGGGATCCGGAGCTGGTATTTTGGGGGGATCCGGAGCTGGTATTTTGGGGGGATCCGGAGCTGGTATTTTGGGGGGATCCGGAGCTGGTATTTTGGGGGGATCCGGAGCTGGTATTTTGGGGGGATCCGGAGCTGGTATTTTGGGGGGATCCGGAGCTGGTACTTTGGGGGGATCCGGAGCTGGTATTTTGGGGGGATCCGGAGCTGGTATTTTGGGGGGATCCGGAGCTGGAAGCTTCGGTAGTTCAGGCTTGGGTGGCTGCGGTTTTGGCTTTGGCTTTGGCTTTGGGAACTCAGGCTTAGGTGGTTTGGGCTTTGGATAATAGGGTTTCGGTAAGTCCGGTTTAGGGGGGTTTTGTTTTGGAGTTGTTTGTTTTGGAAAAGTTATTTTGGGTGGAGGGGTTATTTTAGCTGGCTGTGGTTGTACAAGTACTACGGGTTCAGTCGTAGCAATAGGTATCGGAAGAAAAGGCGTAGTTCGCGGTAAAATAGGTATAGATGGCGGTACAGGCCTATATTCCGGTTGAGGTTTTTTTCTTATCGGCGGAACTTCGTGGCTTGTTTTACGTTTAATACCTGCCTTAGGAATGTACTTGTAATCAATTTTTTTTTTAAAACTATCTCCAACATTATCAATTTCGATTTCCACGTAATTATTAGTGTAATTTAAACCTATATTTTTAGCATGCTTTGATACAGGATATTTGGATATATAGGGAACATCTTCGTAATTATTCTCCTTAAATTCATATAGCGTGGCCAAGGGGGAATCAGCTGGTATTTTGAACCGTATGTTTTCCTCTCCTAAAACTTGCAGGTAAACGGGAAAGTTTGTATCTAACTGTTTTCCTAGGGCCCCGTCTTTATATTTATTCACTAATTTAAAAGATAATTTGCCTTTTAAATACGGATGACTGTTTACATCATCATTTAACAGCTCGACAAAATTTTGGGGCAGTTCGTACTCTTTGGTCTTGGTATAACGATTGACAGGTATCTCTATTTTTTGATATTCAACAGGCTCTCTAACAGCTGCATAGTTGTCACGGTTTGGGTCATTTACGACCTGAATTTCAAACTTGTTAAACTCTTCGCTTATATTCACCCAATGATTTGGAAATATGATTTCTGCCAACCCAACTTCATAATCACTAGTCAAGTTCAAAGGTTGATGCAAATAATTTTTAAAACTTGATTGGGTATTGTTTGGATATATATCGAGACACGTATTAGACGCTAGAGTTAAAAAGAAGTCGTCATTCATGACTAACGCCTGTTTATCAACTAACCCCAACTTCTTAAACAAACCTTATTTTATACATAAAAAGATCGTCCATAGCTCGGTAGACTGGCCGGGATTTGAACTCGCCACCTTTGGGGTATCACATAAGTAAACCCTGCCTTTATCCACTGAGCTATGGACGATCTTAAACAACAGGCCGTTTATCTTCATCAAAAACTTTAAAAATTCTTAAACTTTTAAAGTCGTTACCCCTGAAAAAATCTACGTAAATAGTTAATTAAACCCTAACCGCTTCCAATAAAATATTTTCCTCAAAACAAGGAAAGTTTTAAGTCGTTATCCTTGAAACATCTACGTGCATAGTTGATTAAACCCTAACCGCTTCCAATAAAATATTTTCCTCAAAACAAGGGAAGTTTTTAAGTCGTTATCCTTGAAACATCTACGTGCATAGTTAATTAAACCCTAACCGCTTCCAATAAAATATTTTCCTCAAAAACAAGGAAAGTTTTAAGTCGTCATCTTTGAAACATCTACGTGATATTCTAGTATATAAGAGTCGTGTTTTAAAGAGAGAGTTACCAGTTACCTGACTACGCTCTCCTGTTTAACCGTCTTCAGTACCATCTCTACTAAGATGACTTTACCCGCCGATCGTGGATTCACACAGCTTTTGCTGTGTGAAAAGAGACCAAATTCGATTTTTCCATCCGTCTCTTTTCAGGAATAGCCTGAAAAGAGACCAAATTCGATTCATTAGAACCCGACTTGTCGGGTTCTAAGTTGGCTATCAAGTAAGATTTTCGGAATCATTTATAACAAAAATTTAGTTTTTCATAATTAAATAAAACATTATCGATTATAGTATGGAAAAAGAAAGTAGCCCTGATCCAATTGATAGCCAAGAATCGACCTTCATTGCGGTAGTCAGTTGTATGGACGCAAATTACGCTGCAATGAAGGAGAAGTTCCGGCGCCAACAACCAGACCTGGACGAGAAGACCAGGCCCCACAGTGGCTCGAATGCAACTTGTTTTGTAATCTTTACTGGATGCATTTAGCTGCGCAAAAAGTTGCGGAAATTTGTGTGAAGTCGCATTTTTGCGGCCCACCACTAAACATTGATCATAGTTTCCCTGTCTTTAAGAGGTTCATGAATCGACCTTCATTGCAGTTGTCAGTTGTGTGCACGCAAATGACGCTGCAATGAAGGGGAAGCTCCGGCACCAACAACTAGACCTGGACGAGAAGACCAGGCCCCACAGCGGCTCGAATGTAACTTCCTTCGGGCGATAAAGGGTCAACGAAGAATTTTATGGGACAAGGCCCGTAAAATTCACAAGTCACACCCCACCACATAAGGTTCTACGTGCCCTGCACCAGTTGGAACACGTTCTCTTCAGTGGGTCTCTACTTGGAATCACGACTTCAATGTCCTTCTCAAACTTAACAATTTCACGACATCAACGAAGTGGCGAAAAACAACCAAGCCTCGGCCCATGATCTTCAAGAACGTCTTTCTGCAACAATCCTCGATTACCCTGCCTGTCTTTCATCAAAATTCATCCGGCATTGCGGCGTGAAAAGAGACCAAATTCGATTGTTCTGACCACACAGCGTGTAAAGCCTACATTTTGAGATCAAAAAGTGCCAAAAACAACTTGTTTTGGATCTAGAAACCTTGTTGTTGTCCGGTAGAAGCGGCGGTAAATAACCTTAGTTTTAATTTAGGATTCAGCGTGTAACGCGTTTTTTTTATGGGGATGCCGAACAAAGCATTCCCAACTCAAAGAAAAGAAGTATTGACCTTTTTGATGACAAACAATATCTTTGTTTATATTTATATTCTTGTTATTCTCTATTTTATTGTATATATTATTTGGTATTTGTTATTAAAAAATCTTTATTTGTATATCTGTCTTTGTTTCTCAGCCATGGGCTTATGGCGGGAAATTCAAACAGGGATCTGGCAAAATAACACAAGTCTGGGTTGGTTTAGACTTGTTCGGGGGCATAGCATGGTGGAAGGCAGGAATACCCATAGCACGGTGGAAGGTAGGGAATATCAGGTAAGATTTCTCCATAAAATAACACAATCTAGGGTTGGCAGTTCATCAATCTAGGGTTGAAAAATAACACGCCCGAGCTCGAGCCAGTCCGGACTTGTCTGTGAAGTTTGGTTTGACATGTTGGGTAGTGGCGGCCATCTTGGGGTGGCGGCCATCTTGGATCCATGCGTATCTGTATAGTCCCTACTACTCGGAAGCTTGTTCTTCCATGGATGAGTCCACCCTACTGGAAGGATCGGATGGGACCCTTCGGGATCCAGCCGATGTGCGTTCTAGTGGTCCTGATGAGGGGGAGGATCTTGGGACTGGGAGCTTGCCTGTCGGGGGGGGAGGTGCCACTAGCTCTCTCGGGACCGATGAGGTGTAGCTAGGTCCCTTCTGAACCCCTCTCTTAAGGACCATAGGGACGCTACGTGCAATTCAAATCAATCTGCTCCATAGTAAGGCGGCCTCTGCGGTACTCTGCAGGAGGTTTGCTATAGAGGGTCTTGATCTCATACAAGAACCGTGGATTTGCCATGGCAAAATCCTCGGTCTTGACGCGGCGGGGTCACTATTTTATGACCATACTGCTGCTAGACCTAGGGCGTGTATTCTGGTTCGGAGGGATCTTTGTTGTATCTCTCTACCGCTGTACACGTCCCAGGACACGGCGGCCGTGAAGCTAGTCCTGGCCACTGGGCATGCCAAGTTGACTATCACGGCTGCCTCTGCATACTTTGCCCACGACGCGGACTCTCTCCCGACAATTGAGGTGATCAATTTGGTCAATCAATGTGAAAAGAGAGGGGACAAACTAATCATTGTCTGCGACGCAAATGCTCATCACATCACGTGGGGCAGTTCTGACTGCAACAGGAGAGGTGATGATTTACTAGAATATTTAGTTGGTTGTAAACTCTATATTCTTAATCAAAACAATGAACCTACTTTTGTTACTTCTAATAGAAGGGAGGTCATTGACCTCACGCTAGCCACGGAAAACCTCGTGTCTTCCGTGTCTAACTGGCATGTGTCTAATGAGCCGCCTCTGTCGGATCATAGGCACATCTGCTTTACTGTCGCGACTACCTCTGTCCCGGCGGGGACGGAGATACGCAATCCAAAACGGACTAATTGGGCCGGCTATAGGGAAGACCTAATCCTACGCTACGGAGGGGGTCACACTCCTAAACTTACTTCACCAAAGGATCTTGATAGGGCTGTTGGTGATTTACAGTGCTCGAGGCTTGTCCCTTGGTGGAACGCGGATCTCAGCCGGCTTCGGAAATACACGCGCAGGCTCTTTAACAAACCCAAGCGCACGGGTGACTAGGCTGGATACAGGCAGTCCCTTAACACCTACAACAAGGCCATTAGAGCTGCTAAGAAGGACTCCTGGCGAACCTTCTGTGAGCAAGTCTCCAATGGCCCTGCTACGGCTAGGGTCATGAAGATTCTAGCGCACGACAGCACACATCGACGTAATTCTATTAAGCTGCGGGAAGGTGTGTACACTTAGTCTGGGGCTGAGACTCTTAAGCACATGCTGGAGGTCCATTTTCCTGACTCTACTTTTATCAATCAAACAAACCCCGACTCTCTCTACCCTGTCCTGCACAGGGCTAAGAGGGAAGACTGGCTTGTAGCCAGACAGGTTGTCACGATTCCTAAGCTTCGGTGGGCTGTCAACTGTTTTGAGCCCTACAAGTCTCCGGGACCCGATGGGGTCTTCCCTCTGCTTTTCCAGGAGGGCTTAGACCACATCGCCTCTCCGCTATGCAAGATTTACATACTCTGCGTTGCTCTCGGTCACATACCTCGAGACTGGAAACGCTCTAGAGTCATCTTTATTCCCAAATCCCGGGAAGGCTTCCTACCTCGAGGCGAAGGCATTTAGACGCATATGCCTGACCTCCTTCTTCCTCAAAATTATGGAGAAGCTGGTGGACAGGTACATTAGAGACGAGGCACTTTCGGTAGATCCTCTCTCTTCTTCACAATTTGCTTACCAAAAAGGCAAATCCACTGAGACGGCCCTTCACGGCCTTACGAAGGGCATTCGAGTTTCAGGAAATTTCACTGGCCGTCTTCCTCGATATTGAGGGGGCCTTTGACAAGGTCTCTAGCTCGGTTATTACTGAAGCTGTTAAGAGATTTGGCATCAGCGACTCTCTTGGCCGCTGGATCAAGTCCATGCTTACCGACCGCGAGGTGTCGGCGTACCTCCTTGGGGACTCTCTAGGGGTGACTACCAGCAGGGGCTGCCCTCAGGGTGGAGTGCTCTCCCCCCTGTTGTGGTGCCTGGTGGTCGACAAACTCTTGGGGAGGCTCGGGGGTGCTGGGGGCTGTAACTGCTTCGGGTATGCGGACGATGTAGCGATAGTCTTTACCGGGAAGTTCCCGGATACTGTTACCGCGCTTATGAGATCTGCTCTCTCTAGCGTGGAGCAATGGTGTCGGGCGGTTAACCTCACCGTTAATCCTGATAAAATTGTCCTTGTTCCTTTTACGAGGAAGAATACTAAGGATCTGTTCAATGATATATCTTTCTTTGGCCAGGTCCTGACAATGTCCACCGAGGTGAAATACCTGGGGGTGACCTTTGATTGCAGACTCACTCACATGGAAGCCGCATCTTGATCGGTGTATTAAGAAGGCCAAGATGCTCTTCTGGAGGACCAGGAGCTCTGTCGGCCAGACTTGGGGCCTCAACCCCAAGGCTGTACACTGGCTCTATTCTGGGATCATCAGACCCATACTATCTTACGGGGCACTTGTCTGGTGGACAAGGGTCCGGCTTAAGACGGTGCAGGCTGCCCTGCGCAAGCTTCAAAGGCTTGCCTGCATTGGTGTTACGGGGGCCTCATCAACCCCAACTGCTTCCCTGGAGGTGCTCCTTGACATGCTTCCTCTTCATCTCTTCATTGAGGAGGAGGCTGTCATGGGGGCCTACAGGCTCAACATTAGTGGCTGCTGGGTTCCAAGACATTGGGATTACAGCCATACGAAGCTCTTTCGGGAGTACGCCGCACTTGAGCCGTCGCTAACGATGTGCTCTGACAAAACCGTCACCAGTTTTGATTTCACTAAGCCATTCAGCATCCACTTTCCCAGTCGGGCCGAGTGGACTAACCTGCTGCCTCTTGGCACTGGGGGTGAAACTATTTGGTTCACCGATGGTTCCAAGACTGATTCCGGCGCTGGCGCCGGCTATTACGGCCAACCCACAAGGGTCGGCTTTTCTGCTTGCCTGGGCACCTTCGCTAGTGTGTTCTAGGCGGAAATTGCCGCGATCTGTTATTGCGCAGATTACTGAATTAACAGGGGTAAACCGGACGGACTGTGAGAATTTACTCTGACAGCCAGGCCGCCCTGAGCGCTCTGAACCAGTGTCAGATTACCTCTCAACTGGTGCGCAGCTGCCTTGATCTGCTAGCGCGACTGGCATCCTGCAACAGGGTTCTGTTGTACTGGGTGCCAGGGCATAGCGGATATCATGGCAATGAGCAAGCTGATAGATTTGCGAAAAGGGGTGTGGAGGCCAAGCTCTTGGGGCCGGAGCCGGCCGTCCCTATCCCCTACAGGCACGTCAAACGGTGTCTGCATGACAGGTTGACTGTCATACAAAACCAGCTCTGGCATAACATGGAGGGCCATAGACAGACAAAACTGTTAGTCAAAGGTCCCTTCAGGTCTCGTGCTAGAGACCTAATTTCGCTCATCAGACGGGATATTAGGCTGGCCACCGGTCTTCTGACCGGGCACTGTCGGCTTAACAGGCACCTCCATCTGATGGGTTTAGCCGACGACCCTCTCTGTAGGTCGTGTCAGGAGAAGGAAGAAACATCCGCTCACGTACTTTGCGAGTGCGACTGCTTCGCCTCGCTTAGACTAGAATATTTTGATTCACACACTTTGGAACCCTCGCGGGTCTCCTCTATTACGGTGGAGCGAATTCTTCGCTACGCTGTGGCCACAGGTCAATTCAAGGCCTGAACACCAGGGTGCACAATATGCCTGTGGCATCGGTGCAAGGGCGCGAGCCCCCCTTCTCACTAATAATAATAATACTCCGTCCACTCTTGAGTGGTTCGCGTCGTATCTCCGTAATCGGTCCCAATACGTCGGCCTCGGCCAAACCGCTTCTGCATCTTTACCGTCCTCCCTCGGTGTAACTCAGGGTAGCGACCTTGGCCCTATCTTGTTCGCTCTCTACATCAACGCGATTCCCGCCTCCCTTCGTCATAGTACCGCACATCTCTTTGCCGATGACACAGCATCGATGACCGTTTCCAAAGATCCTGTCGCCCTACTTCGTTTTATGGACGATGATGTGGCGCATTTGGAACAGGCTCTGGACAACCTCCATCTCCGCCTCCAAAAAACGAAATCCACGTTCCCTCAAACCTTCCCTTGATGTCGGTCTTTTGAACCTCCTCTACAAAACTATGGTTCAACCCTTATTTGACTATGGCAACATCCTGTACAACTCGGCTTCAGCCTCCACCCTTCGCTCCCTCCAAACTCTACAAAACCGCACTGCCAAAACTAAACTTGGTTCAACCCGACGCTCTTCAGCCACTGACGCCCGCGCCAAGCTGGGTTGGCTTACTCTCTGTCAGCTCTTCACCCTCCACATGTACCTTTTCTTGTACCGTCTCCAGACCGGCCTCGTACCGGCCTACATAAGTGCCCATTTTCTTCGTGTCGCAGATATGCACACCTATAGCACTCGTTCTCGCGACACAAAGCGTTGCCTACGCTATATCAAGGCCCGAGTACGGCACCCAATTTCGATTGTAAAACTGACAATTTAATTCGCCGTTTTTTCCCACCAGGAGCGCTTGTAGCAGGACCTGTGTGACGTCATATTATTTGAAATACTTATTTTCCCGCGCTAGAAAAGGCGAGTCAGTAAAGGGACGAGACGGGCGAGTAGCTCCCGGCGAAACTGGGCTACGGCGGGCTTAAGGGAGAACGGGTCGGGATTGGGTACGTACGTGTACGCTGTACGCGGCAGCGGTTTCGGTCGCTTTCGGCGTCGATTGGGAATGGGAGTTTGGGACATTCTAGAAAATTATTTAAGGCCATTGTTACACAATCATGCTCGCGACCCTTATGATCTTCTTACAATCAGAAAAACACTAATTTATTTATTCACTATCCCGAAAGATTTTAAGTGTGAATAAATAATTAAATGGTAATTGCAACAAGTTTAAGTGAAAAACTTTCAACAGGCTTGTTTCGTATCATGAACAATGACATAACAATGAATAGTTTCAATTATCGTTTTTGATAATAATAATAATTATCATTATTATAAATCTTTCTAATAATAATAAAAGTATATTATAAATATTGGAATATTTGAATATTTACGCATTATTAATAGCATTGAAACGCTGGAAAATAGTAATTTTTTATTAAAAAATTTGGCCCATCATATTTATGCACGCTCTCTCCAATTTCAAATAAATGGAAGATCCCTTAAAATGGGACTGCTACGAGCGCCGTCTGCGAAAAGAAAAGAGCAAAAAACAAGGTGTCGCGTTCCTTAAAAGTCCCCCCTAGCCAGAAGAGCGTACTCGGGCCTTGATATAGCGTAGGCAACGCACAAAGCTTCAAGTTCCCTCACTCCTCACTCACCTCCGCGAAGTTAGCCCACGTTGTCGCGCCATTGCCCTTTGGAACGCGCTCCCCCAAACCCTTCACGACTTCACCCAATCCATTGCCGAGTTTCGTAGGGGTGTCACTGCTCTCCTGATAAACTAAACGCTCCACCTTATTCCTTACATAATATTGTATTGCATTCTTCCAACTGTAACATTTCTTGTACCAATTTTGTTTACGGGACCCAGCTGGAAATCAGATTCGTCTGAGCTGGATATCCCATAATAAAGCCATCTTATTATTATTATTATTATTATAACCGTTAAGACTTCAAAAAGGACACGAATCCGGGTCAATTTTGGTTTAGCCCTATAAGATGTCTTCATTCATGAATCCAATCCAAACAACACATACTAAACTATAGTAATAATATAATATAAATATAATAATAAGTACTAGCCGTTACCCGCGGCGTCGCTCACGTGTAATAAGAACTTCCATCTAAAATGATATAAAGAATGTGTAGATTTTACTGATGACTAATATTTTTCTAGCACCCCAGGAGCGAAGGCACTCGGCACAGTCCGTCAGCCCGTCGGGATATTTTTTATTACTTTTTACGCGGACATTATTCCATAAAGAAGGGTTTTTAAGTTTTTGGCCGCCATTTAAAAAGATGGCAACAAATCGAACCTAAAATACCATTCAGCCCGTCTATAGGTTAAAGGAAACCATTGTACTAAATATTTGTGAAATCGGTTGAAACGCGCAGACTTTATTGCATAGAGAATATTTTCTTACATTTCTGGGCGCCATTTTAAAAGATGGTTGAAAAATCGAACCCGAAAGACCATTCAGCCCGTTTTAAGGTTAAAGCAAACTTGTGAACTAAATATTTTTGAAATCGGTTGAAACGCGCGTACTTAATTGCATAGAGAATATTTTTTACATTTCTGGGCGCCATTTTTAAGATGGTGGCGGATTGGAAAAATCTTTCTTAGTACGCGCCTACTACTTATGAGTAACGTTCCTGCAAATTTTCAGCCTTCTAGGGCAAGCGGTTTGGGCTGGGTGTTGATTATCAGTCAGTCTGTCAGTCAGTCAGTCAGGACTTTGATTTATATAGATATAGATTAACATCCATTGTAACTAGGAAAGATTAATTTCAAGTTTACACTGAATACAGGGTGTTTTTGAAAGGTCCATCACAAATTAAGGAGCGTGTTTATTGGACCAAACTGAGTGAAACGTATCAAAGAACATGGAGTCTACAACATTTAATTTCGGAGATATGGCCCCCCAAACATATGCCCCAAAAACGAGAAAATATCCCAAAATGTGGAGTAAGGGTTTTGGCATTACCCAACTTGTTTCGAAGTCATAGACAATTTCAATAGCCTTGAATTTGAGAAACACTTCTGTAACTTTAGATAGCAGAAGGGTATAAATGGGTAGAAGTACGCGTACGGCGGTAATGTAAAGCTATTACCAAGTGCCATAGTGTTTTAAGATTTCTCAGCACCGAGTAAAATGGTTGCGATTGAAGGTTGAGTTTGTTCATTACGTTAGTGTTTGATGTGTCACAGAGAAAACGCCATGATACGATCCCAATGTAAATGAATTTTTTATTAGTTCTTAATTCTTATTCTGTAACAAATAACTACTACAAGAATTGTTCAAAGTGTTCACCACCCGCGTTAAGTCAAACTTGAACACGCCTTTAAAACGATTCCCTAACACGTTGCAAAATGCCTGGAGTATCGCGAATAGTTTGACAGGCATCAACGATTCGTCGACGAAGCTCTTCCACATCAGGTACTTCACTCTGATAAACTATGTATATCAAGTGGCCCCAAAGGAAGAAATCGCACGGGTTAAGGTCGGGTGATCGAACAGGTCATTCCACGGGTCCACCTCGACCTATCCACCGAAAAGGGAACGTCGCGTTAAGGTGAGCCCTGACAGCGAGATTGAAATGTGGTGGTGCACCGTCATGCATGAACCACATTCTGCGTACTGAACCTAAGGGCACGTCGTCAAGTAATTCCGGTAAAACTTCTTGTATGAATTGTAGGTACGCCTCACCGTTTAACCTGGGCTGTAGAAAATAGGTAATTGCTCCTAGTTCGTCCTCGAAAATAGGAAGTACTTTGCCCTCTACGGCCTCTGGGACTTCTTGCGCTCTAGGTTGAGGTCCAGCCGGTGGGATTCATCATTCCTGTCTTAAACGTCTGTTCACAGCCCTAACGTCAGTCGGTTTGGTAAGCGTCTTTGCGGAAATCTTTCCTGATAGAAACGTACAGCTACCACAGCATTCCCCTCGGCTAGTCCATACATAAGATGCATATCCGCATATTCGGCATTTGTGAAGACTTTCATTGTTATCAGAGGTCAGGCTTGTACTGGTTTTTATTTAAATCATTTTGCTAGTGGTGTCTGCCTCAGGTCAACGTCCCGATAAAACGCTTTTTTATTTAAAACAAAGTGCAAGCCATGTTTTTTAAGGAAGGAATAACAAAGTTGTATAAAGATGCGTTTTTTACGAAAGGAATAAAAGACGGTACCGGTATTATTACCTTCACATTTCAACTAAGCGACGTCGTATAACAATGAATGTCTTTACAAATGCCGAATATGCGGATATGCACCTAATGTATGGACTAGCCGAGGGGATGCCAAAAGCTGCAGCAGCTGTACGTTTTTATCACGAAAGATTTCCGCAAATATGCTTACCAAACCGACTGACGTTCGAGGCTGTGGACAGACGTTTACGACAGGACGGACGAATCCAACCGCTGGACCTCAACCTAGAGGGCAAGAAGTCCCAGAGGCCGTAGAAGACGAAGTCCTTACTATTTTGGAGGACGAACCAGAAGCAAGTACCCGCCAGGGGGTAAGCTCGTGTGGAAAATGCTCAAAAGTCACCAGTTTCATCCTTACCATTTTCAAAAGGTTCAAGGTTTGAATCCCGCGGACTACCCACGACGCACGGCGTTTTGCCAGTGGTTTCTGCCTCAGATAAACGCCATTGATTTCCCGCGTAGTCTGTTAGTCACACACGAAGCTAACTTTTCGCGAGATGGTATTATTAACCTGCATAATAAACATCAAGGGTCCCAAAGAAACCCTCACGCAACGTTTGTTAAATCTCACCAAGTACAATTTAGTTTAAACGTGTGGTGCGGTATTGTAGGTGACAATTAATTGAACCTTATTTTCTACAGCCCAGGTTAAACGTTGAGGCGTACCAACAATTCTTACAAGACGTTTTATCGGAATTACTTGACGACGTGCCCTTAGGTTTGGTGCGCAGAATGTGGTTAAGCATCACGGTGCACCACCACATTTCACTCTCGCTGTCCGAGCTCACCTTAACGCGACGTTCCTTTTTCGGTGAACACTTTGAACAATTCTGGTAGTTAGATTTGTTACAGATTAAGAATTAAGAACTAATAAAAAGTACATTAACATTGGGATCGTATCATGGCGTTTTCTCTGTGACACATCAAACACTGACGTAATGAAAACTCACAACTTCAATCGCAACCATTTTACTGGGTGCTGAGAAATCTTAAACACTGTGACACTTGGTATTAGCTTTACATTACCGCCGTACGCGTACTTCTACCCATTTATACCCTTCTGCTATCTAAAGTTACAGTAGTGTTCTCAAATTCAAGGCTATTGAAATTGTCTATGACTTCGAAACAAGTTGGGTAATGGCAATAACCCTTACTCCACATTTTGGGATATTTTCTCGTTTTCGGGCAAATGTTGGGGGGCCATATCTCCGAAACTAAATGTTGTAGACCCTTACGTTCTTTGAAAGGTTTCACTCAGTTTGGTCCAATAAACACGCTCCTTAATTTGTGATGGACCTTTCAAAAACACCCTGTATAAATGCAGTAAAGCTGAATTCAATAGTAAAATCCAAATTTGAAATATTAATATGAAAAGACGTTCTTGAAATATGAAATGAAACAGAGCTTTATAGCTACACAACTACTCAAAGAATAATAATGCATAAACATGTTAACATATTTCATTAAATATTCTGCAAAAAGAAAATGTCATGGTTTTGTAAGAGATCTTTTCTTCCAACTCGCTTTATATTAACTCTGATATACGTATAGTGTTTTATTCAGATGCAATCTTCATTACTCTTTCTATATAAATTTTCATTTGTTTCGTTCTAAAGAAAGTAGTTTATCTTAAATAATTAGTAAATATAACTGAACTTAATTTTTTAATCGTCAGTATTTTACGCTTATTCTATTTTAGTCGTTTTCCAAAAGTTATTCGAAAATTGAATTTAAACATAGCTATTTCTTGACATTCGACTTCTAGCGTACACCGTTTTCAAAATGTTTGGAAATTTAGGGTATATTAGGCGATTGATTCACAATAAATTATAAGAAAACCCGCAATTGCGTGAGCCTTTGGGGGAAGCCCTGCCACTGGGAGGCTAGACGTTTCTCGTAACTTTGGGCGATCGAGCGTACATCTTAACACCAACGATGATAATGGAGTAGAAGCCAATTTTGCAGATTGGGCGTGTATGTGGTATAGACAGAATACCAGTATTTGTTGGTGTTGTTATAATCCAATAAGTTCAGATTGGCGTGTATGTGATATTATACCATACGAAAGACAGGTGCATGGTGTGTGGTGGAGTGAGCAAATACGTAAATTTTTCCTAATTTCTGTGAACTGCGAACGCGGTGCGGAAATTGCGAACACGTGGCTGGAAACGGTGACAGACAGATACACACAGACATGTCCAGTCAAGGGGAAATTCAAGTGTTTTATGAATTCCTCTAATTCCAAGACATTGCAACATATTGCTCTCTCCGAGAATTATTCCCATGATTTGAAAAATCAAAATAAGTATGAATTCCTTCAATATTTAGTATAAGGTAGTTCGAAGAAATATAAACTAATTTTGATTTTTAGAATCTTGGGATATATTTAGAATGTTTCACTATGCACGGAGAATTAGTAAATTATTTCCCTCTTCACCCTTCACGCTCAAAGCTCGTATCGAAAAGCGTTTCACTTAAAAAACATTTCAATAAGGGTCAAGGGATAGAAACCTTCCAATTGAAATAGAAAACACCTTCAGATTAAAGCACACACCTGTGAAGAGTAGTATAAATACCAAAGTGTTCTACGTACCAGTGAAACACCATTCCTTTAGAAACACTAAAGAGAGTCAAGTAGCACCTTTTTACGGAGAAGAAAACACCATCTAAGTAAAAAACACTCTAAAAAGAGTATATAAACACCTCAAGGTATTTCGAAACACCTTGAAACACCTTTTTTTCTAACAGTGTATGGGCTGATATCCAGTTGTTTAGTTAGTATAATGGAATAGTAAAAGGAGACTGGTAAAAGTGAAAGCTTTGATTTCTAAAATCGTGGCGCAAGACGGTTTTGAAGTTAAGTATAAAGCTTCGGTTCTAAAAGGAATTGTGTGAAACTCAAATTATAAAATATGGGGAAAATGGAATAATTTTTAAATTCATACTGGATACTAACAATATCGCATTGTTTGCTAGTCCCGTATGAGTAAAAA
>JAEQBA010000041.1:179243-214097 GCA_019434445.1 Phalangium opilio | reverse complement strand
AAAATATTGTTAATTATAGTCAAATAAAAGGCTATATTCATACTGTTCGTGAAGGATTTATAAATAACTAACACAAACATAGTATTACTACCAGTTTCCCGTTAAGACGTTAGGCTAGTTACATTTCACAATTATAATACGATATAGCCTGTCCGGTGATTAATCCGTAACGATAGGCTTTTACAATTTTCCCACGAACGAAAACTTTTTCTTAGTGAGCATCTACTTCAGTTGTCAAGAACAGCAAAGTGTGAACGAAAATGAAAACATGTTGCGCAACTAACACATTTTGAAATGGTTCTTTCAAGTTTAAATTTGCTGAGTATGCTTAAATACAATCCATTTATTAGTCCAAGTGATTATTACGTTATGTCTGATCAAATTACTCTTCTGCGTGAATCCATAGTCGCACTGATCACATTTGAAGGGTTTTTCACCGCTATGAATGCGTTGATGTTGATCAAATCACTCTTCTGCGTGAATCCATAGTCGCACTGATCACATTTGAAGGGTTTTTTCACCACTGTGAATGCGTTGATGAGTGATCAAATTACACTTGATTGTGCTGGCATAGTCACACCGATCACATTTGAAGGGTTTTTCACCACTGTGAATGCGTTGATGTCTGATAAAATCAGTCTTCCGCGTACTTACATAGTCACACTGATCACATTTGAAGGGTTTTTCACCGCTATGGCTTCGTTGATGAGCGATCAAATCCTCTTCCACGCACTTGCATAGTCACACTGATCGCATTTGAAGGGTTTTTCACCACTGTGAATGCGTTGATGTTCGATCAAATGAGACTTCTGCGTACCTCTATAATCACACTGATCGCATTTGAAGAATTTTTCACCACTGTGAATGCGTTTGTGTCTGATCAAATCGCTCTTCCGCGCACTTGCATAGTCACACTGATCACATTTGAAGGTTTTTCACCGCTATGGCTTCGTGATGAGTGATCAAATGAGCCTTCTGCGTACCTCTATAATCACACTGATCGCATTTGAAGAATTTTTCACCACTGTGAATGAGTTGATGTCTGATCAAATCCCTCTTCCATGCACTTGCATAGTCACACCGATCACATTTGAAGGGTTTTTCACCACTGTGAATGCGCTTATGTTCGATCAAATGAGACTTCCACGTACCAGCATAGCCACACTGATCACATTTGAAGCGTTTTCCTTGGTATCCCTTCGAATGCCAAGTTCAAGCTCCCTTTCATTTTCAGGTGAACATTTGTATCGAGGTGAACATTTTTCTTGGATTTTCCTACAGAAAGGAAATAGATTAAAACCTCAAATGATATCAAACAACTCGCGTCACAAACATTTCACTGTTCAAAGGCAATTGTTATAACAGGTTATGCTTAGGCTTAAAAAGACACAAGGCAAACAAAACAAGTCCAGAAACAATAACCGATGTCCGAGTCGAAATAGCGGTTTCCAAAGATTTGACCTTACCAAATCTAATATATGCGTTGAGAACGTGGAAGATTCAAACTTGATCCCACGTTAGACACTTGTGTAAAACAGAATGCAAACTTCCCCATAATATACGTATAACATAATATACGAGACAATATGAACTGCCATATTCTGCCATTAAACCTCTGTAGGTGCATGATAACACCTACTAAGAAGTGAAAAAAACACAATCATGAATTCAACGGTAAAGTTAAGCTTAGCGACAATTTTGCAGTCTCTCGATTCTGCTGAAACCAACTAGCACCAGAAGTGATGACGAAGTTAAAGTAAAGAAGCAAATTATGATTAATGAATTATTATGGTAAAAATATCACTCTTTAATAGCGAAGATAATACTAATATACCATTTGTTATATTAAATATTGTTAATTATAGTTTAGAAAAAGGGTTACATTAAATATGTCGTGAAGGTTTCATAAATAACTAACACAAACATCGTATTACTACCAGTTGCCCGTTAAGACGTTAGGCTTGTTATATTCCACAATTTTATAAAACCATATAGCCTTTCCGGTGACTATTCCGTGACGTTAGGACTTTAGTTTTTACAATCTTTCTATGAACGAAAACCTTTTCTTATGAGCATCTACTACAGTTGTCAAGAGCAGCAATGTGTGAAACGAAAATGAAAACACGTTGCGCAATTAACACATTTTGAAATGGTTCTTTCCAAGTTTTAAATTAGTGAGTATGCTTAAATACAATCCATTTTATTAGTCCATGTGATTATAACGTCGATGTCTGATCAAATTATGCTTCATTGTGCTGGCATAATCACACTGATCACATTTGAAGGGTTTTTCTCCGCTGTGACTGCGTTCATGTTTGATCAAATTATACTTCATTGTGCTGGCATAATCACACTGATCACATTTGAAGGGTTTTTCACCGCTATGAATGCGTTGATGTGTGATAAAAACATACTTCCGCTTACATGCATAATCACACTGATCACATTTGAAGGGTTTTTCACTACTGTGAATTCGTTGATGTCTGATCAAATCAGTCTTCCACGCACTTGCATAATCACACTGATCACATTTGAAGGGTTTTTCACCATTGTGAATTCGTTGATGTCTGATCAAATTAGCCTTCCACGAACATGCATAGTCACACTGATCACATTTGAAGGGTTTTTCACTACTGTGAATTCGTTGATGTCTGATCAAATGATACTTCCGCGTACTAGCATAGTCACACTGATCACATTTGAAGCGTTTTTCTTTGGTATCCTTTCGAATGTCAAGGTCAAGATCCCTTTCATATTCAGGTGCACATTTGTATCGAGTTGAACATTTTTTCTTGGATTTCCTAGAGAAAGGAAATAAATTAAAACCTCATATGATATCATACAACTCGCGTCACAAACATCTCACTGTTCAAAGGCAATTGATATAACAAGTTATGCTTAGACTTAAAAAGACACAAAGGCAAACGAAACAAGTTCAGAAACAATTATAATCCATGTCCGAGTCGAAACAGCCGTTTCCAAAGACCTGACCTTACCAAATCTATTATATGCGTTGGAAACGTGGAGGATTCAAACTTGATCCCACGTTAGACACTTGTGTATACAGAATGCAAACTTTCCCATAATAAACGTATAATAAAATATACGTGACAATATGAACAGCCATATTCTGCCATTAAACCTCTGTAGGTACATGATAACACCTAAAAAATAGTGAAAAAACACAAGTATGAAGTCAAGGGTAAAGTTAAAGGGGCTGTTCGGACAGTGGGACAAACGACGATCATAGAGCTTAACATAGCGGGTGGGTAAAAAGGAGAGGGGGTTGGACAGCCCCTTTAACCTTAGCGACAATTTTGCAGTCTCTCTTCTTTCTGCTGAAACCATAGCACCAGAAGTGATGACAAAGATGAAGTTATTAAAGAAGTAAATTAAGATTCAATGCAATAACATATAAATCAATTATTATGGTAAAATTTTATTCTTTAATAGCGAAGATGATATTCCATTTTTAATATAAAATATTGTTAATTATAGTCAAATAAAAGGCTATATTCAATACTGTTCGTGAAGGATTTATAAATAACTAACACAAACATAGTATTACTACCAGTTTCCCGTTAAGACGTTAGGCTAGTTACATTTCACAATTTTATAATACGATATAGCCTGTCCGGTGATTAATCCGTAACGATAGGCTTTTACAATTTTCCCACGAACGAAAACTTTTTCTTAGTGAGCATCTACTTCAGTTGTCAAGAACAGCAAAGTGTGAAACGAAAATGAAAACATGTTGCGCAACTAACACATTTTGAAATGGTTCTTTCCAAGTTTTAAATTTGCTGAGTATGCTTAAATACAATCCATTTTATTAGTCCAAGTGATTATTACGTTTATGTCTGATCAAATTACTCTTCTGCGTGAATCCATAGTCGCACTGATCACATTTGAAGGGTTTTCACCGCTATGAATGCGTTGATGTTTGATCAAATCACTCTTCTGCGTGAATCCATAGTCGCACTGATCACATTTGAAGGGTTTTTCACCACTGTGAATGCGTTGATGAGTGATCAAATTACACTTGATTGTGCTGGCATAGTCACACCGATCACATTTGAAGGGTTTTTCACCACTGTGAATGCGTTGATGTCTGATAAAATCAGTCTTCCGCGTACTTACATAGTCACACTGATCACATTTGAAGGGTTTTTCACCGCTATGGCTTCGTTGATGAGCGATCAAATCCCTCTTCCACGCACTTGCATAGTCACACTGATCGCATTTGAAGGGTTTTCACCACTGTGAATGCGTTGATGTTCGATCAAATGAGACTTCTGCGTACCTCTATAATCACACTGATCGCATTTGAAGAATTTTTCACCACTGTGAATGCGTTTGTGTCTGATCAAATCGCTCTTCCGCGCACTTGCATAGTCACACTGATCACATTTGAAGGGTTTTTCACCGCTATGGCTTCGTTGATGAGTGATCAAATGAGCCTTCTGCGTACCTCTATAATCACACTGATCGCATTTGAAGAATTTTTCACCACTGTGAATGAGTTGATGTCTGATCAAATCCCTCTTCCATGCACTTGCATAGTCACACCGATCACATTTGAAGGGTTTTTCACCACTGTGAATGCGCTTATGTTCGATCAAATGAGACTTCCACGTACCAGCATAGCCACACTGATCACATTTGAAGCGTTTTTCCTTGGTATCCCTTCGAATGCCAAGTTCAAGCTCCCTTTCATTTTCAGGTGAACATTTGTATCGAGGTGAACATTTTTTCTTGGATTTTCCTACAGAAAGGAAATAGATTAAAACCTCAAATGATATCAAACAACTCGCGTCACAAACATTTCACTGTTCAAAGGCAATTGTTATAACAGGTTATGCTTAGGCTTAAAAAGACACAAAGGCAAACAAAACAAGTCCAGAAACAATAACCGATGTCCGAGTCGAAATAGCGGTTTCCAAAGATTTGACCTTACCAAATCTAATATATGCGTTGAGAACGTGGAAGATTCAAACTTGATCCCACGTTAGACACTCGCGTAATACAGAATGCAAACTTCCCCATAATATACGTATAACATAATATACGAGACTATATGAACAGCCATATTCTGCCATTAAACCTCTGTAGGTGCATGATAACACCTACTAAGAAGTGAAAAAAACACAATCATGAATTCAACGGTAAAGTTAAGCTTAGCGACAATTTTGCAGTCTCTCGATTCTGCTGAAACCAACTAGCACCAGAAGTGATGACGAAGTTAAAGTAAAGAAGCAAATTATGATTAATGAATTATTATGGTAAAAATATCACTCTTTAATAGCGAAGATATAATTACTAATATACCATTTGTTATATTAAATATTGTTAATTATAGTTTAGAAAAAGGGTTACATTAAATATTGTCGTGAAGGTTTCATAAATAACTAACACAAACATCGTATTACTACCAGTTTCCCGTTAAGACGTTAGGCTTGTTATATTCCACAATTTTATAAAACCATATAGCCTTTCCGGTGACTATTCCGTGACGTTAGGACTTTAGTTTTTACAATCTTTCTATGAACGAAAACCTTTTCTTATGAGCATCTACTACAGTTGTCAAGAGCAGCAATGTGTGAAACGAAAATGAAAACACGTTGCGCAATTAACACATTTTGAAATGGTTCTTTCCAAGTTTTAAATTAGTGAGTATGCTTAAATACAATCCATTTTATTAGTCCATGTGATTATAACGTCGATGTCTGATCAAATTATGCTTCATTGTGCTGGCATAATCACACTGATCACATTTGAAGGGTTTTTCTCCGCTGTGACTGCGTTCATGTTTGATCAAATTATACTTCATTGTGCTGGCATAATCACACTGATCACATTTGAAGGGTTTTTCACCGCTATGAATGCGTTGATGTGTGATAAAAACATACTTCCGCTTACATGCATAATCACACTGATCACATTTGAAGGGTTTTTCACTACTGTGAATTCGTTGATGTCTGATCAAATCAGTCTTCCACGCACTTGCATAATCACACTGATCACATTTGAAGGGTTTTTCACCATTGTGAATTCGTTGATGTCTGATCAAATTAGCCTTCCACGAACATGCATAGTCACACTGATCACATTTGAAGGGTTTTTCACTACTGTGAATTCGTTGATGTCTGATCAAATGATACTTCCGCGTACTAGCATAGTCACACTGATCACATTTGAAGCGTTTTTCTTTGGTATCCTTTCGAATGTCAAGGTCAAGATCCCTTTCATATTCAGGTGCACATTTGTATCGAGTTGAACATTTTTTCTTGGATTTTCCTACAGAAAGGAAATAGATTAAAACCTCAAATGATATCAAACAACTCGCGTCACAAACATTTCACTGTTCAAAGGCAATTGTTATAACAGGTTATGCTCAGGCTTAAAAAGACAAAAAGGCAAACAAAACAAGTTCAGAAACAATAACCGATGTCCGAGTCGAAATAGCGGTTTCCAAAGATTTGACCTTACCAAATCTAATATATGCGTTGAGAACGTGGAAGATTCAAACTTGATCCCACGTTAGACACTCGCGTAATACAGAATGCAAACTTCCCCATAATATACGTATAACATAATATACGAGACAATATGAACAGCCATATTCTGCCATTAAACCTCTGTAGGTGCATGATAACACCTACTAAGAAGTGAAAAAAACACAATCATGAATTCAACGGTAAAGTTAAGCTTAGCGACAATTTTGCAGTCTCTCGATTCTGCTGAAACCAACGCGTTGATGTCTGATCAAACTACTCTTGTGCGTGCAGGCATAATCACACTGATCACATTTGAAGGGTTTTTCTCCAGTGTGAATGTGCTGATGGACGTTCAAATCGATCTTCCGCGTACTTGCAAAGTCACACTGATCACATACGAAGGGTTTTTCATCACTGTGAAGAAGTTCATGTGTGATCAATATACTCTTCTGCGTACTTGCAAAGTCACACTGATGACATTTGAACGGTTTTTCACCACTGTGAATGCGTTGATGGCTGATCAAATCATACTTCCGCGTACTAGCATAGTCACACTGATCAAATTTGAAGGGTTTTTCTCCAGTGTGAATGCGTTGATGTGTGATCAAATTACTCTTGTTCTTGCTACCATAGCCACACTGATCACATTTGAAGCGTTTTTCCTTGGTATCCTTTCGGTTGTCAATTTCAAGCTCCCTTTCATTTTCAGGTGAACATTTGTATCGAGTTGAACATTTTTTCTTGGATTTTCCTACAGAAAGGAAATAAATCAAAACTTCATATGATATCAAACCCCCAGTAGCACAAGCCTTCCGCATAACAGTCGGTTAAAGGTCGAATAGTCGGTTTACGGTCCAGTCAGCTTTACCATGCTTATTTTGATACTTTTCCGACCAATGAAGCCGACTACTTCTTTTAGTTGGCAATGCCGACATCTATCTGTCAGTTGGAACAGAGATGGTTTAAAGTAGGCTTGCCTACCGTCTAGAAAATTTCAACTTATTTTTTGCCAATTGATTACCGACTCTCTCGCGCTAGTCGGTATTGTGACGTTTAAGAAGAGTAAAATAAAAAGCAAAGGTATGCTTAGGCCGTTTAGTAACCGACATTTATCCGACAGTTGGAACTGAGATGGTTTAAAGTAGGCTTGCCTACCGTCTAAAGAATTCCAACACATTTTTTGCCAATTGATTACCAACTCCCTCGCGCTAGTCGTTATTGTGACGTTTAAGACGAGTAAAATTAAAAGCAAAGTTATTCCTAGGCCGTTTAGTAACCGACATTTATCCGACTGTTGGAACTGTGGTGGTTTGAAGTAGGCTTGCCTACCGTCCTAAACACGAAACCCACTTTTGCCAATTGATTACCAACTCCTTCCCGCTAGTCGGTATGGTCACGTTATAAAAGAGTAAAATGAAAAACGAAGTTGTTGTATAGGCCTTCTTTTTCCGCGGGACGGTTTTTTTTACTTTTACTATTCCGCAAAATGTATTAAAGAAATTTCAATACTTGGTATCAGTATCCTTTACTATAAGCGAATCAAGCCTCGAGTTAAGGCTTGATCGTCGCAAAACCGTTGGGCCTCGAGTTAAGGTTTGATCGTCGCAAAAGCGTCGGACCTCTTGCTGACAGGCGGTTAAGTCGACTCTCAAACATGTTGGATGAGGGTCCTATTTCATTCGTTTCGTAACAGTCGGTAAACCAGTGGGCCGTCGTCCCACCGGGCGGACATTTCGATTCTCAAACCCTTACTCTACCAGCCCTTTACCGACGATTTACCGTTCCTATACTAAAAAGCCGCGAAATCGTCGGATTGAGCGCGGCTTTAGGTAGGCATAATGACGCCGACCTATAGTCGGCCAACAGTCGTTTTATAGTCGCCTCATAACAGTCTGAAAACCGGCGGGCCGTCGTCCCGCCGGGCGGACATTTCGACTCTCAAACCCTTACTCTACCAGCCCTTTACCGATGATTTACCGTTCCTATACTAAATAGCCGGGAAATCGTCGGATTGAGCGCGGCTTTAGGTAGGCATAATGACGCCGACATATAGTCAGGCCAACAGTCGTTTTATAGTAGCCTCAAAACAGTAGGAAAACCGGCGGGCCATCGTCCCTCCAGGCGGACATTTCGACTTTCAAACCATTACTCTCCCGACTTATTAGTGACTTTTTACCAACTCGTCGGTAACACACAAAGCCGACCATGTAGGCCCTACGTCGGCAGTGCTACTGGGGACAACTCGCGTCACAAACATTTCAATGTTTAAAGGCAATTGTTATAACAGGTTATGCTTAGGCTTAAAAAGACACAAAGGCAAAGAAAACAAGTTCAGAAACAATAATCGATGTCCGAGTCGAAACAGAGGTTTCCTAAGGTTTGACCTTACGCTTTGGGATAACATGGGAACGTGAAAGATTTTTTTAATTCCTGGTATCATTGATATCAACCCCGCAGCTTGGTCGAGTTTGGAAATTAACTAATTGTGACTGCGTGTGTCATAAAAAACTAACAAACAACTTTCTCAAATATACAGGGTGTATCTGAAATGGACGTAGGAGCGAAAGTATTTGGGTTCCTGGGGCCAATATAAGGCGAAACTGTGGTATGACATTTTGTCGTACGCCAAGCCATTTGGAAGTTACTTGAACCTAACACTTGCTAGTTTGCATAAATCACAGCATGTTGACTTTTTCTAAAACAGTAGGAATTAAGTTCAAGATAGGATGATTTTTGCAAATTAGTGGTTTCCAGCTAAAACATAAAAAGCCTCATAGCCATAGAGTTTAGTCAATTTTTAAGGAGTAGAAAGTTGTACAGTCGGTGACTCATAAAGAACATCAATGTAAAACAACATGTTACGATTTAGTGTGTTGAAACAACTGACCGATACTAACGGTAAACTGACAACGATAAGTAGCACACACTAATAAGGAACACCGACATTTTGCTTCATTCTTCAAACAATCGAAAGGTTGCAAAAGCGTTCATTTTGGTTCGTGTACAAGACTACATATCCGGCGACGTCTGGTTTCCATTAAATTAACAAACTATTTTTTACATGCTTTAAAACACTTTGAACCTTTAAAAGAAGTACCTTTTTTACCGTTTTTATTGGCAATTTTCATAGAATAATTCTAAGGAGTAAGAATGTACATTTCCTTATGGGTACATTACATTGCATCTAGCATTGCACGTAGGTCTCCTGTCGTTCTCAACGCTGGCAGATTGCTACCAGTTAGTAAACGTCATTAGTCTAAAGTTTTAAGGTGGTCTGAAAATTTACTAAGGTTTAATCGTTTATTAATTTATTTGCCAAGTTTTTTCTTAGTTTTAAGTTAACCCTCCACTTTTGGTTTTTTTCTCAAATCTTCTTTATTTTTATTTGCGGTTATCCGTTCGTTTCCGAGGTTAAGAACGAAAATTTCTTCTTAAAATTTTTCTCTGCTATTACTTTTGGTGGTACCTCGTAATCAGTGTAGGCCAATCATGAGCCTTTCAACCCTTTCTTGAACAAGTTAGTAGTGTGTGACCTTGAGAAGGAATGCTAGGTTTCATGAAGCCCACTCCTAAGTACGCTATTCAACATAGCGTACCTAATTTGTTACGGGTGAAGTTTCGGGTGAGGCCCCAAGAAAAACGCCATTACTCCCTCACTGTAATTTTTTGGAGAAAGGAATGTTCCCTTTTTTGGTCACTTTGAACCATAACAAATTTTATTTCATTTTCAACATTTAGGTTTCTTCATTATTTCTTGATTTTTATAAGGACTAAATTTTACAAATTAATTTGTAAAATTTAATCCTTAACAGGCGTTGCCCAACATCCCATCCCAAACATTCGCCCACTAACATTTATTCACGAATACTGATTTCGATAAGTTGCAACATTAACCTAATCTTTAAACTAAATGCAACCTTTCGATTGTTTGAAGAACGAAGCATTATGTCGGTGTTCCTTATTAGTTTGCGCTACTTATCGCTGTCCGTTTCCCGTTAGTATCGGTCAGTTGTTTCAACACACTAAATCGTAACATGTTGTTTTACATTGATGTTCTTTATGAGTCACCAACTGTACAACTTTCTACTCCTTAAAAATTGACTATAAACTCTATGGCTATAAGGCTTTTTTTGTTTCAGCTGGCAACCACTAATTTGCAATAATCATACTATCTTGAACTTAATTCCTACTGTTTTATAAAAAGTCAACATGCTGTGATTTATGCAAACTAGCAAGTTTTAGGTTCAAGTAACTTCCAAATGGGTTGGCGTACGACAAAATGTCATACCACAGTTTCGCCTTATATTGGCCCCAGGAACCCAAATATATATATATATATATATATATATATATAATATATATATATATATATATATATATATATATATATATATATATATATATATACATATATATATATGTGATTCAAATTTCAAACTTGATCCCACGTTAGAAATTTGGGTAAAACTGAACGCAAACTTTCGCATGATCAACGTATAATAAAATACACGTGACAATATGAACAGCCATATACTGCCATTAAAGCTCCGTAGGTGCATGATAACACCTACAATGTAGTGAAAAAAAACAAGTATGAAGTCAAGGGTAAAGTTAGAGACAATTTTGCAGTCTTTCCTGTTTCTGTTGAAACCAACTAGCACAAGAAGTGATGACAACGATGAAGTTATTAAAGAAGCAAATTAAGATTCAAAGCAAAAATATATTAATCAATTATTATGGTAAAATTTTTATTCTTTAATAACGAAGATATAATTACTTATATACCATTTGTTATATCAAATATGGTTTATTATAGTTAAATAAAGGGTTATATACAATATTATATATATTGTGATTGTTACGTTGATATCTGATCAAAATATTCTTTTGGGTGCTGACATAATCAAACTGGTCACATTTGAATGGTCTTTCGCCACTACGAATGCGTCGATGTTTGATCAAATTATTCTTCAATGTGCTGGAAAATAACACTGATCACGTTTCAAGGGTTTTTCACAGCTATGAATGCCTTGATGTGCGATTATAGTACTCTTACGGGTACTAGAATAATCACACCGATCACACACTGAATGTATTAAAAGAAACGAGTTTGGAAACAGAAATAATCCATGTGTCCGAGTCGAAACAGCGGTCTCCAAAGACTTGATCTTACCTAACCCAATATATGCTTTGAGATTGCGGAAACTTGAAAAAAAATTGTAGGGTAATAAAAATATACTTATAAAACACATTCTATATTATTTATTTGAATGATATCCCACGTGAACCTAGGAGGTCTACAAATCTGACTGTTGAATATATTTGCAGTGATGTAACCGAGTTCGATCAGGGAGGGGGAATGGAAGCTTTCCCCCTGATTCGATTAGTTAAACTTATAGAACCGTCTGAGTCTCTATTTAGAGACAACGCACAGTCTGCTTTATGCCTTAGTGTGAATTTTAATTTCGATCCAGCCCGAGCCGTTAAATCTTTGCAGAGATAATTGTAATTAAATATTAATGTGCTTAAAGCACATTACATTATCTGAAGAAACTTTGTTAAACAGCCCGATATGTACCCATTTAGGACTTATCACCGCTATGAATGTGTTTATGTGCAATCAAACTACTCTTCTGAGTGCTTCCAAAGTTACACTGATCACATTTGAAGGGTCTTTCACTACTGTGAATGCGTTGATGGGCGATCAAATTACTCTTGTTCTTGCTACCATAGTCACACTGATGACATTTGAAGGGTTTTTCACTACTGTGAATGCGCTGATGTTTGTTCAATAGAGTCTTCTGCGAACCTTTATAATCACACTGATCGCATTTGAAGAATTTTTCACCACTGTGAATGCGTTGATGTCTGATCAAATCACTCTTCCACGCACTTGCATAGTCACACTGATCACATTTGAAGGGTTTTTCAGCACTGTCTATACGATTGTGAATGCGTTTGTGTATGATCAAATTACTCTTGTTCTTGCTACCATAGTCGCACTGATCACATTTGAAGGGTTTTTCACCACTGTGAACGCGTTGATGTCTGGTCAAACTACTCTTGTGCGTGCAGGCATAATCACACCGATCACATTTGAAAGGTTTTTCACCACGGTGAATGCGCTGATGGACGTTCAAATGACAGCTCTGCGAGCTGGCATATTCACATTGATCACACTTGAAGGGTTTTTCACCGCTGTGAATGAGTCGATGTATTCTCAAACTTTTCTTCATTGTGCTGGCATAATCACACTGATCACATTTGAAGGGCTTTTCACCGCTATGAATGCGTTGATGTGCGATTAAAGTACACTTACGGACAGTAGCATAGTCACACTGATGACACTTGAACGGTTTTTCACCACTGTGAATGCGCTGATGGACGTTCAAACAGCCCTTATGCTTGCATGTATAGTCACACTGATCACATTTGAAGCGTTTTTCATTGTTACCCTTTCTTACGCCACGTTGTAGGCCCCTTTTATATTTAGTTGAATATTTGAGCCCCGTTGTACGTTTCTTCTCGAATTTTCCTACAGAAAAACATAGAAACCACAAACATCATTTACAATTTAGTATCAACAAGACGGCCCAAGGACTCGTAATAGTAGCCATATCGTACGAGTGAATAGCCCCTCTATACCCTACCCTAATGAGTGGATAACCCCTCTATACCTTACCCTAATGAGTGGATAACCCCTCTATACCTTACCCTAATGAGTGAATAGCGCTATCTTTTTCAATGCTTAAATGATTTACCGTGCATAAAATCAGAGTGATTCGATTCCCTACTCTAAACAGTGATTAAATTATAACCGTATAAATTTACTTATGCTGTAATTCTAATATTCCGGCGAATCGAAGAACAGATCTAGTTTTTAGTGATAATCCCCCCGATGAGTTTACAACATAGACGTATGCCGATGCACACTTATCGCATCTTATAAATTTCTAACAAGGACTTATGCCCAGAAACGTTTGAAAGAGAAAGTTTAGTTATAGTGATTACGCATTTTAGTGATTATCCCCTCGAATTACCTTTAGCAATACTAAAATGATCAAACGCATAACGCTCATTTAACACTATGTTAGCTCTATCAAAACCCACATTTGAATTAACCGCCAAAACTTTCCAGTCAATTATAACATACATGACGATAGCTACCGAACGAGAACGAAACACATGAGGAGCGCGGTAGGAAACGGGGAAAATCGTTATCTATTTAATTAGCACATGCATAAAAAGAAAATAAATATAAAAACCCCAAACATACAAATTCATAAGTATCCGACCCCACAGATAAAAATTCAAAAGTATCCGACCCCACAGATTAAGAGGTACCCCACCCCACACCACCCCGACATTTTAGAGATAAAAAAAATAATAAAAAAACTCGGGGTTTCTAACAAGTCTCTATAGTTCAGTGGTAGAATGTTTGTCTACTACGCCAGCGACCCGGGTTCGATTCCCGGGTCTGACCTGAAAAAATTTAATTAAAATTAGATCTCTAACCGAGCCCAGTAACCCCTATGGGTGGGTTGTGGTAATATAAAGTTCTTTTTAAGCTAAAATCTGACGATAACGAAGCGACAACCCCGGCCACTACTACTACTACTACTACAACGGCTCGGGTCAAACTAAGAGCCTATCGTATACTACGATATGGCTAAAAATACAAAATATTCAGGCGAACTTCATTAAACAAGATGGCCCCGGCCATATTAACGATTTGCCTGGGCTAGCTAAATTTATTATAAGGTGACCCCGGCCTATATACTGTACGGTTATTTTTTTTCTTTTAAATATCAAAATCATTCCAATTATGAATAGATTTTGACCAAGATTAGTTTTCATCTAAGTTTAAAGCGGAATTAGGTTTAAAAGCTGAACACACTGATTTTCCGGTAGGGACTCCGTGACGTGTCTCCCACATTGGAGATTTTTGGAAGATAAAAAAAATATATTCGGATTTTATTAAGAAAAACAACGTCGATCTCAGAGCAGTTAAATCATGTTCGTGTCTGATCAAAGAACCGTTCTCAGAGCTAGTATAGTCACACTAATCAAGTTTGAAGCGTTTTTCTTCAGTACCATTTTTAATGTGACGTTCAAGATCACTTTTATATTCAGGAGATATTTGCAAAGAGTTGAACGTTGCTTCTCGGATTTTCCTTCAGAAAGCAAACAAACTGAAATTTGTCACAATTTGAATCAAACACACAGCACTGTTCAATAGCACTTGATAAAACCGGTCATGCCGAGGACAAAAATGGCACAAAGTTAAAGAAAACAAGTTCGGAAAACAAAATTAATACCGCTCCGAATCGATATGACTATCTCCGAAGATTTTACCCATCAGAAAGTGGAAACTAATGGTTGTTAATTATTAAGAAAATATTTAAGGTTTTAGTCTATTGCAAGGACAATTATTCGGTGACGCGGTTCCTTCGACACAACCTCAAGAACCGACTAACCACTTGCACAGATTCGAGAACTGCTATAAAGACGGAGTAAGTTCTCTTAAATATTCTTTAGATGAAATTATTCACAGTTTGAAAGACCATTGGGAGTAAAGCACTAAGGTCTTATCAATCTGAGCAACGTTTGCTTGGGCTCTTTAAGACAGCAAGGACGGTCGGGTACCTGCATTTTTAAAAGGGAATTTTGTCTCGTCCGGTGGCCACGGAGCTCAGGCTCAACCAGCTGAATTTCGGTAACCAAGTTTTTAGCTTAATATTATTCGCCGGGACAATTTTCCGTTTAAATTAAAAAAAATCTTATAAAGTTAAAAACGTACTAATTTAAATGACAAAACTTTTAGAAACTTAAGCTTTAAAGTGCTCAGGATTGAGGATGAGGTTGAAAAATCCCAGGGATGACAGAAAGTAATCAGGGTTAGAAAGGACGGGGTTAAAAAACCTGTTAGGGAAACTACCACTAGAAAATTTCGAAACATCCTCTGTTTTTTGTGAGGTTTCTAAATTCTACTGTAAGTGGCTCAATTTTGACGATTTTTGAGTCTTATGTTCCAGTCCCGAAAATCATTGCTGACCCTAAACGTAAAATGACTTACCAATTTCCGAACTGGCAGAAGTTGTATTACTTTCGGAACTACTTGACGAGCTACTTTCGGGTGTATCAGAGCCGGACACTGAAGTATTATCTTCAACTTCAATCGGTACTTTTGGTAAATCGCTTGGCAAGCACAGTTTCATAGTTTGATTTTGTCTATTATCAGTTTTCTTTGAATCGGTCAAGGTGATTTTGCACTGGTCATCATCAAGATTCTCCTCTGGACCTTCTTCCTGAGAATTGCTTTCCTTATTTGCGTCAAGCGACGACAATTCCCCATGTTTTTCAAGGCACAATTTCTTGGATCGAGTTGCTATTCTCTCATTTCCTCTCTTGGTCGAAGAAATTCGTGATTTGGGATAAGAATTGTTAACGCTAAGATTGTTCTCGGGAGGCGAATCTGTCCTTGGGACAGGAGACATTTCGAACTGCGATTCGCCTTCAAGGTTAAGTAAGGGAACACCGTCACGGCATTTGAGTTCAGGAATACATAGTTTCATAATTCGCGTTGAAAAACGCGCATTTTTTGAGGTAGTTTTAGTTTGGGACGTGTTTCCTTTGCCAATCTCCACATCACATTCGGGTGATTCTTCCTCAATGTCTTCTTCAGTCAGCGTGCCTTCGATATTGCAAGCATCTTCGGCTTTTACCAAGGAACCTTGATGATCAAAACGAAAAAATAACCCTAATAGTTTCATCAAACTGGAACTACATCAGGTTGCGTGTCAGAATCACAATAATGTGACACCATACCTATCCCAAATTGCTCGAGGTTCGTGGCTTCCACTTTAAGCAGACTTTGGTAAATGTTGCTGGTAATCTCAGCTGGTATACTTTGCGAACTATCCAAATAAAAAATCGTCAAAACTGATATAGCAACAGTAATAAAAGATTAATACATTTTATCAGAAGGGGATAATGGAAAAAGGGTGACACTTTTTAGTTATATCATGTAACATGATTCTTCCCAGGCGAAGGACCCCTTTTTGAACATTTGCTTTCCTGCTCAACAAACTTCAGATGGGCATCGCAACGTGGGGTGAAGTCTATAACTGTTTGGTATTTGCTAAATCCTCAGCAATCAACTCTGCACAAACCGTGATTGTCTTGACGTGGATGGGACAAAAATGACCACAAGCGCATGCGCCTTGGCAAATAGTTAAGCACTAATGGAGTAATAATGAGGGAACTATTTAACGCGTGTGATTTGGTTTAATAGTAACCTTGCTTCAAATATAAAATGATGTTGGGAAGAATCATGTTACAATTACCCCACTTCTCCCTCGAAGCATTGCATACTTCTGATTTTATTCACGATTCTCAGGGCAAGGCTTAACGAATCAAGTTTTATGGACGACAATTAGTCAGTCAAATAAAATATTATACTTGAGCTTAAACTTAACCATAGCCGAGACTTGATTATGGTTTAGTTCAAACAAATGACACTAGATGCTCCCGTAGTCGAGGGGTGGAGTTGACAGGCCTGCTTAGCTTAGCATAAGCAAAGGCTAGTTTTAGCTCCGCCTTCGTTGACAAGTTCCCATTGGTTTTTTGCTTTATATACCTTTGTATTTGTTCTTCTGTTTGTTGATTTATCAGAACAGGATGAGATAATTCCTGTTCATTCAGTCCTGAATCATTTTCAACAGGTTCTGATTTCACGCGTTCAATGTCGGCTCTTTCGTGTATTCCACTTTCCTCCTACGTTATAAACAGTTAACAATAATTGAACTAATACTTTTAACCTGATTCTCTTTCACATCGACTACGAAAATGAAGAATGTTACAAACCATCAGATCCTTGATTTCACTTTCCAACTCCTTAATGACCCCATTGAGCCTTTCAATTTCGTCCAGTTTCTTATTTATCGCAAATAAAATTGTCATTCTCGCTTCTTTCATGTTTGATATCAAACCATTACACTGAAAAGGAAATAGACTGCGTTACAAAATAGGACTTTCTTATACGCAGAATGTCTTTTAAAGTGTCCAGAAAGAAAACAGAGAAACCAGTGACGTCAACAAACGGGGGGGGATCAGAAGGGGTTTTTTCGTCAAGGGCGCCACCAGAGGCTTGGGCATGGATTAACTAATGCTAGGGATATTTCGCTCCCCCAAAAAGATAACGCATGCATGTTCCAAACGCCCCCTAGCAGCAACTACTATCCTTAACAGGAAGTTATATGAGAAAATTGGACCAAATATCACGGGGTCCATGACGAGAGATGGCGCTATCTACATCCGTTTTGGTTCAAGAAATTGGGGGAATGAAGAGGGGAATCAAGGAATGATTCAGAACATGTAGTTGGCGATAGCATTACATGGAAAACTAAGTTAGTGAACAATCCCTAGCGTTAGTTAATCCATGGTTTGGGGGCGTGGTAGCTTTGCAAGAACTATAAGCAAGGCTGCAGTTTGTGTGTGTGGGCATACAGCTCCCACAAGGCTCTTGTGCTGCCCTTTAATAACGCTATAAATGGTCGAGGGATGTGTGATAGGCTTATGGTGTTTCTAATCAGCCACCAATAAACATTGGTTTACTTGAGGTTTTTCTATTGCGATTTATACTTTAAAGCAAATATCAGCTACTGTGGCGCCCCTAACACACTGATTAACCTTCTACACACCAATTTTATGTAGCCAAAGGCAGGAACCAATCAGAAATCGTCCTCAAGGGCGGAGCTAGACCTAGTCTTTGATAAGCTTATTGGGTCAGTCAACTCCACTCCTCGACTATGGGAGCATCTAGTGCCGTTTTTTATAGTGTACTATCACGAAGCTAGGGGGGAAAAACTGTGACGTCAATATTGGGTCCCGAATTTGTATTGCCCAAGCTGACGACGTCTCGCGACTGCCAATATGGTCGCCTGAAAATAAGGTAAGAGATAAGAGCATGTGACGTCACTACAAAGTTCGTGGTAACACACTATACTAAACCAACGCCTATCTCGTAGGCATTGACTAAACCAGGGTGAGAAATAAGGCGGTGGCACTGGGCAAATGACCAGTTTAAAAATTGCTTTGACCAGTTTATTTATTAAATGCCTGGTGGTCCGGTGGTCACCGTGACCACTTTTTAAATTCCCCTTCTTTACTAAAAAATAAATTCCCAGATAGACAGTATATAAAACCTAGAACCATTTCAGGGCAGCTCTGACAGTATGTAGAAATGTTAAGTGGTCATTGACCAGTTTTTTAATTAAAACCCTTGGGCTCTACTGGTCAAATGACCAGTTTAAAAAAATTCCTTATTTCTCACCCTGGACTAAACCACAGTCACAGCTGAGACTCGCTTTAAAGGGATACTAGATTGGATGTCTCATGCTGTACTGGCCAAAAGGTAGGATTGCACTTTATCTAACTAACTCAACTAACAGCGGTTACTGACTAATTAGACCACGGGGAGTTCGGAAAATAGTGAAAAAATTCTAAACCCGCCGCAAGTTGGTCAAAAAACGTTTTGAAAATTTTAAAATTGCAAGTAGGCTACTTATATAACCATCTTGACACGAAAATCAAATTAAATTTCCAATTAAACCTTTAAATTAATAACGAAGTGCCTTAAATTACCCCTATATAGATAATATTAGCCCTTTAAACTTAAACCTATCCCTTTAAAACAAACTGAAAAGAAATTCACGGTTTCCAAAAATAACTACAATGAAAGAGGAAATAGCCCATCAAAATAGACAGCGAACTTTCTAGAACTATCCTATACCACAGTATCCACAGTGCAAAATGAAACACCTAGCAACGAAAACTTTTTCCAAGAAACCAGAGAAATACTAGCTTATTTAGACCCCCAAGCAACAAGACCTTGAGTCACTATCCTGGTACCTGGCCCGAGAAACTTCTAGAACATTTTTTTTAACCCTTTAACTGACCAATCCGTACTTGGTCCCAAAACAAAAAGTTTTGCCCATTCGCTGTTAACATGAATACGCCCGGCTACGTCATAAATATGGTCCACTATTCGCCAAACCGAAGTCAATCAACAAACGTCATTATCCCAGAAATCCTTGCGAGAAACTAGAAGTTATATATACGAAGTCCCTCCTGTCCCATCGTCAGTCGATACCTGAAATGTCTAAACGAGACCCTGTCGGCTCACCCCCAAGAAATCTCTAAACGGACGGAGATTATTTTTTAAATCGAAACCTTTATTTTTATTCGATGTTTTTATCTTTATTCATTTGATACCTTTATTTTTCATCAAGTTGAATCGGAGAATATTTTAACCCCTAGAAGAAGAGAGCGCGCGAACCCTTAAATCGAGAAAGAAGAAAAAAAATATAATTAACCCTTAAATCGCGTACTCAGAGAAAAATAAGATCCTGAAGAAAAACCCTTAAATCGAGAAAGAAAAAAAAAAAAGATCCTGAACCCCTATAAAGAATATGGAAGAGGAGCTACTTGGCGTAAGAAATAAAAAAAAACCTTGAAACTATTGATTAACTGGCTTGAAACTATTGTTAAAGAACCTGGATTATGGTTGACGGATTGATTCATTTTTTTAAAATCTTAACTTTTGATTTTTGTTTAATTTTTTTATTTTGACCCCTTAAAAGTGTGTGAACATTTATGAACAAGATTGAATATTATGTTGAATATTAAAAATTGGATTAGAATCTATTTTGACTCTCACTTGACATATACCAACAAACGCGGTCACTTTTGATTCAGAAATTTTATAAGCCCCTCGTTTCCGCTAAAAAGGCCTTAACTCCCCACAACTGACTGCATTCTAACATCTAGTCTAGCGTTTGCGAGGATGAATCATAAGTGAAAATAGGTAGGTGTTGATCTTATACTTTAACCCCTCTAATAAGACGTCGAACACTCCACCTTAACCCCATAAAATCTTAAAGAGCATAAAGAAAAGGCTTATACTTACAATAACCCCCAAGGCCCGAGAAGTTGAGAAAAACCTAACTCCGTCGTCTGCAGCCGAGCTCGATCTTACCAAACGGACTCGCGTCGAAAATAGTGTTATAGCGAATTCTAGATCTTACTAAGAAAAGCAAAATCTACAAAAATTATGAGATTTATGCTAATAATATTTGAAGAGGTGGATTTTAATTGAGAAAAAAATTAGGAATTGGGTTAATTCTATTTGAGTTGTAAATGAAGTAAGCATCAAAATTTTGGAACAGGCTTCAAATAATTTGGGAAACAAATGAACGTAAAGGCAAAATTACGCGTATTATTTGGAAATAAATGGTAATACTTCGAAAAGGAGTCATATTGCACAGCAATATTTTGGAAAAGGCGTCATATTTTACGGCAATATTTTGGAAAAGGCGTCATATTTTACAGCAATATTTTGGAAAAGGCGTCATATTTTATAGCAATATTTTGGAAAAGGCGTCATATTTTATAGCAATATTTTGCAAAAGGCGTCATATTTTATGGCAATATTTTGGAAAAGGCGTCATATTTTATAGCAATATTTTGGAAAAGGCGTCATATTTTACATCAGTAATATTTTGGAAAAGGCGTCATATTTTATAGCAATATTTTGGAAAAGGCGTCATATTTTACATCAGTAATATTTTGGAAAAGGCGTCATATTTTATAGCAATATTTTGGAAAAGGCGTCATATTTTACATCAATAATATTTTGGAAAAGGCGTCCGATTTTAGAGCAATATATTGGAAAAGGCGTCAAATTTTACAGCAATATTTTGGAAAAGGCATCATATTTTACAGCAATATTTTGGAAAAGGCGTCAAATTTTACAGCAATATTTTGGAAAAGGCGTCAAATTTTACAGCAATATTTTGGAAAAGGAGTCATATTTTACAGCAATATTTTGGAAAAGGAGTCATATTTTACAGCAATATTTTGGAAAAGGCGTCATATTTTATAGCAATATTTTGGAAAAGGCGTCATATTTTATAGCAATATTTTGCAAAAGGCGTCATATTTTATGGCAATATTTTGGAAAAGGCGTCATATTTTATAGCAATATTTTGGAAAAGGCGTCATATTTTACATCAGTAATATTTTGGAAAAGGCGTCATATTTTATAGCAATATTTTGGAAAAGGCGTCATATTTTACATCAATAATATTTTGGAAAAGGCGTCCGATTTTAGAGCAATATATTGGAAAAGGCGTCAAATTTTACAGCAATATTTTGGAAAAGGCGTCATATTTTACAGCAATATTTTGGAAAAGGCGTCAAATTTTACAGCAATATTTTGGAAAAGGCGTCAAATTTTACAGCAATATTTTGGAAAAGGAGTCATATTTTACAGCAATATTTTGGAAAAGGAGTCATATTTTACAGCAATATTTTGGAAAAGGAGTCATATTTTACAGCAATATTTTTGAAAAAGCGTCATATTTTACAGCAAAATTTTGGAAAAGGCGTCATATTTTACAGCAATATTTTGGAAAAGGCGTCATATTTTACAGCAATATTTTGGAAAAGGCGTCATATTTTACAGCAATATTTTGGAAAAGGCGTCATATTTTACAGCAATATTTTGGAAAAGGCGTCATATTTTACAGCAATATTTTGGAAAAGGAGTTCTATTCTACAGCAAGATTTTGGAAAAGGCGTAATATTTTACAGCAAGATTTTGGAAAAGGCGTCATATTTTACAGCAAAATTTTGCAAAAGGCGTCTTATTCTTTTTGAAATATCTAAACACAAACAGCGATATTTTTGTAAAGGGTTTCAAATTACCAGAGAAGAACTAAATACAATGAGATATTCCAAATATATTTACGGCTATGCCGTAATGTATTACCCGAGAAACACCACTTGGAGGAGGCCACCTTTCGTTTCTCATGGAGAGTTTTTCTATGATATTGCTGTAAAATTTGACGCCTTTTCCAAAATATTTCTGTAAAATATGACGCCTTTTCCAAAATATTACTGTAAAATTTGACGCCTTTTCCAAAATATTACTGTAAAAGTTGACGCCTTTTCAAAATATTGCTGTAAAATATGATGCCTTTTCCAAAATATTGCTGTAAAATTTGACACCTTTTCCAAAATATTACTGTAAAATTTGACGCTTTTTCCAAAATATTGCTGTAAAATTTGACGCCTTTTCCAAAATATTGCTGTAAAATATGACGCCTTTTCCAAAATATTGCTGTAAAATATGACGCCTTTTCCAAAATATTGCTGTAAAATTTGACGCCTTTTCAAAATATTGCTGTAAAATATGACGCCTTTTCCAAAATATTGCTGTAAAATTTGACGCCTTTTCCAAAATATTGCTGTAAAATATGACGCCTTTTACAAATATTACCATTTACTTCCAAATAATTTGCGTAATTTTCCATAATTTTGCCTTTGCGTTCATTTGCTTCCCAAATTATTTGAAGCCTGGTCCAAAAACTTGATGATTACTTCATTTACAACCCAAATAGAATGCAACCTTTTCTGAAATATTTATGAACTAAAATCCACCTTTTCCAAAGTTTTGATGATTACTTCATTTACAACTCAAATATAATGCGCCCTATTTCTAATTTTTTTCTCAATTAAAATCCACCTTTTCAAATATTATTAGGTAGGGTTCGGTTTGCTTACTTATTAGCTAATTTACCACCTTTTCCAAAATTTCTGTTTGCGATTAGGCCTAGTTACTTAAAAACCAATTGGTGCCTTTTTTTCCTAAAATATTGATTTACTTTTAAATACTTCCCAAAAGTTTTAATGCTTGTTTTAGAAACTAAAATATCGCTAATGTAATTTTCGCCATTTCTCGCCTATATTCTCCTTTTCCTTACTTTTGGCATTTCTAAATTTTTCATTACGCAATATTTTGGAAATTTCTCAGACTACTTTTCAATCCCAGTACCAAAAATGAATGGTTTGGATTAATTCAGTAGGTCTTTAAAATTCCATAGCTATACTTCCGTCGCGAGTCCTTGAAGTTCTTATAGTTGCCCTCCCCCCCGGCATATTATCAAAGATTGAGTGCATAATGCGTTTAGTCTATAGCGGTAAGTACATGCAATTTTAAAATTTTCAAAATTTTTTTTGACCAACTTGCGGCGGGTTTAGAATTTTTTCACTATTTTTTCCGAACGCCCCGTGGTCTAATTAGTCAGTAACCGCTGTTAGTTGAGTTAGTTAGATAAAGTGCAATCCTACCGCGCCGGAACGCTATAGGCTTTGAAACTCACCTTGGCTTTTAGTTGCTTTATTTCATCATCTTTGCTTAAATGATCACAGTTACAATCATTCGCCTCCATTTCCTATAAACAAAGTCCAGTTTTTTGAAATTTAAAATTCCTGCGCAAACCACGGATAATTTCTCAAGTACCTCTTTAAGCGCCACACTTTGAAGACTTACTAAACTCATTTCCGAAATGTCTGACTCTAAAGACATAACTTTTCCTTTACGAAAATCATTCCCCCAATGTTGCCAAATAAATTGAGAGAGAAGACAGAAAGGCTATAAGTTATAGAATAATAAAATTTAATGCGAAAATTCAAAACCCCTTCATGTTGGGGCCAATTTCGGTTTAAATTGTGTAGCAGTCACGGTAGCAGACGACGGTATAAGGGCGGCACGCTGCCAGCATCAGGCTGGGAAATAAGGATATTTTTTAAACTAGTCCTTGGGACCAGTGACTCCCCTAGTGTCCTAAATAATAAATTGTTCTCCAATAGATTTGCAATTAATAAACTGGTCCCGAGGACCAGTAAGCCCCACTTCTTGAATTAAAAAACTAGTCCAAGCAATTAATAAACTGATTTTGGACCAGAGGAAGTCTGCTATTTCCCAGCCTGGCCAGCATTCCCTAATTTCCCTTTTGAAATTTTAAATAAAGTGCTTCAAAGAGAGAATTATTCAATTCTAAATATAAAATTTTCAAGGCGAATGAGCGCTATCAAGGAACAATAAAAATTGCAGACCTTGATTCTGCAGAAACGGTCTTTAACTGATGACCTCAAATACTTCTCCCGTTTTCATTGCTCCATGGAAGCTCAATGAGTTAACTTGGAGGAGATAGTGGGCTGGAGTAAAATGTTGGTGGAACATGTGCGGCAATGAAAGTCTCCAGGAGTACCTTGCGGACGCCACTACCCTTCCATAGTTGATTATTAAGTTCTGCCGCGTAGCACCATTGTATTTGTATGAGAGTAGTTTCTATTTTTAAGACATAATGGGCATCTTTGACGTTTTCGTACCGTATTACCCCATACCGAAACAGCGAGGATGCTCGGAGAACGTAGTTGCCATAGATGTGTTTATAGAGGCTGTTTTATAGGTAAAGAGATTAAGTCTCCATCCCACTCTCTTCTCCAAGTATGAAAGTCATAGCCCACTCGATCATACGCCCACGGACGATTCTATTGATTCGAATGACCAGAAATTTCATTGAGACATGTGTTGCAATACATTCTATTTTGCCATGGCAGGGATAGGTTTAATAATCATGACATAAATAAATTTATTGAAGTAAGGATTACGGGTTATCATTTTAGCACAGTTAAAAGTAGCGCATCGGGGGCAATTCACATAAATTTATGTACGCCTGTTAAATTCGGTACGATGTGGCTACTATTACGAGCCCTTCGGTCGTCTTGTTCCATCTGATTATGCATAAAAGATGATGAACGGTATAAAAATTAGTGATGCCACGAATATTCGGTTACTATTCGGTATTCGGCCTATTCGGCCATTTTTTTCGTATTCGGTATTCGGCCGAATATTTCGTAATATTCGGCCGAATACCGAATCTCCAATCATGAAGGAAAAAAATGGAAAAACTACTCAAAAATTATTTATTTCAATAACAATTTTTACTTTAATATTTATAATCTACCAGTGGTAAGTTGTGATGAATAAAAAAAAGCATATAGTGACACGATCTACTCGCAAATGAACCAAAAACCTAAAGACGCTATAGACGGGTCCTATAGTGTTAAAGAGAGCGCGTTGAAAAATCGTAACTTCTCCTTTTTCATTCCCTCCTTCCCGAGTTTATAACCAACGTTGAAAGCTTCCGCGCAGGCGCGCTGTAGCAGAGGCGGTAGAAAGCGGATCTAAACAGTGCCTCCCTCTCTCGGCTTGCGCGCCAATATTGGGCAGAGCAGTAATCGCGTTACAGCTAGTGCCGAGAGGAGAGGAGAGTTTTCCCACGTGACCCTACATTTCGCGAAGCCGTCTGCCTATTCACCTCACCATTCCATACCCTTCTTGTTCCATGGTGAGACCTGTCCCATTGCGGTCCGTGCGGGGGATGTACGTATTTCGCAGAACGGGTTACAGCTCATAACCGGTTTCGCGCGAGTTGCACATATCTCACGCCCGAATATTCGGTGGCCGAATATTCGGTGCTTCGGCCGAGAGCATGGCCGAATATTCGGTATTCGGTATTCGGCAAAATCAATATTCGCGGCATCACTAATAAAAATTACTCTTTGGACGATATTTTCAGATGGAAAATCGTCAGCTAATGCAAGATATCCCTGAAGATGGCCAAGTCAGAAAAACATTCTTGAGAAGTTTTAAGTCGAATAAAATGTTGGTTCACCTGGAGATAATAACTTGGCCGTATTTTAGATCTCACTTCTTTTTACGGCCAAACAACTTGGCATATTTTTACAGAGATGTTTTTGGTGAGATTTCACTCCTTTTTGTACGTGCATGTTCTTGTAGATTTATAGAAGTAGGATTATGAAGTGAAATAAACATTTGTACGAATCAAAACACGCTTAGAACCATTTCAGACGAAATAAAAAGGAAATGAGTAAAAAATTTATTTACTAAAACATTAAGTAAAAAACATAAATTTTACAGTACGAAAGAATCATATTAGTAAAAAATATTAATATTAAAAGACGAAAAAATTAAATTATAATGTCCTATAACGAAGGGATCTAAATTATAAAACCCCCATTTCAGGGGCTAATTCCCGCTTTTGGGACTTTTTCCGTTCTTTGTATGCTAAGTCCTACTTTTACGCCAAATTTTATCATTCCCGCAACACCGGAAGTGCCCTAGAGGTTTAGATGATGACTCTAATTCTAAACCCCCATTTCAGGGGCTAAAAGGGGAAAACTCCCGCTTTTGGGACTTTTTCCTTTCTTTGTATGCTAAGTCCTACTTGTATGCCAAATTTTATCATTCCCGCAACACCGGAAGTGCCCTAGAGGTTTAGATGATGACTCTAATTCTAAACCCCCATTTCAGGGCCTAAAAGGGGAAAACTCCCGCTTTTGGGACTTTTCCCTTTGCTTGTATGCTTAGTGGTACAAGTATGCCAAATTTCATCACTCTAGCACCACCGGAAATGCCCTAGAGGTTTTGATGATGTGTCAGTCATTCAGTCAGTCAGTCTCATAATGTGTCATTTTCACATAGGATTATCACAGAAACCAAATGAGTTAGAAAACTGGAAGTTGGAGGACTTCCTTGGATTAACACTGTGCCCTTGAGGTGCAAATATGAGTGGTGTACTATACCCCAGTACCGAGTTACGAGGGGGTGAAAATGAGGCTGAAATGTTTCGGGTAAAGGATTGCTGGTAGTGCACGACAACTTGGCGGGTGCACTGCCGTGCCGTGCACCCAGATTCTCGCGGTACGTGCTCCATGTCGAATGAAATTTAGCGCAAGATTTTTTAAAATTGGGCGAGATGCAGAGGGTGCAACGAATTTTTTTTTAACAGGAATGCAAAGCGTTATGCGATTGGTCGGAGGTGCTTATTTCAAATTATCCATAAAATCTCAATCTATTTTGAATTTTGAAATCATTTGGAGGTATTTCCTGAATATTGTATTATATAGACAGGTCTTATAATTAGTAGAAGAATCGGTAAAAAATCGCTTGATTTCACCTTTAATTTCAATAATAAATTTTTTACCCATGTGTGTTTCTTTTATTTTTGATTAAACTCTATAGAAAAATGTTATCAGTTATCACTTACACTGTTCTGATTTTCTTGCTCTTTGGAGAAATAGTTTCCTCTGTTATTTACCGTTTCCCAGCTGTATGGCTCAAAAATTTTAAATTAACTAAAGTTGTTACGGATTCCGGAACAAAAGATAACTACTCAAATAACTACGCCAAAAATAATCTCTAGCAGACGGTTTTAATTTTTGAGCCTGGCGCGGTTGGCACCTGGGGTATACCATATCCAACTCGATCATGCGCTCCTGGACACAAGCTGCTCGCAGTCGCAGCGGCTAGAGTGGGATATATGCCGAGTGGGGAAATGTATAGCCCCGCCCATGAACATGCGCAATAACCACTGGATGTTTTACTTCCAACAGCAACACGTAAATAGCGAGAAAATCTACTCTTTGGCGCGAAATTTAAAATGCTTAGTTTTAAATCATTGGTGTTGCTATAGATAATGTTAGTTCAAATCTTAATAAAAAGGTGAATATTTTTGTTATTATATAGATTTTAAAATATTTCCCACCATGTTTTAAACACAACAGATACATTGTTTATTACTAAACAATAAAGGAATTACATTCATTATTATTAATCCCTTCGTTAAGAAAAATGGTTTAAATTATTGGTGGCCCGAGCGATGATGGTTTAATTGTAAAATACCTGCACTTAAGTCTTTGCAAGTTTATGTCTTGCTTTTTCAATGAAAGACTAACAGTTTTCTAATAGCTATTTTGTTTGAAGGATCATTTTTCTCTGAATTTTTGTTGTTAGTTCCAGGATAAGGAGAGTAGTCTTTGTAAAGTGCGGCGCCTGAAGCGATTTTAGCTACCAAAAATGAAAATAATCACAATAAAGAAAGGAGGTCAATGGATAAAAGATTGGCGTGAAAAACACTCGAAGCTCTATAGGATGTGCAACTTCCTGTACAAAAAAGTAGGCAAGTTGATACTAGTGACGCCTGACTAACAGCGCTGGAAAACCTTGCCCTTGAGTGATAAATTAAAAAGTACTGGGCTATAGCCCACTCGATCACGCGGTCGACGAACCAAGCTGTTCGCGTTAGAGACAACACTAGTAGGCGGGAGGGAAGTACGCTGAAAACGAGACCTCCCACGGTCCCACCTCTGTTTTTCTTCTTTTTTTTTCAATGCAACGTCCTTGAAAAGGATGCGATTAATGAGGTTTCGGAATGTGCGTAAGCAGGGGAAGGAAATGAGGTTTACTTTGGAGGTGACGGAAGGGGTGTTAGGGGTCAAGTCACTTCCGGCGGACACGGGGCAGTCGGCACCTATAGGGTAGAATGTGTCGTATTCCCTCAAACTTTGCCGCCCAGAAACTTGGCTTACAGGAGTGCGCCACACTCCCGGCCTTACACGTACCCTTTGTGGGGTCAAATGATGGGTTGGGGTATTGCCCTTGCATCCATGGTCTGGATACCTTGCTACGTCATTTACTACCTTTGTATCACACCCGGTACATTGAAAGAGGTAAGAAATATGATTCAGTTTACTATATAAATATACGGTAATGATATTTTTACACAAATAAATTTAAAACGTATGGTTAATAGAAACGGCCTTTCATAATCAAAAGATTATGTAAAATAAGAATTTTCATAAGCTCATGAGACCACTTAAGTATCTATCTGAGGTTGTTCGGTGGAATGGTCTATCAAGTGGGGGCACTTATTTATATCTGGGAGTAGCCAGACTCTCTCTTTCTGGTGGAATTAGCCTTATATCTGATCAGCGCCAGCTACCTGTAGCGTTGACTTTGAGAACGCGAGTCAATCAGATGTCGCATTCGTTTCTACGGTCAATGATTAGTTCTCTTCAAAGCTCGTTATAATTGTCCGTCGACATACTTCTCAAAGTCGTCACTAGTTGGGTGGCGCTGATCAGGTATAATTGATTAGGATACTTTTATCAAGGGGTTTTACTCGCGCTAGCTCCAACCTGTGTTTTTCCTTGAATCCCTGATCACGTGGTAAATTTCCACCCGTTACGCTACCTACCTGATAGGCCTAACCGGCGAACACCTAAGCTAAAGTAAATTAATATCTTAGATAGATGCATATTTCCTATTTGAAATGTTCATTAATTTAGATACTTGTACGGGGGAAAAAATAAATAAAAATACAATCATGACCCTTTTCTGTGTACTTTTACAGCGATTTGTGAGCGGCGTAACGCCACTTATTAAACCAAAAAGTCAGTCAACTTCAAGTAGCCCTGATAAGGAGTGCGGACTCGACTCCATTCAAACAGAACTCAACAGTTTATCCAAAACGTTACCATCTACGGTTTTATAACCACAAACATAAAATTAACTGGGATTTATTTAAACATCGTGTATTTGACTCTCATTTACGAATATGTTGCTGAGCCTAACTCGTGTCTTACCTATTTTTAGACTATGCCTAAAAAGTAGACATATTTTACAACAATAGGCGAGATATCTTAGTTTAATATCTTTCTACGACTACGAGTCACAAAAGAGGACAAGGCTTAGCGTAAGAAAATACTGTCATTGCGACGTTGGGCCTAGCGTCTTGAAATCTATTTTATAAAACATTCTTGAAGGAATCGCAGGCTAGGGTCAGGAATTTATTCAATTAAAAGAAACAGGAATGAATAAAGGTTTTCACAGCGAAGAGCGCCACCGTGCATCCGCGGTATTTACTAATCATGTTTAATGTGATTTTTAAAACATCTTTTTGCATATTTAAATTTACGTTTTGAAGAATTTGATGAAAGTACCAAAATATAAGGTTTACTTTAGCGGTCTTAGTTGAAATGGGCCCACCTTACGATGAAGTTGAAGAGAGGACTGTTATTCATTCCTGCTTCTTTGAATTGAAGTCCTGCCCGGGCCATGTTTACATACTCAAAGGACAAGGAAAACATACTGATATATTACTATTTTATAAAAATAAAATGTTGCCACAATTTATCATATTTTGAATACTAGGCAAACTTTGTAAATATTAATGTTACAATTTTTGGAAGGTAATGCCGTTTTTCATTGTAATGCCATTATGGCAGACCAAGAAAAAACGCCATAAGTTATCAGAGCAAATATTAATAATCATGGAATTTCTCATTATTTTATCAACATACTCATTAAATAGAAATTGGTTATATTTCTAAGACAAACTTTACCGAAAAATAAAAGTTCAATGTTTTTATAATAATAAAAGAATGATATTTCTCCCTGTCATAATCATTCGTCAATCAAATTAAATTGGAATAATAAAAGTTTAAAGTAGTAAAACTTCTCAGTCTTGGTTTAAATTATTTATGAAGGAGTAAGTCACATGATAACAACCAAGTAGACTAACAATTTCAACGATGAAACCTTTTCATTCTACCAAACATATCTGCGGTACTTGTTAGAATTTAGCACTACACACCAGATGTTACGTAATCACACCTAGCATTGCGATGGTGTTTTGTGTGTCTGGATGTGTGTGTGTTTGTAGCCCGGCCAGTCGGCCACACGAAAAACAAGCGCAGATGGAAACCGATTAGGCAAGAACCGCTACCACGTTGGAGCTCGTAATGTGAAAGAATTGCGAGAGGAAATACATTAGTTCTATTGTATGAGTTAACAGCAATTTTCCGACTTCAGATTGCATAAACAAGTTGGTATTTACTCTTGTTAAGAAAAGATCCTCTTCAGGCTCTTTGAAGTATTGGGAAAGAAACAACATTGGTATCGTCAAAGAATTCAGCCGGTTAGATTGCGGCAATCCTCAAGTTTAGGGTTAATTTGATCGGAGCCTCCGAAATGAACTAGGCCCATGCATGTCAAATTTTATGTGGGGAAATATCCAGTTTTTTAAGGCAAATATTTTCACCATATATGTGTACGAGATGGCGCTTATATTACCGTTGTGACAGGGGTGTTCCTTAAATTATCGTAGATATTTTAGGGGTCAGTCATAAAATTTTTATGATAGAGAAAAGTTTCATCCTAAAATGAACGTAAATGTTTTTGGGGCTATTCACTTTTTATTGAATCTTTGGGTTAGATTGTATTGATGACAACAAAATAAATTATTTCAATTAAAATAATTCAGTAAGAGTAATAAAAACGTATACTTACAATCCGCGACCTTGGCCCAAATACTTAAGCAGTCGACAGGGTCACGGGGTTGAACTTTGTTTATTTTACGGTAATATAAGCGCCCCCGAGCGTAAAAACCACGGCGAACTAAATTGGTTAAAAAAATATTCTCGCTTCGCGACACGCATGGGCCTAGTTCATTTCGGAGGCTCCGATTTGATTGACGACTGCGAAGCCGATTTCTTGGAACGTCTATATAGGGAAATATTTCTTTATGAGTTGCCGAAGTGGGATGGGGAATGCGGGCACGGTAGCTAGAAAGAGAGACCATTTTCATACGGAAAGGGCACTATGTGTAAAGGCTGGGTCGCTGTTTTAGTTTTTTATCTACTTTGTGAAAGACATATTGGCTTTACGATTATGATCTGTGAGTGTGTATGCTTGTGGTTTGCCTGTGGAGGCTGGATAGACGAAAAGACTTTTTCAGCTAGGTGTAGTAAGACGGTAGTGTACCCCAACCGTTGGGCCATCCTGAATATCATCTTAGCGAGCCAGAAAATATGAATACTGTACTACATTAACACATACGAAACTAACACGCCCTTGCCAACCCCAACCACACCTAGCTAATACGCAAATTGTTTACGTGACTTGTTTAGTTAAAGGAAAAGGGTACGTAGCATAATATTATTATCACTATACCTTAAAAGAACGGCCTTTTTCTAAATATCAAAGGGAAAAAATATGTATAAAAAATAAATGATCTCTTACTACAAAAAATAAATGATCTCTTACTACAAAATAATTAGTATCTATTTAGTCTTAAAAACGAGGGCTACTGCGCCATCCGCCATTGATTTAGTGGCGTCTGCTAAATCGAACCTCTTACCTCTTACCTTATATTATTATTATTATTGTTGTTGAGGAGGGTACGCGCCCTAGCACCGATGCCAAGGCATATTGTGCATCCTCATATTCAGGCCTTGAAAAGGCCCGTAGCTGCAGCGTAGCGAAGAATTCGCTCCACCGTAATAGAGGAGACCCTCGAGGGTTCCAAAGTATGTGAATCAAAATATTCTAGTCTAAGCGAGGCGAAGCAGTCGCACTCGCAAAGTACGTGAGCGGATGTTTCTTCCTTCTCCTGACACGACCTACAGAGAGGGTCGTCGGCAAAACCCATCAGATGGAGGTGCCTATTAAGCCGACAGTGCCCGGTCAAAAGACCGGTGGCCAGCCTAATATCCCATCTGCTGAGCGAAATTAGGTCTCTGGCACGAGACCTGCAGGGACCATTGACAAAAAGTTTAGTCTGTCTCTGGCCCTCCATGTTATGCCAGAGCTGGTTTTGTATGACAGTCAACCTGTCATGCAGACACCGTTTGACGTGCCTGTAGGGGATGGGGACGGCCGGCTCCGGCCCCAAGAGCTTGGCCTCCGCACCCCTTTTCGCAAATCTATCGGCTTGCTCATTGCCATGATATCCGCTATGCCCTGGCACCCAGTACAACAGAACCCTGTTGCAGGATGCCAGTCGCGCTAGCAGATCAAGGCAGCTGCGCACCAGTTGAGAGGTAATCTCACACTGGTTCAGCGCATTCAAGGCGGCCTGACTGTCAGAGTAAATTCTCACAGTCCGTCCGGTATACCCTTTGTTAATACAGTAATCTGCGCAATAACAGATCGCGGCAATTTCCGCCTGGAACACACTAGCAAAGGTGCCCAGGCATGCAGAAAAACCGCCCCTTTTGGTTTGGCAGTAATAGCCGGCGCCAGCGCCGGAGTCAGTCTTAGAACCATCGGTGAACCAAATAGTTTCACCTCCAGTGCCAAGAGGCAGCAGGTTAGTCCACTCGGCCCGACTGGGAAAGTGGATGCTGAATGGCTTAGTGAAGTCAAAACTGGTAACGGTTTTGTCAGAGCACATCGTAAGCGACGGCTCGAGTGCGGCGTACTCCTGAAAGAGCTTCGTATGACTGTAATCCCAGAGTCTTGGGACCCAACAGCCATTAATGTGGAGCCTGTAGGCCCCCATGACAGCCTCCTCCTCAATAAAAAGATGAAGAGGAAGCATGTCAAGGAGCACCTCCAGGGAAGCAGTTGGGGTTGATCTCATGGCCCCCGTAACACCGATGCAGGCAAGCCTTTGAAGCTTGCGCAGGGCAGCCTGCACCGTTTTAAGCCGGACCCTTGTCCACCAGACAAGTGCCCCGTAGGATAATATGGGTCTGATGATCCCAGTATAGAGCCAGTGTACAGCCTTGGGGTTAAGGCCCCAAGTCTGGCCGACAGAGCTCCTGGTCCTCCAGAAAAGCATTTTGGCCTCTTGATGCACCGATCAAGATGCGGCTTCCATGTGAGTCTACAATCAAAAGTCACCCCCAGGTATTTCACCTCGGTGGACTTTGTCAGGACCTGGCCAAAGAAGAGATATCATTGAACAGATCCTTAGTGTTCTTCCTCGTAAATGGAACAAGGACAGTTTTGTTAGGATTAACAGTGAGGTTGACCGCCTGACACCATTGCTCCACGTTAGAGAGAGCAGATCTCATAAGAGCGGTGACAGTATCCGGGAACTTCCCGTAAAGACTATCGCCACATCGTCCGCATACCCGAAACAGTGACAGCCCCCAGAACCCCTGAGCCTCTCCAAGAGTTCGTCCACCACCAGGCACCACAACAGGGGGAGAGCACTCCACCCTGAGGGCAGCCCCTACTGGTAGTCACCCCTAGAGAGTCCCCAAGGAGAGACGCCGTCACCTCTCGGTCGGTCAGCATGGACTTGATCCAGCGGCCAAGAGTGTCGCTGATGCCAAATCTCTTGACAGCTTCAGTAATAACCGAGCTAGAGACCTTATCAAAGGCCCCCTCGATATCGAGGAAAATGGCCAGTGAAAATTCCTGAAACTCGAATGCCCTATCCAGCAATTCGTAAGGCCGTGAAGGGCCGTCTCAGTTGATTTACCTTTTGGTAAGCAATTGTGAAGAAGAGAGAGGAGTTACCGAAAGTACCTCGTCTCTAATGTACCTGTCCACCAGCTTCTCCAGGATTTTGAGGAAGAAGTAGGTCAGGCATATGGGCCTAAATGCCTTCGCCTCGAGATAGGAAATCTTTCCCGGGCTTGGGAATAAAGATGACCCTAGAGCGCTTCCAGTCACGAGGTATGTGGCCGAGAGCAATGCAAAGTCTATAGATTTTGCATAACGGAGAGGCGATGTGGTCTAAGCCCTCCTGCAAAGCCGAGGGAAGACCCCATCGGGTCCCGGAGACTTGTAGGGCTCAAACAGTTGACAGCCATCGAAGCTTGGGAATCGTAACATTCTGCCTGGCTACAA
>JAEQBA010000041.1:138034-177589 GCA_019434445.1 Phalangium opilio | reverse complement strand
AGAGAGGGTGCAGCCATTACCGTACAAGATGGCGGCCACTCAAGGGGAGGAGTCGGGTTTTTTCGATCTCCTCTCTTTACCTGTCAAGATTTGATTGATTGTATAGGCTTATAACAAAAGATGGTTTTGTAGGAATAAAGACCATAATATAAAGTAAAAAAGTTATTTATTTTCTTTAAAAGTATAGGTTCTAATATTAAAGATATTTTTTCAATTTTCATTTTAAAATGCATTTGATTTATTCTAAAATAATTCCTTCTATCTTCGTAAGGAAGAAGATAAATTTAATATATTTTTTTAATCTTACGTAAGTCATTAAGCCTTTCTTTGATATACAACGCGTTAAGTTGTTTTCTAAACGTAGAGTTCCAAAACTAATCTTTCGAGATCTTTAGTTTTGACTTTAAAGTATGATAAGTTTCTTCCGTGTTTTCTTGAGGTTTTTCAGGCGTTTTTTCTTCAGTCTTGACTTTTATATTTTTGTAGTTACGTTTCTGTCTCATCAATGGTAAAGGGTATGTTTTTAGTAGGCCTACCTCGGATAAAATACATTTTGGGAAATGTTTTAAATGTTCTTCGTAAGGGTTATCGGACGGTTTCCATGCTAGCAAAATCCCGTTGCATTCGAAACATTGTACTAGATCATCAGTATGTAACGAATAAAACCCGCTCTGCTTAAAGCTTTTTTATAGTTTTCATCTTGTGGCCAGGAGTAAAAAGAGTGATATCTTTGCAGCTCGGAGTTCATGATGCTGAATGAATATGATGATAGAATATCTGAGTTATATCCCCCTAAATTACTACCCCCCCCCTTTTTTACCTTCCCCCTCAAATTCCTTAATATATGAATAAAGAAAACAGTATTAAAAAAAGGTGACACATTTATTTTTTAAAATACAAAAGAGATTACAAAGAGTATTTGTTAACAAAAGGATTAAGTTAATCTTTACGGGCGCGCTTCAACATGTTTGTAACAATGACGTCATTTTTCAACGATCTCGTCCAAACTGCTTCATGAATGATTTGTGGCTCTTTCTTTTTGTTCTTTGTATTATATACATAATACAATATAGTCCGCATGTCGAACTTGACAAGTTTTGAAGTCTTCTTTTGTTAAAGGACCATTTTCTTGAATTTCTTTTAAAATTCTTTAATCGAGGGGAGAAAGTTCCCTAAAGCCAAGGAGTCAAAATAATAACCCCTTCTGTTTCCATCAAAGTAAGCGCATACCCAGTGGGACCCGTCTTTATAGTGATTGTCTAAATTTATTATAATAGATGAAGGAAACTTGTCAATTTTTTCGGGTAATAAATCACTTGGGTAAACACCTAGGAAATGTGGCGTGAATCGTAGAAAGCGTGTTATCTGATCGGCGTTCATTATTTGTTTAACAAACGATTGACACGTTTCTATTTTTATCTATTTGTAACAAAGCCTGGAATTCGGCTAATACGATACAACTAAGAGTAGTGGGTGTGGGTTTTTCAAATCCCAATTCTAATCTTAATTGTCCTTGCTTCGTGGGACTCCAATCTGAATGACTCGCGTAACCATCAGGTGTTAAGTCTAAACAGTAAATGGCGTAACCCGAGGCAAAGTCGTCCATAGAGATATTGTTTCCCTTGTCATTGTAGTGGCAGTTTGACCCCGAAAATAAAGTGTAATAGCTTCGGACAAATTGCTTTTTACTGTAGTTGGGTCTTAAGGCTCTGGATGGGTATTGTTCGGAATTGATGAATGCTGCTAGATGATTGACATTCCAATGTCCAAAGTCGAAAGGGTTACTATCCAATGTTCCATTGTAAGCAGTATGCTTTACAATAGCTACTGTAATCCTTGAGGGCTGGGTACCCAGGTAGATGTTTCCGATTGATGTGTTTAAGATATTAGGCGAGATTGTAAATATTTTAGTTTCCGTTCTAGTGTAACTATATTGGGCTGGTTTAATACTTAAGGCTTGTTCATGAGCAATTAGAATTTTAGGGGCTAATTGCAACTTTAAGACGTATAATATGGCTTCCACGATGACGGGTTTATAACCAGTGCCTGCCGCGGGAAGTTTACCCATAAGACAAAAATTAGGTTTGCTTCTGTGTAATTTTAATTTCATAGAAACGCCGTTTATCAGATATCGAGGGATATTAAACATGTCTACGTAAAGGCTGGAATACATCTCAACTTCCTCGATAATGCTGTGAGTTTCTGTCGTTTAACAAAACCCATATTTTCTGTAAGCGAATCCATGCTTCCACTTGTATCTTTGTAAAACAAAGAAGCCCCCAAATGAGATTCTTTAGCCGCCGGACCGTATGACGTCAGAGCCGAAAGCAAAGCCGTGTACGCGTAGTTACTAGCAGCGGGTGTTGTTGCGCAATCACCCAGCTCCAAATCGACACGCTCAAATTGACTGTGTTGGAAATTATTTACGGGTCCAACCTCGTCAGTGGCTGTTAAAGCGGTTCCATCTTCATTTACAATTTTAGTTCTGGTGTACAGCATTGTTAAGGCTGTATCCACGTATTCGCTGCCGCTAGACGTTACTTCAAATTCAATAGGTTGGTCCCCTTTCAAGGAAGTCAAAGGTTGATACGGAACCCATTTGGAATTTTCGATGGCCGTTTGAAGGGGAGGGGTGGCGAAAATATCGAAACCCGTACTGCAAGCTTCGGTCATTTTTTAGGGAGAGAAAATATCGCGAACCGTTTTGAATGAAAGTTTACGTTTATCTGATTTAAATTTGTTTGTGTTGCTTTGTTTTATAGATTTCTTTCTCTTTGGTATTTTTTTCTTTTAGCTAGTCTTTTCTTTTGTTTGGCACCCCCTCTACCGTATTGTTGTTGTACATCATCCAGCGTTTCGGTGAACCTTCTTTTAGCGGAAGTTTTCAGATCCTTTCCAGCGGCGACATCGTTTATAATCTCTGAAGATGTGCCCAGAAGCTGTTTACCAAGGAACTTTGCCCCTTTAATTAAGAAAGGTGATACGTCTTCCGAAAGATTTCAAGAAGGACCCTATGCCATGTCCATTTTGGCCGTGACCGTGTTGTCCTTGTTTGCCGACGTAAAAACTCAGACCACCACCTGACATCGCTTGTTGGGTATAATAATCCGTGTAGACACATCTTTTGTTATCTAACGCGTTTGACTTGCGCATCTTAAATGAACTTTACAGTGCAACAGTCCAAACTGAAATAAAGCCGGTTCACCCATGTGATCCTTTATATAAATGCCAACCTCGCTAATATAATGTTTTGACAAAGGGACGTAATGGGGTGAGACAAAAGTAAGGCACACGGCATCCCCGTGTTTCTTGTCTTCGATGGGTATAATACGTAAGAGGGGGGCGTGGATGTTACCGACAATTTCCCCTTCTACCAGGTCGCAATAAATATATAATTGAGATGGTACGTGGTAGTTTAGCCTGGCTGGTCTATCGCTCAAACCTTGTATATTGAGATGGTCTTTGTACCCCAAGATGTCGGCTAATGATTTGTGGGTCTTGAAGATAATTTTTGTATCACCAGTGGCATCGGTTTTTAGTTTTACATGTCCCGTCGTTTCATTAATATGAAATAAAGAAGCTGTTTTTTCGCATACTTTGGAAGTATTGATAGTTTCCACAACGTGGTTTAGTGATTTGTAATGACCAGCCGGTATATTATGCAGCTGATAGATTTCGTATCTGGTCAGTTTTGCATCTTTTCGTTCAACCTGGTATGTTAAGTCGCATGACTTGGGGTTTTTAGGTTTTTTAAAGTTGCCATCATCCAATGAATCTTCAGGTGTTTTTCTCTTATTGTTTTGTATATTACATTGTAGAAGCTGTTTGTATATATTATCTCTACTAACGAAATTTCCCACTGTCCTTGTAAATTAATAGGATCCGGTAGTTTAGTGATGTAACTACCCATAGTGTTATTAGGGTAGATGTCCATACTAGCGTCGCTAGGTAGCGTTAAATAGAATTCAGATTTTCTCGACATTTTCGGCTGTTACCCAAGAGTTCTGTGATTTAGGTAAACCGATAAACGATACAAAATATTCTAATTTCCCTTTACGTTTACGTTTCTTGAGTATGGAGTCTATCTTAAACAGTTTGGGCTCCACTGTTCGAATGAGCTGATCCGAGTAAAACAACCCGCTTATATGCTTGTCGTCCAAATCTTTCAGACGATATAACACTGGTTTTCTGAAACTCAGAATAGAGGAAATGACAAATACTTCCGTCGAGAAATTATGTTCATAACCTTTAGAAAATTCTGGTTTAAGCTTACTTATTCTTACAAAATCACCAACACGAAATTTGACATCTTTTTTAGTAGGCTTTTTACTCAATTCAGGCTTGTAAATGTTTTTGTAGACTTCCAGAACGTTAGATGGGGAAACATTATCGGGTGCCATTTTTATTACTGAGTGATAAGAGGCATTGTAGCCTTTAACTATGTCTGGCAAATGATCTATATATCTATGAGAATTGAAATGAGTCAACATTTTGAATATTCGATGTTTTAAAGTTTTAATTAATCTTTCTACAAAAGGACAGTGGAATTTTTCTGACGTCATAGAACCGTATTTGATTTTATTTTTCTTTAGAAGTTTTTGCGTACTTGAATTAATAAATTCTTTTCCTAAATCGGACCAGATGGCTTTAGGTTTGCTTTGTTCGATGATTATTTCGAGAGCTTTCGTAGCTTCGGCAGCGTGTTTTCTTTTCATGGGTACCACAAAAGCTTTTCGGGAAAAGCAATCAATGCCTACCATAAGGTATCTGTAGTTATCGTTGTGCTTGGCGATTGACCCCAAGTCAGCTAGATCAACTTCGACTCTATCCGAGATGTTAAATACAGGGATTTTACGTCTTTTGAATTTATTTCTAGCAGTTTTATGTAGTGTGTAAACGTCAGTGGCTTCTAGAAAGGCTTTGACATCGCTTCTCGAAATGTCAAGATGTTGAACCGCCTTGTACAAGGGGGCTAAACCCGTGAACCCTGACCTGTGTTTGCTGTTGAGATAAGTGTCCTTTAAGATTTCCTCTTTTTGGAGCTGCGATAGACCTCCCATACTGTACCCTTGGTATTAAAAGGTTGTTTCTTCAGAATTAAGGGGCTAGCTTTATTGTCAAAAGTTAATCTCTTCTTCGCTCTTAAATACGATCGTGGTCGAAGCCTATTTTTTAAGGGTACAGAGCTGGGCGATGTCTTGATTGATGAGGGCTGTGCTGAGAGAGTCTTTGATTTACTTTTAGGAGGTAGAAAGTTTTGAACAAAAGGTTCAAATTCTGTCCATCCCGTAGGGGGAATCCCCATAAGCGAACGAGTTACCCCGTACTTGTTGAAGAGCATAGGTTGTATAGTAAAATATACTAGTTGAACTATATCAGAATCAGGGATCTTAAGGTCATTCACATAAAGAACCCCCGCATCATCCCAACGTATACTATGGGAGTTACTTGTCAAATGATCAAATATCTTTTTCGCTGCTCCCCTATATTTCAATGGAAACATATTAATCCAGGTGTCGTGTTTATTCGATGGGCGGGGTTTCAAGATGCCTTGGTATCGTTTCAAGGCTTCCTCGTAAAAAACCCATTTGGTTCTTTCATCTAAAGTGGGATTTGAGATAATTAGATTCATCTCTTTATCCAACTCTGATAACACTGCATTGTTTTTTGAAATATCATTGTTTGTTGTAGTTATTAATTGACGTGGTGGTGGTGGTGGGTTAGGACTTTGTTCGTGTTGCTGTTGTTCCAAAGGCACTAAGGTCATTTTATTAGCGTAAACTAACTGTTTATTCATTTTGCAAATAATCCGCCTAAAAGGCTCGAAATTACTGGAAAAAGGACGCTAAAAAAACCACTTCCGGTTTGTTTAGATAAAATAGCTCTTTTGTCTTTCCAATGAGTATTTTTGCAAGCGATTTTACGAATATGTTTCTTATGCTTACACAGTTTATTATAAACGTCTGGTTTCAAATTGATGGCGCCTTGTAAAGCGTTATGACAACACTCGCTAATTGAATCAATAATTTCTCTATTAGAATTTTTAAGAATAGCTAATCTTTGTGGTTTTTTTAATTGCCCCAAAGCGGCTATTAAATTGATATTTTTAGCAGCTAAACTTTTTTTCTTTTTATTCAACGATGTTTTCTTGACCTTTCTTGGTGGTGACATCGTAAAGAATGATTGAATTTAGGAAATGTTGTTTAATTATATAGTTTTCTTCTTGGGAGTATAGATGACTATTTGTTCTCCCGGTAAAATATTTGTTCTAAACCTTAAATCGGAATGACATTTTTGGGTTAAATCACAAAGTAAATACCCGTGCGGTTTTTCTGTCGCGTCCAAATAACATTCTACTATAAATTTAGAGTTGTTGGGTGCTAATTGTTTAGAAAGGGCCACTAATTGCATAAGATCTCTTACTGTTTTCATAAGAATCATGTAATGAGCGTTTAAGGAAGCTGTTCTCAAGTTTTTTTCAAATATATTTTGTAAAAGGGTAATTACGAATAATTTCCTATGATGCGATTGTTTAGTAAATATTTCTGATAAAATATTATTTTTATTTTCTAACATGAGATCATCTAATACGATTAATGTTGTTTGAGTACCATCGTATATAGTGACGTCGGGTAAACCTTGACGCAAAATTACACCCATTTCTTTTAATTCATCGTAACCATTCTGATATATACTATAATGCCAAACAACTAAATCAACTTTAGGTTGAAACATTTTATCTTTGTTTTCTATTATCCTTTTACATAAAACTGTTTTGCCTGATCCTGAAGGACCAAAAATAATTAAGTTTCCAGGTGTAGTGAATGGTATCATGTCTAATACTTGAATGAAACAAATTTGTAATTATCATTCATACTTAAACACGATTAATTAAAACGCGCGCGCGTGGTTCGCGACCCCCACCCCCCTAAACGCGGTCGGACGCCCCCAAACGGCTCGCGGGGGGAAAAAGCGCGGTTCACGCGGGTAGGCCAGCACCACAAACGCGTTGACATCATCTTGCCTTTCACTATGGTATCTTCTATAAGCCTTTAACATGATCTGTCACTATACGAGATGGTAAATACCAAAGAAGCTTGACAACTAAAGAAATGCTGAGGGGAATTTTTCAAAATCTCCTTAAAAGGAGAGATACTTGAAGAAACTTTTTTTGTCCAATGACATGGCTTCGGACCAATTTGCCCGCGAAAATTTTTACCCTTGTACATGCTAACCATCTTGGAGTCACTTGTTTGATCTCGAACACGCCCTGACCATAGCAAAAGGTATAAAAGGTCTAGGTTCAGACCCCAAAGACATCACTTTCTTTCGAATCAGCTATGGACCACCAACAACCAATGGATCTTTCTTCAACTAGGTAAGAAAAAAACTTTTTTAAAAACTTAGTTTTTTAAAGAGAGAAGACCTAAAAAATCTCTCTCTATAGTTATGTGTACGGGGTAGACACCCCGTACTCTCCCTGTGAATATTCCGACTCGTCGGAGTCGTCCCTTTCCGGGACCCCAGATGCCCCTCAACGCCGGCCGCACTGCGTTGTGGGGCCACAACGGCGCCCGCCAACCCCATCACCGCCGCCGCCCATGCCACCAACCCCACCGACTAGCCCGTCACTCCCGCCCACCCCGCCACCGACGCCCGAACCTCAACACTATTACCAACCTCTCCCGGCCATATACTATCCATGGCAAGCCATGCCTCGGCCGGGAGAGGCTGACTTAAATGTCAATAGTGACTTGTAAGTGATACCTTTTATCTTTGGGGTAATATAACGCGAAATTATAATTTCTATTTATTCGTAGCCTCGTTTACCAAATCCAACTGTACCTGGTGGTACTTTCGGAGGTCATTGGGGATGCCGATTATTTAAATGACCTGCTGAACCAAGTTCGGCAGGTCATTTATAATCATTCGATTTTTATCCCTGATGAGTAAGTATTTTTAAAAGGTTTTTATTCCGTAAAAAATTTTAAACCAAATTTTTAAACCAAATTTTATAATTTTTGTTACAGCCTCCTGGCCTTTAACTGCCGAGGGTTCCGGTAAGCTAAATACATTTCTTATACATAATATTAACAAGTAATAACTAATTTTACTCTCTCTCTCTCTTCCTTAGTGTAACCCTCGAGCTAGGGCAGTTGGCATTGTACCGCCGGGTACGTTTTTTGGAGGTGCCGGCGCCTGCTGCACCAGTGTTCGAGAACTGGGATGACGTACTATTCCATGGGTTCTCGGCACTAGTGCAGATCCTCATCCGGCCGTGAGGCGGCGGGGGGGGGGGGGTAGAGCGGGGGTGTAAAAAAAAATGTAAAAAAAAATCTAATTTTTTTTTTGTAAATTTTTTTAAAAAAAAATTTGTAAATTTTTTAAAAATAAATAAATTCTGATTTGACTTTATATACTTCTCTTTATTTAAATTAAGCTTATATTTTTACCTTCAAAGTTTAGTTTTTCTAAACTTTAATTTCATAGGCTTAAACAGTAGAAGATATGCTTAGTATTAGCTATATAAAATATAACAGTTTTTTAGTTCAATTCAATTTATTTTAAACATAAAACTTATAAAATTAAATACAAATAAAATTAAAAATGAGTTAGTAAATGCATGCGTGTTTTTAAATAAGTTATTTGACCAGAAATTACAGAAAATAAATTATAATTATAAAAATAATTTTCAAGATTTTCTTCTTGTAGAACATTGTTGAATTTCGTCACGACCTGGTATGACGTTATAAAGTTGGTGAAATATCCCACCACAGCGTCGAATTTTTCAGGTTGGTCATCTAAGCAAGATATATGATCGGGGTCCCCGTATAAATTGTCATAAATATCATTATAAATTTCTATAATGATATCCGCCATGTGTGTAAACACAATTGCATGGTTATTTATCTTGACGAGATGCTCCTTTACAGCTCCTGAAACGCGGTTCAATGCCGCTGTTTCCATACTGGTCAAAACAATAGAGTCCTCCCTTATTAAGTCTTTAATATGGCATGTGTTATGGTACGCCACAACTGTTGTCTTTTCATTAGGGGTATCGTTTAAAACGATTTCGAAATTGTTGGCTTCATGGGCGGCAGTCCAGCCCGCTAAAACGGGTAAGCGCGGCATCAGCTTTTCCCAGGTTTCCGTAGAAATGGCGAAGCTTTTTACCGAGTGCTTTCGGCATAGACGAACCTCAGGATCCAGGGTTCCGTTCACGAATCCAGTTGTTAAGAACAACTCTTTAGATATATGGAATCTGCCGTTAATTTTACGTTCGTTAGTTACACCTATCTTCCTTTTGGGAGCTTCTTGATTCTCCATCTCGCAGGTTTAGGATCTTCTCGAATAATGATGCTCTACTCAATTGAATCAGGGGTTTTTATACAAAATTTCTTACGTAGCTATTGCGAAATATCTATTGTCCTTAACTGTTCCATTGTTAGACTGTAGGCGTATTTTTATGTCAAAGTTCTGAAACCACAGATTAAGGAATTCCAGCACCCCCAAAATCAATAAAATAAATAATACAATAAGTAGTTTTTGAGGATTAATCTCCAAGATCTGACGAATTCTCGACTGCCTTTGTGTACTTGACTCCATAACGACTTACGAGTAAATAAATTATACAATAGTAAACTTGACCTATTTATCTATTAATAGACCTGTCAATCTTTGATTGATTGAAGAAATATTTTCTTAACAATACATCTTCACGTAATGTCGTAAAAACCCCGCTAATGGAATGACGCATCATCTCTTTTGTTACAATCCTTTTGTTGAATTTAAAAATCTATTGATGGTTCATCTTTTTGTTACCATCTGCCACCTGGATGTCAATCTTATGTCACCTATTGTTGATTGACAAACAATAGTAGACGTGTTTAAACACGTCCGGAAGGTCAACGTACCATTGGCCAATAGAAGCTTAGGTAACCTCCCCCCCCCGGCTGCTAATAAACCTAGAGAAATTTAGTATAAAATAACGCGAGAAAAAATCAGAATATCGCATTCGTACTTTAGATCTCGTAACATCAAGATGGATCCTGAATCACTTCGCTGGAATTTGGATGAATTAGCTGTAAATAGGCCTTGGCCCCTAACTTCATTATACAAGTTTTATTTTTTCCTATGTGCCTATTTACACATCGACCCTGCTAATGTACCCTCAAGTTTACCCACTTTTATCATGAACGGGGGTCTAAATATAATTCAGACATTCCTTGATGTCATTGAATACATGAGAACCGTCCCTAGAACACCGGAAGACTGCAATACAATTGACCAACTAAACGACTTAAGTAACTTAATTCCTAGACCTTTAAATATTTCCTACGCCGAACGCATCGAAAGACGCCGGAATGAATTACTACCCACTAACCAGGAAGAATCCTTAATCGCCGATTTCAACAACCCTCAATACGATATAGAGATGGCGGCATTTTTGAATCAGGAATGTCAACAAAACGACCCTTTTGAGTACCTGTCTCTGAACTTCTCCGACTACCTGCCCAGTGAACAAGAATCTCTCATGGACTCGGAAGAAGCCGAGGCCAATATGTACGATCAGTGGGGTGGCGGCTACCCCCCTTCACCTATTCAGGATGTCCCCCATTGCGAAATCTTGGAACAGAGCGAAAAATTCTATGGACAATTTAATATGTATGGTAGAGAATTAGTTCTAAACATTACTGACGACCCCTTTGATAGCATAAATACTATTACGGATCACATATTAAGCGAATATCTACCCACTGATTATGTCCAAATAACATTGAGAAGCCTTGGCATAAATTGCAGGTCTGAATTAGAATTATCCTTTAAAAGACTATACCAAGTAGATCCCTCTATTCTCTTTGACCAACTAGCCGAACTGCTTTACGACGACGAAATTGAACATTTTTTTCAAGGTCCCATAAAAATAATATTCCATATAGTGAGAATTCCCGAAGGGTATGGCCGATCTAAACGTCGTCATCTTAAACCCTTCAGTATTTTCTCAAGGGATCGACGGGGGATTCTACGAATTCCATCCACTGATAATCTATGCTTGGCCCGAAGTCTTTGTGTAGCTGTTTCTCATCGTGACTACATGAACGACAAAAACAACAAAGAGTTGAAAAACCGTTACGTGACCATATCACGAATAGGCCCCCGGGGTACACTCCAAAAAACAGCCGCTTTAGAGCTATGTGAAAAGGCGGGAGTCGCCCTAGACGAATGTGGTAGCCCCGATTCTTTTCAGAAATTTAAACTATATTTATCGGCCTACTCCATCTTTGTATATAAATTCGAAAATAGGGTACCCATTTTAATATTAGGCGAAAACGACCCTACAGACACCAGACCACGCCTCTTTCTACTTAACGAAAATAATCACTACAACGTTATTACAAATTTAAAACCATTGTTTAGTCACGAGTACTTTTGCGAGAAGTGTCTCACTCCCTACTGGCGTATTCAATCTCATAAATGCAACGACTGGTGCTTTAAATGTATGCGTCCCACTATTTGTCATGGCCGTGAAAAAACATGCGGGTCATGCTTGCGAAAATTCTGGGGTGACGACTGTTATAACAGTCACTTGGTTCCAATTGGTAACAAAAAACCTCTTTGTGAGAGGCTCTACCTTTGTAAAAGCTGTTTTAAAACAATAGATTTCGCAAACCGCAGGACTAACCATACTTGTGGAGAAATTTTTGTCAAGTATGTGGAAAACATCAACCCAGCGATCATTTATGCTACATTCAAGTGATTAAGGATAAAAACCCCAGCGTTATCCCCTCGAAAAAACCTCGTCGTAATATACCTGAACTAATGTATGTTTTCTTTGATGTGGAATGCATACAGACGAAAATATGCCAGGAGAAGTTGGGGGCGTATGAACATCAAGCTATCTTATGCGTCAGTATCTCTGTTTGCGAAGACTGTATAGAAGAACAATCCCTAGATTTTAATTGCATCAAATGCAACCAATTTGGACCTCGCAAACAACGTTTCACTGGTGGAAAACCTATAGCTGCCTTCCTAGACTACTTAGTCAGCTTATTCGACGTGAAGAAAGTCATTGTATTATCGCATTTTGGCAGCAATTATGACAACCAGCTATTAATTAGGGAAATAATTAGCAGAGATGAGAAATTTGTACCTGAATCACTGAAAATTAACGGCACGCGCATTTTAGAGATGAAGCTATCAAATCTATTATTCCTTGACTCATACAATTTTATCCCTGTAGCTTTATCTAAGTTTCCAGCTACTTTCGGACTCCCTAATGCTGCTAAAGGGTACTTTCCACATTTTCTTTTCAACGTAGTGGATCACGAGTTTGATATAGACAGACAGGAGGAGACTAACTACGTGTTAGAAAATACTTTACCACCTACAGAAGCATATGGTTGTCAGTACTTTACCAGGAAAAACTTGGACGCCTTTATGAAATGGCACAACTCAGAAGTCTGTAAGGGTAAAGGCTTTAATTTTTTAAATGAGCTTTATTATTATTGCGAAAACGATACTCTACTCCTATTTTTAGGATGTTTAACTTTTCGGTCACTCCTACTTAAAGTTACGAGCGTAGACCCATTTAACTGCGGTTCTGTTACTCTCCCTGGGGTTTGTTCCTATGTGTATCGAAAAAATTATCTCAAATCCAACACCATTAGCATCATCCCAACAAACTATTACAGACTTGGCGAAAATCAATCTTTAGGCGCCATTGAATGGCTTGAATGGACTTCGCATGACAGAAATATCCCCATTCAATCCTCTTTTAGAGGCAAAGAGGTTAAAATCCAAACCCTAAAGGTAGATGGGTATTGTTCAAACAACAAAGAAGTGTTCGAATACATGGGATGCTATTATCATGGATGCAAAATACACTTTCCTATCAATAGAAACAAGATGTTACATGGTGACCCTACTGAAACGTTAAACACGCGTTACTCGAGAACCGAGAAGAAAATTAGCAAACTAGAAGTCCTCGGATATACAGTCAATGTCAAATGGGAATGTGAATGGCAACAAGACAAAACAAATAACCCCGAAATTAATGAATTTTTAAAACGGAACGACATCCGGGTTAAAACATCCAAAAGACTAAACCCTCGCGACGCTTTCTTCGGCGGACGTTGCGGTGCTAACAAGCTATACCATAAAACAACGGGGACAGAAAAAATGCACTACGTCGATTTCACGAGTTTATACCCATTCGTCAACAAAACGGGAAAAATTCCCATTGGTCATCCCCAAATTATACTGGAAAATTTTCCCGACATCTTCTCTTTTGACGGGCTTCTCAAATGCGATGTACTTCCGGCTCAAAATCTAATACATCCGGTTTTGCCAGCTCGTATAAACGGTAAGCTCACCTTTCCTCTCTGTTACACCTGTTGTAAAACTCAATTTCAATGTGACTGCACACACACACCTGATCAAAGAGAACTGCGGGGTACCTGGGTAACAGATGAACTAAGATACGCCGTAGAACGAGGATACAAAATAACACACATGTATGAAGCCTGGGCATACAAAATAACCCAATACGATCCCGAGACCAAACAAGGCGGGCTTTTTAAAGACTATGTAAACGCCTTCCTTGAATATAAAACTCTGGCTAGCGGCTTCCCTGCTGAATGCGTCACCCAAGAGGATAAAGAAAACTACATCAAAAATTACAAAAGAGTCGAGGGGATCGATTTAGATATAGATAAAATAGAAAAGAATGAAGGCTTAAGATGCCTTAGTAAACTCATGCTGAACTCTTTTTGGGGGAAGTTTGGACAAAACACGAGACACACCTCAACAGATATAATAAAAGACGCAAAAACCCTGTACGAACTACTTCTTAACCCAGACAAAGAGGTTAAAAGTCTATTGACATTAAACGATGATACTATTCTAGTCAAATCAACTGACATTGCAGAAAACGAGATAGCTCACAAACATACAAACGTAGTTATAGCGTGCTATACTACGACTATGGCACGCCTTCATCTTTTAAAACATCTCGAGATGGTGGGAGACTTATGTTTTTATATGGATACGGACAGCCTTATCTACCTCTCGCCAGATGGCGCTCCTATACTACCCACAGGAGATTATCTTGGTGAGTTAAAGAATGAGTTAGAGCCATACGGGAAAGACGCCTATATTTGTGAGTTAAAGGTGGAAGCGCTGGTGCGAAAAATTATTCAATGAATATTTACGACCCCGCAACAGAAAAAATCACTAACATAATTAAAGTTAAAGGATTTTATTTAAATTCGTCTACTGAGAATCACGTGAATTTCGATATAATGAAGAAACTATTAGGTGTAAACAACGATGGTAAACCAGAAATGAACTCTGTACAAGTACCCATTGGTCCCCAAATACGTCGCCTGCCCAATCACACTCTCATTACAATAAATCAAACAAAAACATATCAAGCCGTCGTCGATAAAGTCAGAGTTTTCCCCGATTACACCACGACCCCTTACGGGTATCTTAGGTAAATTTGTAAAAATAATTTGTATATATAATTTTTGTATTTTTAATTAATTGGGGGTTTTGTCTGCAGACATTTTTTGTGTATGTTAATTGCAATTAGTTTTATTACGTTTAGAATAAATTTGTCAATAATAATTTTTACTTTATATTATGGTCTTTATTCCTACATTGTTATAAGCATATCAAACTAAGCCTATACAATCAATCAAATCTTGACAGGTAAAGAGAGGAGATCGAAAAAACCCGACTCCTCCCCCTTGAGTGGCCGCCATCTTGTACGGTATAATGGCTGCACCCTCTCTCGGATCGACAAATTGAATGAGGAACCTACCATATTCAATCGCCGTTTTTTGGACAATTTTGGTCTAACATTTTCAAAAGTTGTCCTATATTTGCCTTTAGTTTTGCTATTCGCTATTGTGAATTTTTCTATTCCGCTGTTTTTTATCCTGTATTTCTTGTAATTTAACGTATCGATTCAACTTTCCCTCGGAATTTCAAAATGATTAATAATATTTTCGACTTGAAATTTACCATTTTCTTTTTAAAATAAAACTTTTGCAACGATGCCAAAGTGTCATCGTAATTAGGTCCCGCTTGAAATGGAAATAAAGAATAACATAGTGCGCTCCAAACTACTTCTTTTCAATTTTAGAGTTCCTCCGCGAACTTTCGTTTGGCAACCACTTCTTAGTTCCTAATTGAACAAGCAAATGTCAAAAATTGACGCTATAGAATAAAGAATCTCGCGGTGAAGTTTGTATGGTTTTATAAAAGAAATTAATTGGACTTGTAAGGTTGAGAATAGGCCATCGAGATATTTTTTAATTCACTCGCAACAGTTCCAAGTTAGGGTTAAGAAGTTAATAACTCTGAGATATAACATGTTATTACTTTGCTCTTAAACTTCGAAAATAAAATAAATTTTACAAAATTACTTTTGAAGTTTAAAATTTCATTTTCATTTGATACTTTTTGAATTTGAAATTTTGAAAAATTTATTTTCTTTGATATTTGTACTTACAGCTTTAATATCATAAACCAGACTTAGTTGCAGTTTTGTTTTGTTCACATTTCCGTCGAAACATTTCGTGTCAAAATATTTTTTTTTTAACATTCAACTTTTTAAGTCAAAAGTTAAATAATTTTTTATAGTTTTGGTTTTAATGACTTGTCATTTTCTTTTTTTTTATTATTTAATCTCAATATTAGTTACGTTGCCATATTTGTGTTATCCTTGTATTAATACACAATTTGCAAGACTTATTTTATTGCCATTTTTAATTTTTAAGTGAAAAGTAATTATTTTTTAAATTGGCAAATTTGCTCAATTTCGATTATCATTTAAATGTACTAAGAATATTTCAATAAATTGTTTCGCCGATTGATTCGCATTATATTGTATTTTTTTATTATAATTTTATTTGTATTTTCATTTCACCATGACGCGTGACCTTTCCAAGATGCTCAGGAACTAAGCAAACAACAAAGGTACAATCCGCGCTAAAATATTTTATATCCGATGAATATCGTTTTCCATCGTAAAATTACCCTCGCAAAGTCATGTTTTCTTGTACAGTCTTATTCTAACCTGCGCGACAAAATGGTGGTCTTTTAATTGAAATCAAATTAGTAAGAAAATAGTCCATGAGCCTATTATTGTAGCAGAAAATATTCTCGAAGGTTTAATAAACCGGGTGCTGTTGATTGTTGAATGTTTCCAAGAGCAGAAGTCCATTAAATTAGCCTAGGAAGTAGCCTCTCCCTTTTTTTTTCTTTTTTTAAGCAAAACCGTTCCCGGTCCCTTTAGAGATCCAGCGTTCATGGGCTGAAGAAGTCACGCCCCACTCACGTGAAGAAATATTTCAAACAGGGTTACTGCGTTAGGAACGGGCAAAAGAAACGAACCTCCCCCCCCCCGATCTATGGAGTTAGAGGGAGTTCTTAACCTAGCAGAGACGAACGCTATACCAGCTATTGTAATTGTTTACTTCCTAGGTTTATTTAATGGACTTTTGCCAATAGTTAATAGTCCAAATGGAAGTGGTATACATTATGAATAAAATGTGTCGCTAAATCTTAAATTTTATTTGTTATTAGTATATATTGTTCTATGATTTCTATCAGTGAACCATGGATCAACACAGTGAAGTTGAGTGAACTAAACGCTGGCAAAAAAAATCTTTTCTTGACGCTGGGAGTAAGAATATCGGTATCGGGTACCATTCAATTAATAATTCTAGCAATATCGAAGCGAGGAGCAATACAACTTATTTTCATAATTTGTCCGCCAAACTATAAAAAGTTTAATGCCTGGGGTGCTAGTGGTCTCCGTGACCACCAATTAAAATCCCTTGCGCATTGAGAGCGTAGAATAATAAATGGACATTGACCTGTTTAATTAATATAAAAATAAAAAACCTTTGGACTTCCCCCGTGACACGATCAACTTGTACCAAGTTTCAAAATATTCCTCGCACTGACGCGTAATCGAGTGGGCTATGACTAGGTCACCAACCCAGTACAGGCCAATTTACTAATTGCAAGTCTTAAAATTTGCAATTGAAAAAAAAAAATTAAAGTACATGTGTTCACCCTATTTGACTGGTAAATTTATTGGACATTGTCCACTGGCGTGTGCATAAATAGTGTAGCATCTTCATAGTCAAGCTATCAAAACTTCCTCCTGTGTTTATTTCCGGCCCTGGACTGCTGAGTGCCTGACAGCCAGAGTGAGTGAGTCCCACTGTCCCACAGACTTAGAAATAAGGATAATTTTTAAACTAGTCCTTGGGACCAGTGACCCCCCTAGTGTCCTAAATAATAAACTGGTCTCCGGAGTGGTCCCAGCCTTTGTTCTGCTATAGATTTGCAATTAATAAACTGGTCCCGAGGACCAGTAACCCCCACTTTTTGAATTAAAAAACTAGTCCAAGCAATTAATAAACTGGTTTTGGACCAGTGGACTCCAGTGCAGTCTTGGAAATAGCACAGGTCCACAGGTCAAAAACCAGTTTATTAATTGCTCGGACCAGTTTTTTTATTCAAAATCCGGGGGTTACTGGTCCTTGGGACCAGTTTATTAATTGAGAATTTTTATGAAAATTCAGGAGGGACCAGTTTAAAAATTCTTGTCATTATAAATTTCTACTCCATGGATATAGTCTCCTAGCCTTGACATTTTCTCATTCTTGCCTAAGTTGCCTTCCTTGCTACAACCACAGCCACTCGATCACGCTTTGGCTTCACACAATTTTTTTCCTATGTAAAAGCGCGTGTTGGTAATTATGGGCTTTTTCGCTCGAAAAATCCATGGAGCCAGCTTTTAACATGACCGGCTATGGGAGGAACACAGTTATTTTGCCCTAATTTTGAAACTACTGGTGCAAACCTCTTGAAATTTTAATGTGCAAAACAGCGTTTGCTATGTTTTGGAAATTTTAAAAAGTTTCCCTTCTATAGTTTTTTTGTATAAATATTAGAACGAAAATTAGCCCTACTTAAAGGGCTTGGTCTTGGAACGGTTTAATAAGTTTTTCTGTTTCACTTGTTCGAATCTCTTGAAATTTTAGTGAGAGGCACATTGAACGGTTTTAAGTTATGATGCAAAGTTTTCGAAGTTTTCAAAGAAACAATTCACTTCCAAAAAATTCATTAAAATTGTGCTTGTGCATAATCCTACAACCTATTTAGTCGCTTAGGGAAATTTTAGGAAAAGGACTATTCGTTTTAAAAGTTGGAAATTTTCCACAATAATTTAAAACCTTTAAATATGCCTTTCACTAAAATTTCAAGAGACTCGAACCAGTGAAGCTGAAGGAAACAAATTTAAACTGTTTGAGACTAAGCCATTAAATTATGGTTCATTTTCGTTTTAATGTTGTTACAAAAAGCTTTGTAAGAGAAAATTTTGCACAAAAGTACCAAACATTATTTTGCAAATCTCATTAAAATTTCAAGAGATTTCAACCAGTATTTTCAAAATTAGGACCAAAAAACGGTGTTCCCCCAATGACGCAGTTAACTCTGATTTTTGACATAATTTTGCATCTATAGCCCGATCGAATGGGCTGTGCGTCAACGAAATACTCCCTTAATTTTTCAATAGGATTATTAAAAATAAATTAGGGATAGGGTCACTGGTCCCAAGGACCAGTTTAATATTGTAGACGCTGGGGGTCACTGGTCCCGAGGACTAGTTTCAAAAAAATCCTTATTTCCAAGACTGCTCCAGTGGACGTATGCTATTTCTAAGTCTGCTGTCCCACAGTTCAAAGTCGTCTGCTTGTTTTTGTTAGAAAGCCCGAGATCGGCGAAGTTTCGTACTCCGTTCTTTTGTAATTCAGGGCGTTCTTCAACATTTTAAAAGTTCTCCAAGCAAGGTAATTTTTATAGTTTTCGGTATTTTAAACCTGAATCTTAGTTATATACTTTGTAACATATAGCTTTAGGCATATATCACAGGCGCAGTATCAAAAGCATAGTATCTCTATGATCAAAAGCTGTGGTTCTATCAATGAGATAGAATATATATATTAAACCTAGAGTCACAACGTGAAATCTCGAGATCGACGTTTCGCGATACACCTTTTGTCGAGCATGAATCTTTATCAAATACGGATGGCGCCACCTATTGATCATTTGAAAAACTTTTTTATTACCGTCTGCTGCTATAATCTGCGTAACCAGTCAAGATAGTTTTTTAAACGCGTTAAATAAAATACGTGAGTTAAATAATAAAAACTTTAGTCCATTTTAATCTAATAAAGAGATGAAATGAAAATCATAACGATGTTTCTGATTGCAAATAAGCGAGTGAAAGTTGTAATTAGTTCCGATAGAGGCTCACAGATGGCGCTGTCATGTTTTGATAAACGCGCTTAATAAAAGCAATGTGTTTCGCGGTAAGCCGATTTGAATTGTAACTCTATCTATCTCATTGGGTTCTATGGCATGACATATGCCTTTAGGCCTTGGCAAAATTTAGTGTATAGTGTGCTACCACGAAGCTAGGGGGGGAAACTGTGACGTCAATATTGGGTCCCGAATTTGTATTGCCCAAGCTGACGACGTCTCTCGACTGCCAATATGGTCGCCTGAAAATAAGGTAAGAGATAAGAGCATGTGACGTCACTACAAAATTCGTGGTAACACACTATTGAGTTACTTTTTTTTCCCTCCTTATTTTGAGTTTAATTGAGGGTTTCAGACGTTAAACGTGCACTTAAATACTGCAGAAGAAAACTCGCGTCGAACTAAAGGGAAAATGAAAAGCTAATGGCCAATAAGAGAGAAATAGAAATGAAAAAAGAGATGGAAGAAGTTAATGCAATTAAAGCATTATCTTACAGCTGTCTAATTTGCAAAAGAGTATGACGTCCATGAAACACCAACAGCTTCATAGGAGCATTGAGGCACATTCCTATTATAGAGGCCGTTTTCCATAGGGGGAAATGTTTAAGTAGGATAGTAGTAAAAATTGTAGTATTCCCCCTACGCGGAAAAGCAAAACCTATGATGGAAAAATAGTTTGAATTGCTACATTGTGGCGACTAACAATAGGTGGATGTGCCCAGGTGTTTGTTATGATCAGCCTCACAAATTGCCGCCTTTTCCAAAATATGGCTATTTTACTGTCTATCTACGGTGAAAATAGGCGCATACTTGGCCTTTCGTGAATAAACTGGAAAAACGAATGGGGGAGCAATACATTGGCCTTTTAACTAGGCGCTTTAAGTGGCCTAATTGCGAGGCCAGTACAGAATGAACATGCGAAACGAAATGTTGGAGTAATACATTAGTCTTTTAACTAGGGTCCTAAGAGACCTAATTTGCGAGGCCAGTACAAATATATCCTTACGTTCAACTGAGATTAGACCAGGTTTGGTTAGGTTAGGTTTAGGCTATGCGGATGGAAAGCTTGTTTTTAAAATTTCATGGCGGGCCTCTCAACAGGGTTCGTACACGACCTGGAAACCCTGGAAAAGTCAAGGAAAATTATAATGAGCCTAAAAGGTCAGGGAAATTGAAAAAATGTCAGAGAAAATTATGTTGGAGGGAAATTGAAAGTCTGAGTATAAGGGTAACCAGAAAATGGGTTGTTTGAGATCTGACCAAATTTGCGGAGCTCCGATTACTTATGATTTACTTAGGTAAAGTTAAATTTGAAGGACATAGTTGACTCATTTTTATAAGAATAACAACTCGTGCAAAAATGATTCGAGTGAATTTTCATTGGTTTTCATGTATTTACGCCATCTAAGTTATTGCAAATGGTCAGGGAAATTTGTGGAATCGAGTCAGGGAAAACCTTCAAAAGTCAGGGAATTTCATTCCAAAAATTTTGTATGAACCCTGCTTAAATAGGGTCGATGGGGCAGCTTGTTGTTGGACAATTAGGTCTCAGAAGATGGTCCCATTATTGGAATTAAAGCTTTTTTTGACAATGAATATTCCAAATGAATAAACATTTTTACAACTTTCGGACTATAAATACAGTAATTTCCCCGTTTTTGCTAAAATGGGTTTAAGACGACACTAGGCCATTAAATTCCCAAGGTTTCCTTAAAAAGTACTTAACCATGTATTCAGTACGCCAAAAGTGCTAATTAATATTCTTTTTTTCAGGCTACGATCTCGGCTGCAAATTACACAAAAATAGTAGAAAATTGAGTCAAGTACACGTGTACAATGTTTGGTGAAGAATTATGGACTGCTGCTAATGAAGGGAAAATAGATGAGGTTGTTCGGTTGTTAAACTGTGGTGCAAATATCAACTATGCTGATCGGTATCGCCGAACGGCGTTACACTGCGCTTGTTATGGAAGCCATTTTGATCTGGCATTACTCCTTATTAAAAGGGGTGCAGATGTAAATGCTGCTAATGAATGGCGTAAAACACCGTTAATGGCGGCGTCTTTACGGGGTCTAGTCAATGTTGTCAAGTCTCTTTTGGATAAAGGTGCCAATATCGACGCCGTTAATAATAAGGGGGAAACGGCATTAAAACTGGCTTGCAGATCTGGACAATCCAATGTGGCATTGCTGCTTATTGAAAAAGGTGCCAATGTTAATCTGGCTGATGCAGATGGGACATCACCGTTAATTAGTGCTTGCCAATGGAATCTACTCGATGTGGTCAAGTTTCTTTTGAATAAAGGTGCCAATATCGACGGTGTTGATAAAAGGGGAAATACGGCATTGCGAATGGCTTGCGGATTTGGAAGATCCGATGCGGCATTGCTGGTCATTGAAAAAGGTGCCAATGTTAATCTTGCCGATGCAGATGGAACAACACCGTTAATGAGTGCGTCCGAACGTAATCTTGTCGATGTTGTCAAGTCTCTTTTGAGTAAAGGTGACAACATCGACGCCGTTGATAAAAAGGGAAAAACGGCGTTAGAATTGGCTTGCTCTTGTGAACTATCCGATGCGGCATTGCTGCTTATTGAAAAAGGTGCCAATGTTAATCTGGCTGATGCAGATGGGACTACGCCGTTAATTACCGCGTCCGAACGTAATCTTGTCGATGTTAGCAAGTCTCTCTTGAATAAAGGCGCGAATGTTAATGCTAGGAATAACAAGGGTCTGACTGCATTGCATCGTGCTACTTCATATGACACAGTCGTTGCTCTGTTCGAAAAAGAAGCGGATATTCACGCCATTGATAATGAAGGCCGAAATGCTTTGCATCACGCTGCCGAACGTGGCAACATCGACATCGTTAGTTTCCTTCTGTCTAAAGGATCGAATTATAACACGGTGGACATAAATGGGAAAATTCCTTTGGATTTGGCCAGGCGTAATGATTTCGCTACAATGATGGAAATCATTAACAAACAAAAGGAGAGTGATAAGAATTCCAACGTGGTTAAAGAATCAGAAAAATTGAAACAAGAGTTGGGAGAACTGAAAGTCACACTGGATGAATTACTGAAGCGAACGGAAAAGGACAAGTTGGAGGCAACCAAGAGAGAAAGTGAATTGAAAGAAGAATTAAGAGAATTGAAAGCAAATTTGGAAATTGACAAATTGGAGGCAACTACGAGAGAACTTGAAATGAGAGCGCGGATCGACAAATTGAAAGTGGAACCTACCTTATTCAATCGCCCATTTTTGGACAATCTTGGTCTGATATTTTCAAAATTTATCCAAAATTTGCCTTTAGTTTTGCTATTCGCTATTGTGAATTTTTCTATTCCGCTGTTTTTTATCCTGTATTTCTTGTAATTTATCGTATCGATTCAACTTTCCCTCGGAATTTCAAAATGATTAATCCTATTTTCGACTTGAAATTTACCATTTTCTTTTTGCAATAAAACTTTTGCGAATAATTCCATTGTAACGATGCTAAAATGTCATCGTAATTAGGTCCCGCTTTAAATGGAAATAAAGAATAACATAGTGCGCTCGAACTTCACAATATTTAAGAGTTTCTCCGCGAACTTTCGTTTCCCAACAACTTCTTAGTTCCTGATTGCACAAGGAAATGTCATAAATTGACGCTATAAAATAAAGAATCGCGCGGTGAAGTTTGTATTGTTTTATAATGGAAATTGGCCTTGTAAGGTTGAGAATAGGCCACTGAGATATTTTTTAAATCACTCGCAACAGTTCCAAGTTGGGGTTAAAAAGTATAACATGTTAGTATTTTGCTCTTAAAAAAAAGAAATTTTACAAAATATTGAAAAATTTCTTTTTCATTTGATATTTTTCAAGTTAAATATTTTGAAAAATTGCTTTTTCATTTGAAACTTTGAGTTTAAAATTTTTAAAAATTACTTTTTCATTTGATACTTTTTGAATTTAAAATTTTGAAAAATTTCTTTGATATTTGTACTTAACAGCTTTAATACCATAAACGAGATTAGATTTTATTCACATTTTCCTCAAAACATTTCGTGTCAAAGTATTTTTTTTTTAAACATTCAACTTTTCAAGTCAAAAGTTGAATAATTTTGTATAATTTTGTTTTAGTGATTTGTCATTTTCTTATTTTTTATTTAATCTCAATATTAGTTACGTTGCCATATTTGTGTTATCCTTGTATTAATACACAATTTCCAAGACTTATTTTATTGCCATTTTTAATTTGTAAGTGAAAATTAATTATTTTTTAAATTGGCAAATTTGCTCAATTTCGATTATCATTTAAATGTACTAAGAATGTTTCAATAAATTGTTTCGCCGATTGATTCGCATTATATTTTATTTTTTTATTATAATTTTATTCGTATTGTCATTTCACCATGACGCGTGACCTTTCCAAGATGCTCATCAACTAAACAAACAACAAAGGTACAATCCGCGCTAAAATATTTTATATCCGATGAATATCGTGTTACATCGTAAACTTACCCTCTCAAAGTCATGTTTTCTTGTACAGTCTTGGTCTTATTCTAGCCTAAGAAAAGATTTCTTTTCATTTGCGAAATGAGTTGGTTTTTACGCATAGCAGCAGCAAGAAGGCAATAATCAATACAATATTCGATAAATGTTCAACCATTTCTCACTACGTTTCATGGCGCGAACATATTCACAATTTTATATCGCCCTTTACTTGTGAAATTTAGGCATAATATAGTTACGTTGGAGAGGCTGATTCGATACCGAATCATGGTGGCACCTGGTAAAACAACCTATGAACAAACCCTTCGGCGAAGAGTTTGTGAGTTTTCCTCCACGGTCGTACCCGGTTTCTAACTTCCATCAAAACTTGCCGAGGTTACCGGTAATAGTATTAAAAATATTTATTTCGCAAATAATTATTTTAGCTTTCAACCCTGTAAGCCAGCCTATTTGCGGAAGTTACCGGTACAAGACCTTACAATACGTGAAAATGATAATAAATAATTTTCATTTAAGCAATTAGCAAAGGAAATGTTTCAAACTTGAGACCATAATGATGAAAGTCTAGTATTTTGACGAACGTTGTAGTAGTGAATCTATTTAGTTTCACAAACGTCTTTGAGCTTTAGTCCTATTGTGTTACTGAAATTACTACTTTGATAGCGCAATAGGCTGGCATTTTTCAACTGTTAGACAATTTTTCCAATTTCGTCATTTTTTTAATTTTAATATCTAATTTGATTTGCAATATTGGGATATGGGTGTAAATCACAGTAAATGAAAGCATTGATGACTCCAATATTGACAAGAGTTAAAACTGGCTTATTCAACTTTATTTCACAATTCCGTGTGGTGCGAGAATTTTAACCTAGCAGAGACGAACGCTATACCAGCTATTGCAATTGTTTACTTCCTAGGTTAATTTAATGGACTTTTGCCAGTAGTTAATAGTCCAGATAGAAAAGTGGTATACATTATAAACAAAATGTGTCGCTAACTCTATAGTTTTATTTGTTATTTGTGTATAAGGTTCTTTGATTTCTATCAGTGAACCATGGATCAACACAGTGAATCCATGCTGGGAGTAAGAATATCGGTATCGGGTACCATTAAATTAATAATTCTAGAAATATCGAAGCGAGGTGCCATACAACCTTTTTTCATATTTCGTCCGCCAAACTAAAAGTTTAATGCCTGGGGTGCTAGTGGTCTCCGTGACCACCAATTAAAATCCCTTGCGCATTGAGAGCGTAGAATAATAAACGGACATTGACCAGTTTAATTAATATAAAAATAAAAACCTTTGGACTTCCCCCGTGACACGATCAACTTGTATTAAGTTTCAAAATATTCCTAGCACTGACGCGTAATCGAATGGGCTATGATGAGCTCACCAACCCAGTACCAGTCTGGGAAATAAGAGTATTTTTTTAAACTTGTCCCTGGGACCAGTGACCCCCCTAATGTCCTAAATAATAAACTGGTCTCCGGACTGGTCCCAGCCTTTGTTATCCAATAGATTTGCAATTAATAAACTGGTCCCGAGGACCAGTAACCCCCACTTCTTGAATTTAAAAACTAGTCCAAGCATTAATAAACTGGTTTTGGACCAGAGGAAGTTTGCTATTTCCCAGACTGCCCAGTACTGGCCAGTTTATTAATTGCAAATCTATAGGCAAACGGAGGGATCAGTCCCGAGACCAGTTTATTATTTTGAACACAAGGAGGTCACTGGTCCCAACGACTAGTTTAAGAAATATTCTTATTTCCCAACAAGGTGCTGACTCTGCAGTGCCGCGCAGGGCCGGTAAAAAGAAAAAAAAATTATAGGACATGTGTCCAGTGATCTCCCACCTATTTGACTGGAAAATTTATTGGAAATTGTCAATCTATCAAAACTTATTTATTGGACAAAAAGTCAAAATGTCCAGTAACCCCCTTAGTTTTTAGAAAAATTATGGGCCATTTTAAAATTTTACTGGACAATGTCCAGTATCCAATGCTTATTTCCGGCTCTGGACTGCTGAGTGCCTGACGCTGACAGCCCAGGGCCAGAAACAAGAAAGAAAATTTATAGGACATGTATCCACTGACCCCTACTTTGACTATATTTATAGGACATTGTCCACTGGAGTGTGCTAAAATAGTTTCGTATCTTCACAGTCAAGCTATCAAAACTTCGGAAAAATGTATTAGGTTTCAAGGTTTCAAGGTTTCTTTATTGCCGTATAAGAAAAAAAAAGCACCCTTTAATATCAGGGTGGCTCCCTCGTAAGGGGAGCGCAGCAATCAAAAATAAAAAATAATAAATGTAAAATAATAAAATTTGTAGAGATGGGCCGATACCAGTTTAAACCGATACGTACCGATACCGATATTTTACCCGATCCTTCGATTAAACCGATATCAAACCGATACCGATATGGTATCGGTATCGGCTCATCTCTATTGATGATTCTCGATCCAATTTCGGTACTTGAAACTATAAAACTGGCTTATCATACGAAAAACCCATTTTAGACACTAGTTACGTTATCCAAAAATAGATGAAAAACTGTGCTGTCTCAGAGTTTAGGTCTTATGGCGTCATCTACTCTCAACATAAGTATTTATTTTCTTCAAAAAATATCGGGTAGAAATATCGGTTCATTTTTAACCGATACCGATATATCGGTTAAGGCCAAATATCGGTACCGATACCGATATGGTATCGGTATCGGCCCATCTCTAAAAAATTGTTCTTCCTCGTCTTCTCTTCTCTCTCTCTTTTTTTTAGGAACATTTACAATGAAAAGTAAAAAGAGCGAAAAACATTTCGAGGTACAATAGTAGACTAGCTTACAACGTTAGTTTAAAAATTTATGAAATTGCACTTGGGACTTGCGTATCATATCACAGTTCTAAAAAATATCACACATCCCGCAATGCTAAGAACTATTTCTGACTAAAAAACAGCGCTATTGACAAGAACATTGTACTAGTTAGTGATATACTCTAGAGTCTAAGCTCACCGGGAGGTAGTAGAGGTAGTAGGAATGGGAACTATGGTTTCCCGGCTAGTAGTAGTAGTAGGAGGAGTCGCCTCTTTACCCCGCCATTTAGTCAACTGTCCAGTGACCCCCTTAGTTTTAAAAAAAATATGGGACCATTTTAAAATTTCATTGGACAATGTCGAGGGTCCTATGCTTATTTCCGCCCCTGTGACAGCATGAGTCCCACTCCCACAGTTCAAAGTCGTCTGCTTGTTTTTGTTAGAAACTCCAAGAAGACCGGCGAAGTTTCGTACTCCGTTCTTTTGTAATTCTGGGCGTTCTTCAACATTTTAAAAGTTCTCCAAGCAAGGTAATTTTTATAAATTTCGGTATTTTAAAATTTAATCTTAGTTATTTACCTTGTAACATATAGCTTTAGGCATATATCACAGGCGCAGTATCAAAAGTTGTGGTTCTATGGCATGACATATGCCTTTAGGCCTTGGCAAAATTAGTGTATTGAGTTACTGTTTTTTCCCTGCTTGTTTTGAGTTTAATGTAGGATTTCAGACGTTAAACGTGCACTTAAATACTGCAGAAGAAAACTCGCGTCGAACTAAAGGGAAAATGAAAAGCTAATAACCAATAAGACAGAAATAGAAATGAAACAAGAGATGGAAGAAGTTAAAGAATGCAATAAAAGCATTAACTTACAGCTGTCTAATTTGCAAAAGAGTATTTCGTCTGTGCATTACCAACAGTTTCATAGGACCATTGAGGCTCATTCCTATTATAGAGGCCGTTTTCCATAGCGGGAAATGTTTTAGTAGGATAGTAGTAAAAAAAATAGTAGTATTCGCCCTACGCGGAAAAGCAAACCCTATGATGGAGAAAATAGTATGAATTTCTACATTGTGCCGACTAACAATAGGTGAATGTGCCCCTGTTTTTGTTATGATCAGCCTCACAAATTGCCGCCTTTTCCAAAATATTGCTATTTTACTGTCCATCTACCTTGAAAAGAGGCGCATACTTAGCCTTTCGTGAATAAACTGGAAAAACAAATGGGGAAGCAATACATTGGCCTTTTAACTAGGGTCCTAAGAGACCTAATTGCGAGGCAAGTACAGATATGTCCTTACGTTCAACCAGAAGTGAGATGAGACTTGAAGTACTGAGCTAACCAAATTCTTCACTCGGCGAAAGTGAATATTCTTGATAACACACCAACGGTTGGCCCTCTGGTGGCGGTTTCAGAATTTCCCCTCCAAAACGTGAGACGCTCGCGGCGGTAGACGGAAGAACTAGATTCAAGCATCGGCGTCCGTGTTGCGCGGCTTTTGGTTTAGGGGAAGGGGGTAGGAAATGTTTTTGGAACTCGACCAATTTTTCTCTCTCTAGTTTTAGCGCGTGGGAAGCGGCATAAAATCCTCAAATTTGTTCACTAGTGCCAGGATCTACTATCAATGCTAGAGCACTTTACTTCTAGTCTCATCTCACTTCTGGTTCAACTCGGATTAGACCCGGTTTGGTTAGGTTAGGTTTAGTCTCTGCGGATGAAAAGCTTGCTTTTAAAATTTCATGGCGGGCCTCTCAACAGGGTTCGTGCACGACCTGGAAAACCTGGAAAAGTCAGGGAAAATTAAAATGAGCCTAAAAGGTCAGGGAAATTGAAAAATGTCAGGGAAAATGATGTTGGAGGGAAATTGAAAGTCTGAGTATAAGGGTAACCAGAAAATGTGTTGTCTGAGATCTGACCAAATTCGCGGAGCTCGTTTCGCTCGCTCCGATTATTTATGATTTACTAAGGTAAAGTTAAATTTGAAGGACATAGTTGGCTTATTTTTATAACAATAACAACTCGTGCAAAAATGATTCGAGTGAATATTCTTTGGTTTTAATGTATTTATCAAGTAAATTATTGCAAATGGTCAGGGAAATTTGTGGAATCTAGTCAGGGAAAACCTTGAAAAGGCAGGGAATTTCATTCCAAAAATTTTGTACGGACCCTGTCTCAAGTAGGCTTCGGACGTGGCCTACTTGAGAGGCCAGTAGAGAATGAACATGCAAAACGGAACCGTGGACAATTACACGGGCCTCTGAACTAAGCTTTTGTGGTGACCTACGTGAGAGGCCAGTAGAGAATGAACATGCAAAATGAAACTAGTGACATTTTCATTTGCTAGGGATAATTACATGGGTCTCTTATCTAGGTGTTTATAGTCGACTACTTGACAGCCGGTACACTATTAAATGAAGAGCTGTGTAAAAAATTAATTAAGCAATGTATAAAAATAGAATTAATAAAATATATTTACAATAAGAGGTAAAATTGAAATGGTTACAAAAAGAGATATAAAGGGAAATATTAAAATAGATAGATTTGGTTAGACAATGGACTGTTCACACAGTAGGGCGACTATAGACATCTGCTTGAGAGGCCAAGATACGGGGAAGTTGCTTTTGTGACATAATTTGTATTTATTTTGAGCGAAATGGATTTTTTTTGGAAATATTGTAGAGAAGATAAGGTTAAATGCGGTTCTGGTGCTCGAAAACCTCTTATTGAAAAGCGATTATTAAATTTCACAAAAACGTCTGTATCTACTGCTTGAATATTATGGCCTCCAAAACCGATTTAATACCCCATACATTTGTACAAATTGAAAACTTTCTGCCTTTTCAGAAGTTTTTGAGTTGGTCAAATGACCGACTTTGTATGCACTGCATTTGAGAACTACCCTCGCTTAAACGGGTATAGTTCTGCGTGTAAGAACTGCCCTCGCTACAGGGGATTTCGTTCCCTCAAGGCAAAACCTTGCTATGAATATAGCACTAATAGCTAATAATCAAAAATTATATAAACAGTAAAACAATTCTCGAACTAGCTATCAGTAACGCATGGTTTTCACTTGGCGTAAATTACGACTTTTCGCCCGACGTCAAGCGCCAACCGAAAAAAAACATAGTTACTCTGGACAGAAATTACGTTGAGTGTGGCAATATTAGCTTTCTATTAGTTCAGCCGCGTTCAACGTTAACGCTCTGCGGGAGCCAATCAGCAATAAGCTAGAGTCGTGACGTCATTTTCGACCACGCGTGTTCGTAAAAGGACGTCCGCTGTCCGCCATGTTTTTATTTATTTAGTTCCTAATCAAGTCAGTTATTAGTACAAATCCCAGAGAATGCCAAAGTTCAATGCTGAACCATTCATATCTTTATGATATAAGACACAAAGATTACAAAGAGCAAAAAAGAAAGACAATAGATGGGCCGCAATTGGTGCAATGTTCAATTTATCTGTTAAACCTTGGTTCCATTATTTGCGGGAACTACGCTAAGTGAAAACGCTATAACGCTGGGCGACAACGTAAAAAAACAAATCTTTCGTTTGACGTCCAGCTGCAAAGTAGTTTTTTTCGGTCAAGTGAAAACCATGCTTAAGTCTCATTGCGAAGTATAGTTAGTGTCATACTTATGGAACATATCTTATAAACTTATGATGTTAAATAATGACGAAGATCAGAGCCTTAAATAGGGTAGATAGGGTAGCTTGTTGTTGGACAATTAGGTCTCAGAAGATGGTTCCATTATTAGAATTAAAGCGTTTTTTGACAATGGATATTCCAAATGAATAAACATTTTTACAACTTTCGGACTATAAATACCGTAATTTTGCTAAAATGCGTTTAAGACGACACTAGGCCATTAAAGTCCCAAGGTTTCCTTAAAAAGCACTTAACCATGTAGTCAGTACGCCGAAAGTGCTAATTAATATTCTTTTTTTTTTTTTCAGGTTGCAATCTCGGCTGCAAGTTAGAAAAAGAGTAGAAAATTGAGCCAAGTACACGTGTACAATGTTTGGTAAAGAATTATTGACTGCTGCTTGTAATGGGAAAAAAGATGAGGTTGTCCGGTTGTTAAACCGTGGTGCCAATATCAACTATGCTAATCGGTTTCGCAAAACCGCGTTACACTGGGCTTGTTATGGAAGGTATTTTGATCTGGCATTACTCCTTATTGAAAGGGGTGCAGATGTAAATGCGGATGATGAATTCTTTACACCGTTAATGGCGGCGTCTTTATGGGGTCTAGTCGATGTTGTCAAGTCTCTCTTGGATAAAGGTGCGAATGTTAATGCTAGGAATAACGAGGGTCGGACTGCATTGCATTATGCTACTTCATATGAAACAGTCGTTGCTCTGTTCGAAAAAGAACCGGATATTCACGCTATTGATAATGAAGGCCAAAATGCTTTGCATCGCGCTGCCAATCGTGGCAATGTCGACATCGTAAGTTTCCTTCTGACTAAAGGATCGCATTATAACTCGATGGACATAAATGGGAAAACGCCTTTGGATTTGGCTAGAGATAATGATTTCTATAAAGTGATGGAAATCATTAACAAACATAAGGAGAGTGATAAGAATCCCAATGTGGTTAAAGAATCAGAACTGAAAGTCACACTGGATGAATTACTGAATCGAACGGAAAAGGACAAGTTGGAAGCAACCAAGAGAGAAAGTGAATTGAAAGAAGAATTAAGAGAATTGAAAGCTAATTTGGAAACTGACAAATTGGAGGCAACTACGAGGGAACTTGAATTGAAAGAAGAATTGAGAGAAATGAAAGCAATTTTGGAGGGAACTACGAGAGAACTTGAAATGAGAGCGCGGATCGACAAATTGAAAGTGGAACCTACCATATTCAATCGCCCATTTTTGGACAATCTTGGTCTGATATTTTCAAAACTTATCCTATATTTGCCTTTAGTTTTGCTATTCGCTATTGTGAATTTTTCTATTCCGCTGTTGTTTATCCTGTACTTCTTGTAATTTAACGTATCGATTCAACTTTCCCTCGGAATTTCAAAATGATTAATCCTATTTTCGACTTGAACTTTACCATTTTCTTTTTACAATAAAACTTTTGCAACGATGCCAAAGTGTCATCGTAATTAGGTCCCGCTTCAAATGGAAATAAAGAATAACATAGTGCGCTCCAAACTTCTTTTCAATTTTAGAGTTCCTCCGCGAACTTTCGTTTGGCAACCACTTCTTAGTTCCTAATTACACAAGCAAAAGTCATAAATTGACGCTATAGAATAAAGAATCGCGCAGTGAAGTTTGTATTGTTTTATAATGGAAATTGGACTTGTAAGGTTGAGAATAGGCCACCGAGATATTTTTTAAATCACTCGCAACAGTTCCAAATTAAGGTTGTGAAGTTAATAACTCTAAGATATAACATGTTATTATTTTGCTCTTAAACTTCGAAAATAAAAGAAATTTTGCAAAATTACTTTTAAATTTGATACTGTTGAAGTTTATTATTTTGAAAAATTACATTTTCATTTGATACTTTTTGAATTTAAAATTTAGAAAAATTTCTTTTCTTTGATATTTTTACTTACAGCTTTAATATCATAAACCAGACTTAGTTGCAGTTTTGTTTTATTCACATTTTCGTCGAAACGTTTCGTGTCAAAGTATTTTTTTTAAAACATTCAACTTTTTTAGTCAAAAGTTTTTAGTCCTGTTTTTACCTCTCCGTGTGACGTAGTCCAGGAGAGGTTCTGTAACGGCCGTGTCTGTGTGTGTGTCTGTCTGTCCGTTGTTACACCCACGTGACCGCGTTCGCAGTTTGCGTATCGGAGCAAACGTGTTCGCCATTTCCGAACTGCTTTCACAGTCACGGAAATGGCTCCTCTACTTGAGTTCTCACACCACCATCACACGGACACCAGTCTGTTCTTACTGGCTTCTAATCACCACCATCTTCTGTTCTTTGTCAATCCCACATTGACACCAGTTTGCACTTACACTGGCTTCTAACACCACCATCCACTGGTCTTCCGTCTATTCCACATAGACACCAATCTGTATCATTAGCTTCTACTCCATTATCATCGTTTGGTTTTAGGATATACGCGGCGATCAACTAGGGTTACGAGAAACGTCTAGCCTCCCTAAGGTGGGATCGCCACCAAAGGTTTTCGCGATTGCGCTTTTTCCTTACTATTATAATGGAAACGAATCGTATATATACCCCAAATTTGAAAAAAGCGGGCAAGAGGGGTACCCTTCACTTTAAACGTCAATATTAGCAAAGTTTGAGAAGATAATAGGTATAACTTTATTTTAAACGATTTAACTATTATTAATGTTAATTATTGAAGATTAAAATAATTAAAAATAATTATATTTATTTAAATATTAAAGATAAACCTCTCGTGCAAAGAGAGAGATTATCATTGCCTCCTATATCTACCAAGGCCCGTGCGTGCGATATATTTCCTTCATTGCCTCCTATATCTATCAAGGCCCGTGCATTGTGATATATTTCATTCATTGCCTCCTATATCTACCAAGGCCCGTGCATGCGACATATTTCCTTCATTGCCTCCTATATCTATCAAGGCCCGTGCATTGTGATATATTTCATTTATTGCCTCCTATATCTATCAAGGCCCGTGCATTGCGATATATTTTTCAAAACAACAACAAAAATGGGAAACCCCAACTCAGAAACATAATAACGTTTTCATTGGATACTTAAGTTTATATAATCTTCTTGACACGGAGAGGTAATATTTTGGTTTTCCCAACTTGTTGACTTTTAGGATGCCAACTTAACATGGTACACCAACAACCCTGATTTTACGCCGTGCTTCCAAAGCACCATCTTAGTCTGGGTGCCATGTGGAGTATTGTGGCTCTTATTTCCCTTAGAATTAGCCATAGTTTTTAGAACAAATCAGAAGCCTTTGCCCTATTCCATTCATAACATTACAAAAAAGTAAGTCTATTGATGATACCAGGAATAGATGCAATTTTAGAAGCAGGAATGGAGAACGGTTAGTATTTACTTTAGTCCGACTCATAGCCCAGTATAGAGTCCCTCCCTCCAACACGTAACGCAGGGTGACCACTGAAAATTGTTAATTCCTTTAAAGGAAATATAGGAAATTTATCCTGGAATTATAGGAAAATATAGGAGGAAATTGGCGTAAAATATAGGAAGAAATTACTGAAAAATATAAGATAAATGGGGTGCATTTCTTTTAGAAAAATGATATTCATATATTAAAAAGTAGGAACCGTATATTTATTGCAAACAGAACATATCACCTCACATATATGAGCGATAAATTATCACAAACTGTTACTATCACAACTATTTCTTTTTGGTTTTATTAGGAGCTGGTTCAAAACCTTTAGGGCTGGTTAAATTTAGGAGCATATGGTGTTTTTGTTTTCAATTTTGAGTAGCTGCCTATTAATAGAGTCTAGTTTCGATTGAGCGCTAACATTTTCCTCATGACCACTTTTCAAAAGCATTTGAGTAGACAATGGCCGCGTTCAGTAACCGGCATCAAAAACATCATCGATGACATTGATGGTGGTGTAGGACATCAATGTCATCGATGATGACATTGATGTCCTACACCACCATTATTTCCCTCAGAATACAGAGACAGTTTTGAAGCTTCGCATAGCGTCTGTGGACAGTGCCTCAAAAAAAAAATTTATGAAGTTATTCTCCAGTTCCCCAGGCGTCGCTATAGCAGTTACGGAAGGATTGGCCACTCCGCGATATTTCAAACACGGTGAAACGCCGATAGTCTCGTCGTATGCATTAGAATTTTCCAATTATAGGAGAATATAGGAATTATCATAAAATTATAGGAGAAAATAGGAAGGACTTAAAAATATAGGAAAAAATAGGAAGGACTTAAAAATATAGGAAAAAATAGGAAATATAGGAAGAGTGGTCACCCTGCAGATAACGATTCTATAAGTTAATCTAATAATATTTTTTTAAAAATATAAATTGTTAATTTCATATTTCCTTGGAAAAAATATCATATAACACCCTCAAATTTTTCGACACAAAATCATCAATATTATGTTCTATCTATAACATAGCTGTTGTGTCGCTTGGTTTTTCCTTGAAAGTCAATAGAAAGACCCGTTTTAAATTTAAAATTTTAAGCATAGCAAGCTACTTAAAGGCTTATTTTTTTAAAAAAAACCGAAAACGGATATTAACAACCACAGACAGAGACAACTCAGGATGTTGTGATTCATTCAAAACAAGTCTTCTTGCGTCGATCCCATGATATGATCCCAAAAAAGGCAAAATTGACTCGGTTATAAAGTCCAATCTTCATCGATAAAGGATCCAGTATACGTGAAAACCGAGCATATAACGTTTGGATCTCATTGATCTAACCTTGAAAGTTAACTAGCCTATAGGGTTAAACACACATGCGAAACCTAGTATTGACCCTTGACCGCGCTCGAAACCGAGCATATAACGTTTGGATCTCAACCTAACCTTAAAGATTATCTAGCCAAGGGTTAAACATACATTCGAAACCTAGTCTTCTTGACCCTTGACCCCGCTCGACCCTTTGTCGTAACACTATTTCCTAATCCCAGTTAACAATGGTATCCTAGATCCTAGAATATCTCGTGCAGAACGCCACGTGAGTGACCACGTCCATTGTTGAGACTAACGTCATGGGCGTAAAAGCTAAGCAAATATGTCTAACATTAGGAATACATACACTTAATGGGAATGATAATGTACCTGCCATTTTCACTCAACGTATCTAGGCTGATTTTGTAGGAAGAGTATTACCTGGCGAATAAACTATCTCTCTGCGCATGCGCCTCACCTCACGTTCCTTATAAAGACGCCATCAGAATTATGAGTAGGCGTAACGGATGGTAAGTTCTTAAGTCCGGCCCACAAAACCAGCGTAGAAATTAGCATTCCTATTAACTGTTATATATTCATGCTAACATAAAAAACCGATTTATGACATCCAGCAAACGAGATTACGTTTGAATGAAAGTAAACAACATAGAAGTATATACATAAAGGTGAACAAATATCTGTTATCCAGTCGCGTGTAAAGAGTCGGGTAGAGTAAACTCACAAATAATGGTCTCTCAACGTGCCTGAGATGCTTGACCCCTAAATAAAAGTATTCGCAAATGAGATGGAGTGATACGCCAACTATAGGCCTATAGTCTATCAAACCAATTATCAACCGTCACATGGTGCTAGGAAACTTGCTAATTGGTTACTAAGAAGACGGTTTATAAATCCAAAAATCGTTCTCTCCACGTTTCAGGAGATAGATCACGTGTTGGAGATGCTTGACCCCTGAATAAAAGTATTGGCAAATGGGATGGAGTGATATGCCAACTATAAACTTTCAAACCAATTAGCAAACGCTGTTAGCGTCACGTGATGTTGCGGAACTTAATAATTGGTTACTACGATGGTTTATAAATCAAAAATTAGTTTTAGGAACCAAGCAGACCTAATTCATTGGTCCGAATGGTTCCTGCCTTTGGCTAAAATAGCCTTTACCATCAAGCTTGGGCACTGTGTAGTAGAAAGGTTAGCTTTAAGGGGCACCAACAGGGCAACCCTTTGCTTTAATGGAACATTTGGTCTATTTCATGAATTTAAATAGATTTAAAATGGTTCTCAAGCCATGCCTAGCAGACTTAATGCATTAGGTCCGATTGGTTTCTGCCTTTGGCCAAACTAGCCTTTACCAGTTTGGCCACTGTGTAGTCGAAAGGTTAGCTTTAAGGGGCAACCCTTTGCTTTAATGGAACATTTGGTCTATTTTATGAATCTTAAGCGATTTAAAATGGTTAATTCTCAAGGCATTTTATTCGTCGTCAATTCGAGATATTACAGTAACATTGTCATAATCCTTGTAAGGTATCCAGCCAGATCCAAGCTTAGGGACTCTCGTGCTATCGCTTTTAAAGACTAGAGTCGGTTATTACCGGTTCAACAAAGGTTGGTGGGTGTACGAATCGACGTAACAAATACGAGAATAAATAGAAGAGAGAAAAAGCGTGCGTGGCATGTTGTAATAATGGCCAATTCGCGTGTTTCACTAACTCAATCACCGAAAAAACCCATTTTCTGACCTTATACAACAATATCGTAACGTTAACGGGTGGAACGGTAAATAACGCGGCTAGATAATGTTCGAGAAAAAGAGCTAGGAACAGTTTTATGCCGTGCATGAAGTAGATTCACTCAAAGGCTTCAATAATCTAATTTTGAACAGGGATATATTTAATTTTAGAAGTAGGAATGGAGAACAGAGTAATATCTGGGCGCGCGTCAAAGTCCCGGACCCCCTTCCACGGGACGGAGGGGGTATGAAAGAAGAGGCGGGGTCATAGAGGTATTATTATTATTATTGTTGTTGAGGAGGGTACGCGCCCTAGCACCGATGCCAAAGGCATATTGTGCATCCTCATATTCAGGCCTTGAATAGGCCCGTAGCTGCAGCGTAGCGAAGAATTCGCTCCATCGTAATAGAGGAGACCCTTGAGGGCTCCACAGTGTGTGAATCAAAATGTTCTAGTCTAAGCGAGGCGAAGCAGTCGCACTCGCAAAGTACGTGAGCGGAAGTTTCATCCTGCTCCCGGCACGACCTGCAGAGAGGGTCGTCAGCAAAACCCATCAGATGGAGGTGTCTATTAAGCCGGCAGTGTCCGGTTAGAAGACCGGTGGCCAGCCTAATATCCCATCTGCTGAGCGAAATTAGGTCTCTAGCGCGAGACCTGCAAGGACCATTGACTAACTGTTTTGTCTGTCTCTGGCCCTCCATGTTATGCCAGAGCTGGTTTTGTATGACAGTCAACCTGTCATGCAGACTCCGTTTGATGTGCCCGCAGGGGATGGGGACGGCCGGCTCCGGCCCCAAGAGCTTGGCCTCCGCGCCCCTTTTCGCAAAACTATCGGCTTGCTCATTGCCATAATATCCGCTATGCCCTGGCACCCAGTACAACAGAACCCTGTTGCAGGACGCCAGTCGCGCTAGCAGATCAAGGCAGCTGCGCACCAGTTGAGAGGTAATCTCACACTGGTTCAGCGCATTCAAGGCGGCCTGACTGTCAGAGTAAATTCTCACAGTCCGTCCGGTATACCCTTTGTTAATACAGTAATCTGCACAATAACAGATCGCGGCAATTTCCGCCTGGAACACACTAGCAAAGGTGCCCAGGCAAGCAGAAAAACCGACCCTTGTGGTTTGGCAGTAATAGCCGGCGCCAGCGCCGGAGTCAGTCTTGGAACCATCGGTGAACCAAATAGTTTCACCTCCAGTGCCAAGAGGCAGCAGGTTAGTCCACTCGGCCCGACTGGGAAAGTGGATGCTGAATGGCTTAGTGAAGTCAAAACTGGTAACAGTTTTGTCAGAGCACATCGTAAGCGACGGCTCGAGTGCTGCGTACTCCCGGAAGAGCTTCGTATGACTGTAATCCCAGAGTCTTGGGACCCAACAGCCATTAATGTGGAGCCTGTAGGCCCCCATGACAGCCTCCTCCTCAATAAAAAGATGAAGAGGCAGCATGTCAAGGAGCACCTCCAGGGAAGCAGTTGGGGTTGATCTCATGGCCCCCGTAACACCGATGCAGGCAAGACTTTGAAGCTTGCGCAGGGCAGCCTGCACCGTTTTAAGCCGGACCCTTTTCCACCAGACAAGTGCCCCGTAGGACAATATGGGTCTGAGGTAAAAAGGAATTACGTATTTTCGCCGTCCCCGTCTGCAACGTCATCAAAACGTAGTTTAAGCGAGCCAAGCCAATAAGATAATTAAAATTTTTCGTTACGTGTTGGAGGGAGGGGCTCTATAATGGGCTAGAGTCGAGAATAACTGAAGTAAATACTAACCGGTCTCCATTCCTACTTCTAAAACTAAATCTATCCATGTTTTTAACTAAAGACAAGTGCTTTTGCTGGATGTCCAAGAGCTGAAAGTTATGTCGAAAGTATTTGGGGAAAAACATGGCTATCCTTGGTGTGAAGACAAAACATTAAAACCTTGAAGGAGAGAGAGGGAAGGACTAGTAATCCCCATACCTGTAACATTGCCTCGTAGGAATGTTAAAGGACGCCCCCTGTGTCTTAAAATAGAAGCTAGTTCTCATACAAAATACAATGACGCTACGAGGCAGCACTTAACAATAACAATCGCCTCCCCCAAAGGGGGTAGGGGCTGCGCAAGTTACACTGGGAGAATTTCAGTGCATTCCGTAGGTCGCCCATCGTTATTCCACTTTCAAAGACCTTCAAATTCATATTCTGTTTCATATCCCAAAATTGTAAACTGTTAACTCTTTCAGTACAAGTATTTAATTGAACTAAAATATTTAAACGCGCAACTCTGAATACAGCGCTTATGGAAACGATTTGATAGCTTTGAATAATATACTTTTGCGCGGTGTCTCCTACCAATAAAAAACAATTTTTCTCACAATCTTGCCGCCATTTTATCATATTAGATTTTAATTGTTTTATTTCGTTTCGATTTTGACGTTGTTGTAGTTGTTTCTATTCCACGTGAATCGATTCACGTGCAAAGGTGAACGTGGCTACCTTGACATAACAGTGCAAAACGTAAATGTCACCATCGAAAAAAGAAATAAAAAAAATCGTTTGAAGCAGATGCAAGCTAATCGGATTTAATTTTTCTCTTTAAAAAATTTTTTCCGAGAAAATGATTATCTTTTGGGTTTTTTTAAACGTATAAGTAACATAACAATAATAAGTGTGACACTCCAAAAAGGAGGGTAATTTTAGGACCTGAGTACATTAGGTCGGTAAATCAATTTGAGTCGAAAAATGTCACTAACAATGTTTTATCCAAAGGGTCACAGTTTAGAAGTTATGATATAAGTGAGTTAAGAAGGTA
>JAEQBA010000041.1:73187-136943 GCA_019434445.1 Phalangium opilio | reverse complement strand
AATTTAGGATAATTTCCAAGAAGCCATTTAAATACATCTAACGGATTTTCAGATCAATTACGCTTCAAAATTCAAATGAAACTTGAAATAGAGTTGAATATTTTCTGCGGAGATAAATTAACAAAAGATAAAGGTAATATTAAAGTAGAGCAGTCACTGATTGGTCGACCAATGAAGCTAAGAGATAAAGGATTCCAGACTTGATTGGTATATAGGTCGTAAACCGTATTGGGAATACACTACTACTTAAGGCTTTCATTAGCCTCCCCCAGTGTCTAGCTCACTTTCTGTTTTTGTTTCTTTCCTATTTGTCTTTGGTAATAGTGTTAAGTAAAAAGTAAATCAATTGCAATAACTGAGATGTGATTAGTAAAATGGATTAACAAACCCTTAGGCCATCTTGTTCATATATTATTTTTCTTTTCCAAGTTTTATAAAAAGTTACTTTGATTTATATAGATATAGATGTCTTTGACCATACTTTCCAAGGCTTCCGTTATTATAATACCGTAATCAATAATCAAGGCTGTCCTTAAAGGGAGGGTGAATAGGAAAATCAAGTGATTTTTTAATTGATTCTTCTACTAATTATAAGACCAATCTGCATAGTGAAACATCCAGGAAATTATTATTCAGCTCCGAATGATTTTAAAATTCAAATTAGTTAAATTAGATTTCATTATAGATAATTTGAAATTAGCACCTCCGACCAATCACGTAACGCCCTGCCTTCTTGTTAACAAAATTCACGTGGCACCAGTGGCGTAGCCAGGGTTTTAGATGCCCAGGCCCCAGCCAGGGCGGTTGCGTCTGATGATGCCCCCCCCAATCCATAACCCCTTGATAGTCGATGAAAACGGTGAATGAATGACACAAATTTTGTTTTCTCGAAAGTTCCTGCCGCGGGGTGGGGTACGATTTCGCAGCGCCGCGGCCGCAGCTATTGTTGCAAATGTGTGGGAAATATCCCTCATCGTGGGAAATTTTGGTATGGTTTTAGGCTCTGTGGGAAAAAGGTAATTCTATTCCAAAATCGGTCAAATGTGGGAATTTTCCTGTTAAAGGGTTAATAGTGCAGACTGTGCAGTTAAAATTAGTGCATTTTCGAAAATTTTGCTCGGTTAAATAATTTCAAGCGAAATTTTGAAATAAATACGGTTACTCTCTGTTTGGCAATGAAAAAAAAAGAAGCATATTTTGAGAATTATAAAGCTTTATAGCGTTTTGGCGCATTCATTTGTGCATATTGTCTAAGCCATGCGGAGTGATATTCCATATTAAATAGTCCAGATAAATATGACTGAAACTTTCTTCCATATTTTAGCTGGGGCGGGCCTAAAAGGGGGGTGTGGGAAATGTTGGAAATTTTTCAAATGTAAGTGGGAAAGTCCACTTTCTAACATTGGCAACACGCCAGCTACACCGCGAAAGGGGACTGCATGGCGAAACACGGCACGCATCTCGCGTGCGTTCGGTGAATCAGTACAGTTCTGACAGTTCGTCTGTCATACGTTCTAGGAAATTGTACCAGCTCTATCACACATGAAGCGTGCATTTTTGGCTTGAGAATGGTAATACCAAGAAAGGATTTAAGCTAATAAGAACATAGGGCGATAGCTTTAGCCTCTGGTACCATCCTCGCATACTTGATTGAGAAGATTCGCCTGCTAATATTAGCGGTTAGCAGGGCGCGTATATATATCAGCAGACGATTCTTCTCAACCAAGTATGCTAGGACGGGGAAAATTTGTCCCGGACAAAATATCTTTTGTCCTATTCTTAAATCCACTCTTGATAATACCATTTCTAGCCACATCGTATGATGAACATCTACGATGTGGGTCTTAGTTTGACCCGGCCTTTTGTTGGCGGCTTTGGCGTCGTGAAAGAGAACTGCCTTAGGCAGTATAAAATGTTTCGTTCGTTGTTGTAGGGAGAGTGAATGGGAGAGAATTGGGTTGAGGTGATATTTTTCATTCGTGTAATTTAAAAGGAAGGAAATTATAGGATTGTCTACCATTGGGTCGAATCCCATTGGATCGAATGTCTCGTTCGACCGAATCCCATTAGACCGAATACCGCAATTTGGGCGGTTTTCCAATCATGAATTTTCCTTTCAATCCTATTTTTCTATTGATTTTCCTATTAAACTTCTTGTTATTGCAGAAAATACTAAACCAAACGTAACCTAATATAACAGTAATGTTTTGGAAAAGGCATATTTTTGGAGAAGTCAATGAAGCTAAATTTCAATATTTTGGAAAAGGCGTAACATTGTTAAATGATTTATAAATTATTACTAACCTAATTTAACCAAACCTAACCTAACATAGAAGTAATGTTTTGGAAAAGGCATATTATTTGAGAAGTCAATGAAGCTAAACATCAATATTTTGGAAAAGGCGTAACATTGTTAAATGAATTATAAAATATTACTAACCTAACCTAACCTAACCAAACCAAACCAAACCTAACCTAACATAACAGTAATGTTTTGGAAAAGGCATATTATTTGAGAAGTCAATGAAGCTAAATTTCAATATTTTGGAAAAGGCGTAACATTGTTAAATATTTAAAAATATTACTAACCTAACCTAACCTAACCAAAAACCTAACCTAACCTAACCTAACCTAACCTAACCAAACCTAACCTAACCAAACCTAACCAAACCTAACCAAACCTAACCAAACCTAACCTAACCTAACCAAACCTAACCTAACCAAACCTAACCTAACCAAACCAAACCAAACCTAACCTAACCTAACCTAACCAAACCTAACCAAACCTAACCAAACCTAACCTAACCTAACCTAACCTAACCTAACCTAACCAAACCTAACCAAACCTAACCTAACCTAACCTAACCTAACCTAACCTGACCAAACCTAACCAAACCTAACCTAACCAAACCTAACCAAACCTAACCTAACCAAACCTAACCAAACCTAACCTAACCTAACCTAACCTAACCTGACCAAACCTAACCTAACCTAACCTAAAAATAAAATTGATTTTCTTATTAAACTTCTTGATACTGCAGCAAATAATATGTGTTCACCAATAACATTCTTCAATAAATTTCAGAAAATAACTTCCATTTTTGGAAATTGTCTAACCCTAACCTAACCATACCTAACGTAATCTAACCTTACCATTAAGAGATCTCCCTCCCAAGTACTGACGGCGCTCGATGCTGCTTAACTTCTTCGATCATCCAAATCACTTTATCCATTGCGCTACTGGAGCCCGGCAACTCAAGGAAAACGCTATGATTTTATATGTGTAAACCCATCCCATTCAGTCGAAAGCTCTTCCATTTAAATATTCCCATTCAGTAGAAAATCGCTCTTTGGGCTATAAATTGTTTTAAATTTGGCTACAATTTTAGAAATTTGAATTCGATCCAACGGGATTCTATCCAATAGGATATTACCAATTATAGTAGTAAGTTTAAGCATCGTGAATTGCGTTTTACGTTTGCTCGATATATTTCAAGCGAGAGAGAGGATTATGGTATTGCATTAATTTAAATGGACGGTTTAATAATCCCTTTAAAATTCCGTTCACCCGTTTGACAGAAAGTGTTTTGAACACGCGTTCATCCCTCTCCTCTGGTGGTGTTTATTATTGGAAGTTACGTGTATTTCTCCACAAATCGAGAAGAATTTGAAAAGAAAGTACAAGCCTGGAGGCCCAGATAATACAATTTTAACGTAACTAAATTTATTGAAGTAAAGATTAAGGGTTTTAATTTCTTGCTATGGCATCGAGGGGCTATTCACTCTGATCTTCAGTACTTCTTTTAATGGGCATTTCGTTTTACCACTGTTAAAGGAGGCGCATCGTGGGGATACTCACTCACGTTTTCCGTTCGTGTAACACTAGTATAATTATTACAGAAGAAAAAAAGTAATAATTTTAGAACAGTTAAAGGTAGCGTTATTCCCTCAAATTTTTTTAACGCCTGTTAAGTACGTAACGATGTGGCAACTATTACGAGCCCAGCCCTTGTGTCGTCTTGTTATATAAAGTCAAGACAAAAATTGTCGCGTGAAAAACAGAAATGGTTTCCGCAGTTTAGGGCATCACGGCGAAGGGGGCATCATTTTACGGACCGTAGAAAACGGTAGAATGATTCCCCTTTCGCCGTGATGCCCGGGGCGGACCACCCCTCCCCCCTCTGGCTACGCCACTGCGTGGCACACTCAATATCTTGCGCGCCATTATTGTGCGCACATCGCGTGCAATTTTTATCAAATCTCGCGTGCTAAAGGAATTTTGTTACCAAGAAGGCAGAGCGTTCTGCGATTGGTCGGAGGTACAAATTTCAATTTACCTATAAATAAATCAATTTTAACTAATTTGAATTTTAAATCATTAAGAGGTAGGTATTTCCTGGATGTTTCCCTATGCAGATTGGTCTTATAATTAGTAGAAGAATCCATAAAAAATAATTTGATTTTCCTTTTCACCCTCCCTTTATGTAAAAACATCAATTAAGCTTGGATAATAGAGAAAGAATAAGAATGTTCTTAATCAGGAAGCGATAATGCTTCTACTTTAATTAATAGTAATTGTTGTTTTAAGTAATTAGAGCCTTTATTACGTTTCCTTAAGAGCTAACCATAAAAATCTGAAAAGGTATTGACCCCGGCTAAGAATGGTCAGGAAAAGGATGAACCCGAGAGAAGCTAGACATCGTCGAGGGATAGGTCACTTTCGAGGCTGCATTAACTCACAATAAATATAATTTTTATTTTCATTTGATAAAAATAACCCTAATTAGTGATTTAATGAACCACCTCGTTAATGCCCATTCTGAGTAAAATATTTCGTTTCGGTGATTTCGTCGGTATGTTTATTTCCCCGTTCAGACAGACGCCAGAGCAGACGACGTAAAAACGGAGTCGCGTATATGGTGTGATAATTGTGATTTTTACAACCAAGCGACTTTTTATTACTAAAATATTTTTTTTTTTTTACCACCTACTAACACTAGTGCTTAGCCGTTAGGCCTTTAGCACCAGGAAGAATTGAGCGGGAGACCCTACGCGGCCCAGCACTGACGGGGGCCGCTAGGTCGTATGTGTAGAAGCAGGGAAGGATTGAGGTTTACTTGGCAGGTGACGGAAGGTGGAATTGGAGTAAGTCACCTCCGGCGGACACGGGACAGCCGGCACCTATAGGGTAGGATCGCCAACATGTGTCGTATTCCCTCAAACTTTGCCGCCCAGAAGCTTGGCTTACAGGAGTGCGCCACACTCCCGGCCACTAAAATAGTTGCTCATCCAAAATGAATTTCAAATACCGGACGCCAAGAATCCTTAAACTTTTCATACATATCGTCTGCTAAAGCGTAGCTAACTCGACGACGCGTCAGTAAGGCGCGATCGAGTGAGCTATGGATTAAGAAAAGGCGGTAACGAGGTGGCGCCATCTCAACAATCACTGCAAGACGAAACTGAAAACTAGTATTCAAACTAAACCCGTGCACGAATCTTTAAATACGTAGTCGTTGACACGTGTGTCTAATTAAGAGAGAAAACCGACGTACTTCACCAACGAGAACGTAACATTTTATTTTAGACTATGGTCTGAATGGGCCTTTGGAGGAATCATCTATTTATACCCCTAACCATTTCTAAAACGATCCTGTAATACGGGCTTATCCTTGGATATATGAATTTTTCTTAGGAAAAATGTCTATGCCCTAAAAGCTTCGTTTTACCAAGGAAATTGTACGAGACAGAAAAAAATATAGAAATCCATCAGACAAGGAAGCCCTGGAAATAAACTTTTCTTGGTACGTGCAAAAACATGGATATGGCACTCTATAATAACTCCCTATACGTTATAAAGCGCAGAAGGTAAGGAACCTGTCACTACTCTAATGACGGGGCGAATTCCTCCAGACAAAAAACTTCAATGCATAGTTGCTAAGCCTACGTGCGATTCAGAGATTCAATAAGGATATGGCATCAGACATATTTTACCCCTTGTGTTTAATGCGGTTAAAGGTGGAGAACTGCCATTATAGAACTATACGGTGAAGCCCCAACTGAAGGCTATGTAATGTTGCTTTTTCGCTTTTTTTTTCATAATTTAGTTCCGACGACAGTTTCCACGTTTACTTCCGGTGAATTTTCAAACGCGTCTCAAGTATTCGTGGTGTTTTTCCAAATGTAATATTAGTTAGTTCGGGAACGACAACTCGGTGGTTAATTTTGCACGACTTCCATCTTCCTATTTAGACTGAACTACTAAACCTCCAACTGCTGTCGGTACTAATTTATTACAGTAAACCGATTAAAACACTTGACGACTGTTTTTATTACAGCCTGGAACCGATGTTCGAAACGCAAGCATTGAATTATCTGAATCTTGAGAAGCTTCACTACATTGAACAGGTCAGGTGGAAGAGACCGCTGAAAAGCGCGACTGATTTGGACTTGAGTAGCGTCGGCGTTCCTTTCTACTTGCTCTTCATTCTGCTGACAGCAACAGTACCCGCCGTCATCACCGAAATAATCCTCTACCGATTAACTTAAAAGATGCAAATCAAATACGTCAACACAAGAAGACAAATTTTGCGAAAACACAAAATGTACATAGCAGGATCAAATTGTAAAACACTTCTAACAAAACTTATAATCCACCCTAACTTATGGGGTGTAGTAATGCACTTATGATGTCAAACATTTGCATTCTATTTTGAACTTAAAATTGTCAAAGATATAATAGTTATGGTTTTCGTTTCATCAAAAAACTTAACAGACCAGTTTGACTCGTACAGCAAAATTGCGGTTGAAATTACCGCTTGCAACTTGGAAAATGTCACGAACTAAATTTGAAATACTTAATTGTTAACAATAGATACAAACAAAATTTGCATTTTCAAATCTTAAATGTTACTAAATTATTCAAGATCTTGGAAATTAAAATGTACCAAAGTCTAAAATGCAATACTTAAAACCTGTCTCCCAATTATTTTTTCCAAATCAATACATAACGCTCAGACACGCATATGTATTACTGCCATGTGCCAGTAATTCCCACGCTCTACCATTACATTCAACTCCCAAGCGCTTGCTTGTTTCCAACCTTAGAAGGTGCAATTATTCCCATAAAAAAACCCGTTCTTTCCTATTTTAAATTCTACTTCTTCTAACGTTGTGGTAGGTTACAGTTATTATCCACAACACTGCTAACAATATTGACCAGACCTTTTGGGGGCAAGGCATCAAATGAAAAACAAAGTATTCAGAAGAATTTAGTCTTTCGTACGTTAATACCTCGAAATTTATTGTAAATCTTGTGACTATAACTTTATTTCATTCCGTACCCTTTCTGTAAAGAACTTTAATTGGAATCATATACAAACTCTGTACCGCACCAGAATTGAAATACCCCAGGCCAAAATGGTACTCAAAGGAGAGTACTAAATTTTCTTAATATTCTATTCTATTTGAGACACTTGACGTTTTAAAGGATTAATGTACATTTCGTCTTCTTCTTTCGGATTGTACAAGCTGCGGTTTAAGTGGAGCCTAAAATGGCGCTGAACGAAATGGAATTTCTGGGAAATAATCGATATTTTAAATACAGGTATAATTTACATTTTCAAATCGTAAATGTAATTGTCGATTTGAAGTTGAATTAAAATTGAAGGTACGCCCAAGAGACTCCTGTAAACGTGACGACACTGGAGGTGAGTTTACCACGGTTAAGTGGCGTGTATTTCAGAGTTATTTCCTTATGGTAATTCAACTTTTAAATATTTCTTGTCAGGAGTCGTGGGTGATGGAGAGCCAAGTGTTAAAATACAATGCCATGGCGGATTATTTGAAAAGATCCCTTAACATAAAGTATTTTTCGTATTCCTTGAAATTAGAATCGTGTAAAAGGGTGAAGTTTTCACATTAAACCAAATGCATTTAATAATATTATGTTATATGTTATACGATTTTGTCGGTGGTGTTTAGAGTAATTTACGAAGGGATTCAAGGGAATAAAATGGATTTTGATGACGTGACCAAATTTGTTACTACGTCTGATGCTTTCAGCGTAAGTGAAAGAGAAACGAGACCAAAATTTATGTCTAATTATGAAAAAAATTCTGATAATCCTTAATCTTGCTTTAGAATGCTACTTTTATTCTGCTTCCCGTACCACTTTCATTACTCTATGGCCGACAGGAATATTTCACTCCGTCTCCAGTGTACGAAACGGCCAGGACGATTATCGTGTCCGGCGCCCCGAAGAGAGTCTTGTTCACTTCCTTGTCCCTCTTAAATATGGACACTCCAGTAAATGTTGCTCAATTACAACCCACAACCTCAACCCCCTTTTCATTAATTTCCATTATCGGCTGAATTAGGTGCTGATTTTAACGGGGTTAACCTTATTCATTCTGTCACTTTTGCTCGTCATTTACTCCATCGTAACCAACAAATACAAATCGGTGCCCACCAAGAAAGTTGTCAAGAAACTGGCCCGAGAAACTCTGGAAAATGTTTGGGAGAACGCGTCGCTCTTGTGCGCCGAACGTAAGCAATTGAGTACTCGCTTAGATTTGAAAAGAATATTTTCCATTATGACGTAGCGAGAGACAGTTTTGTATGGGGGGGGGGGGAAATCCTATCACCAAAATCGCGTTCTCATAACAAGAGAGATAGTTAAAGCTTTAAATAATCGGATATAATTATGTTCCCTACAGCGATTCCCTCTGTTTTGCCCCACATTACTTGTCGTCTGCTCGCTTCGTCGTGGCTGATCGGAGTGACTTTCATTCTGTTTTTCTTGGGTTGTTATTTGCGGACGGAGTTCACGACGGAAAGCTACAATCGCATCGACACCCTCTCGGACTTGATCAAATCGGGAACTCCGCCTTTAGTTGCGAAAAATGGCGGAGCTTTCGACAGCCTGAAATATTTGGTGAATAGGCGTTGTTTAAGTGTTAAGTTCCTCTGTTCTTCTGACGTCACTGGTTTCGTATCTACAGGCAGCCCAGAACCCAAATGTTAAGAAATGGTTTGACGCACTCGATCAGGAGAATATGTTCACTGGTGTTTGGGATTATCTGACACGTGATGGATACCTGCCTGTTCTTTTTGGGGAGAAAGCTACGATCGTAGAGGACACGTATCTGATTTGGATAATGGGAGAATTCCTCAAATTAGATCCCGAGAGCAAAAAGTTCTTTTCGGACAATAAAGGATTTGACATTTCGGAACACATAATTAGCTTCGAGTATTTACACTTCGTTTTCCAAAATTCATGGCTAAGAAGCAGTCCGCAATTACGAGAAAACCTCCAACTGCTGTCGGTATTAATTTATTACAGTAAACCGATTAAAAAACTTGACGACTGTTTTTAATACAGTGTGGAACCAATGTTCGAAACGCAAGCATTGAATTATCTGGATTTTGAGAAGCTTCACTACATTGAACAGGTCAGGTGGAAGAGACCACTGAAAAGCACGACTGAATTGGACCTGAGTAGCGTCAGCGTTCCTTTCTACTTTCTCTTCTTGATGTTGTCAGGAACAGTAGCCGCCGTCATCACCGAAAGAATTTTCAACCACTTCGCTTAAAGGCTCAAAATCTAGCATTCCACCACAGGATATCGAATTTTACGAAAACAGAAAAACATTTTGAGCATCAAATTGTAATACACGTCTTACATAACTTATAATCCACCCTAACTTATAGGGGGTAGTAATGCACTTATGATGTCAAACATTAGCACTATATTGTGAACTTAATTAGCACTCGAAATAAGACTGAGTTAATTGAATTGCTTTAAATAAAATTGTCAAAGATGTAGTTATGGTTTTCGTTTCATCAACATAATAATAATAATAATAGTTTGTAGAGACGGGCCGATACCGATATGGCATGGGTATCGGCACCGATATTTGGCTAAACCGATATATCGGTATCGGTTTAAACTGGTATCGGCCCATCTCTAATAGTTTGACTCGTAGGCCTACTACAAAATTGCGGTTGTAGTTACGGCTTGCAACTTGGAAAATGGCTAGGGTTCGAAAATTACCGTAATTTTGGAAAATGGTAAATTACGCCGTAATTTACCGCGTAAATTACCGTTCATGGTAATTTACGAAAATTAAAAAATTAAATTATATTGATCGTTTTTAAGCTAAATAATGAAAATATCACTTGAACACAGCTATTCTTTTTAAAGCATAGTGTTTTACAATATTTAAACACCGAGTTTTGATGTTTGCAGCTCAAAATACTTTTGAACAGCAACATCCACTTTCTTCTTCTTACCAATTTTGCGAATTTTTGCTATTTCACGTTTTTAAAACAAAATTCTAGAGAAGGGCCGATAACAGTTTAGTCAAATTTCGGTGCCGATATTGGTATCGGTATGGGCCCATCTCTAGAAAATTCTAACAACTACAGCTTTCCAGCTAAAGCGAACGAACTCGACAACAAGAATAGACGAGAAAATCAAATTTCATTTCCTTAATCAAATTTTTCCCACGCTTGCCGTTCAACCTTTTATGACTTACTCATATATCATGGGAAGAAATAAGTGTGTATGCACGGGTAGAGCAAAATATGGAGCTTTTAGACCATTTTCCAAGTGTTAGAAATGAAAATTCGGTGGTAAATTACCATCGTGGTAATTTACCAGCGTAAATTACCACGGTAATTACCAGGGTAATTACCGTTTTCGTAATTTACCCGAGAAAATCGTAAATTACAGTTACCCTGGTAAATTACCGTGTAAATTACCATGGTAATTTACCGATTTAGAACCCTAAAAATGGCACAAAGTAAATTTGAATCACTTGGTAATGATATATACAAACGAAATTAGCATTTTCAAATCTAAAATTTTATCGTTCAGTCAATAATACAGTTTTCTAAATAGATAGTGCAACATTGCATCGAAGTTACTAACACCACTTTCCTTCTTGTTAAATGGAGGTCCAGAAAAGTCAATAAAAAGGTAGAGACTGCAAAGCGTTTCCCGAAAATTATTAGGTCTAAGTACATGTTTGTTAAAATGCCGAAACACCATAATGCCCTTATCTTTGTTTACGAAACTGGTTATAGGAGAATACAATCTTAGAAAGGGTAAAATTCCTACATAAAACTGATTCTAGTTCATAGTAAAAGTTTCCATTTCCAACTCTTCAAATCTTAGTTTTATTTATTATAAAAGTATTGATTAGATTGTACGGGTCGTTTACTAAAATATGTTACAAAATCTTCACTTCAGTTACCCTGGCAACTGAAACATTAGAGTGAGTTTGTGGTTAACAAAAATAGCTGTTAAAATGTTATTATTGACTTATTACCCGAACTCTGTATCGCACCAGACTTGAAATAGACGAGCCCAAAACGGTACTCGAAGGAGAGTACTTAATTTTCTTAATATTCTATTACATTAAGATGGCACAAAAAATTGAGACACTCGACATTTTAATGGATTAATCTACACTTCGTCTTCGCTTTTAGCATTGGAAAAACTAGGGTTTAAGTGGAGCCCAAAATGGCGCTGAACGAAATGGAATTTCTGGGAAATAATCGATATTTTAAATACAGGTACAATTTGCATTCTGAAATCTTAAATGTAATTGTCGATTTGAAATGTAATTAACATTGAAGGTACGCCCAAGAAACTCCCGTAAATGTGACGACACTGGAGGTGAGTTTATCAAGGTTTGAGAATTAATTATTTGTGTCATTGAGAATTTTTTTCATTTTGGTAATTCGACTTTTAATATTTCTTGCCATCAGGAGTCGTGGGTGATGGAGAAACAAGTGTTACGATACACCGTCATGGCGAACTATATGAAACGAGCCCTTAACACGAAGTACTATTTTTTGCATTCCTTGAAATTACATTCGAGTAGTTGAGTGAAACGGGAAAGACTTACGCTTATCGGTCAAATGATTGAGCGAATATTCGAGAATTTAAATATTATTCGCGGGTTTATACTAGTGACTAGTTTCGTTTGAAAAGTAAACAAGATGGCCCAAGGACAGGGCTCATAATAGTAGCCACATCGTAGCGTACGTAACAGGCGTACAGGCAATTCGCGTGAATAGCCCCTCGATGCGCTACCTTTAACTTTGCTACAATGAATACCCGCAATCCTAACTTCAATGTATTTACTTCTGTTATAATTATAATAGAAAAGTTGAGGGAGTAGTCCCTCGTTTGAGAAGCCTTTAACAGCGCAATCCTTACTTCAAAAATTTACTTTCGTTATAATTGTAATAGTGGGACAAAAACTTGGAAAGTAACCACAAGCTAGTATATATATGTTATAATTGTAATATCCCCGGGTCACACGATATACTTTCTTTTGCTTTTATAATCCCCCTCGATTTCTTTGAGTATTGAAATAGGGGAGCGGGATTGAAAGCGTGAAATCCTTATTGGCTACGGGTGAGAGGAATTTTAAAGGTAGCATTACACCTTCCGCTTAAATTAAGGCAATACTATAATCCTCTCTCTCTCTCTCTCGCTTTAAAATATCGAGCAAACGTAAATCGCGATTCACAATGCCAAACCTTACTAGTACAATTAAGGCTAAGCTTAAACTTACTATTATAATCCCCTTCCTTTTGAAATACACGAGTGAAAAATATCACCTCATTTCTCTCCCATTCACTCTCCCTTCTATGACGAACGAAAACTTTTATACTGCTCTGGCACGCCACATACGACGACGACGACGACAACAGGGCCACATCATACGATTATTCGAAATTTCTAATCATTAATCGATGAGTTTTGGTTTTTTTTTTTGTTAAACATTCGAATAATTAAATCTATTTTTTAATGAGGATCATTTATAATATCTTAATTGTAATATAATTTTCCCGATGGCGTTTAGGGTAATTTACGAAGGGAATAAAATGGACTTTGATGACTTCTTCAAATTTATTGCTGGGGCTGATGTTTTCAACGTAGGTGAAAGAAAAATGAGACCAAAATTTAAGTCTACGGATGTTACATTCACTAATAATCCTTAATCTTGTTTAAGAATGCTACTTTTTATCTGTTTCCCGTACCACGTTCATTATTCTATGGCCGACAGGAATATTTCAGTCCGTCTCCAGTGTACGAAGCTGCCAGGACGATTATCGTGACCGGCCCCCCGAGGAGAGTCACGTCCACTTCCTTGTCCTTCTTAAATAGAGATGTGAAATTACCGTAATTTTTGAAAACGGTAATTTACCCGGTAAATTACCGATAAATTACCGGTAAATTACCGATTGAAATCTTGGGAAAACAAAAATTACCGTTCGGTCGGTAATTTTTGGTAATTTATATTTTCCCGTCCGTACAATTCTCTACTTTATACAACGTATAATTGTGAGCACTATCTGACTGCTTTACACGTATTTGCGGCTTTTGCTACCATGACGACATCCATGACCTTTCTAATCTGATCTCTAACTAAATATTTATTAAAAGACTAATTTCTAGCCCAACTTTGCAAGTTTTAAGGCTAGCGATTAGCGCCTGGTGAGTCATTTTGGCGCACAGAAATAGTAAACACAGAAATAGTTGATCATTTAAGTGTAAAATGAACTTTTAATGCATAATAAAAATGTTTGGTAATTACCACGGTAATTTACCGTCGTAATTTACCCGTAAATTACCATTGTAAAATTACGGTAAGATATAAAACGGTAATTTACGCGGTATTTGGTAAATTACCGGTAATTTACGGACGGTAAATTACCGACTCACATCTCTATTCTTAAATATGGACACTACAGTACATTTCGCTCAAATACATTCTACTCACTATTACCCAATTCATGGAATTATATTCTCGGTTCAATTAGGTGCTGATTTTAATTGCGTCCACTGTGGTCATTCTGTCACTTTTGCTCGTCGTTCACTCCATCGTAACCAACAAATACAAATCATTGCCCACCAAGAAAGAAAGTTGTAAAGAAAATGGCCCGAGAAACCCTGGAAAATGTTTGGGACAACGCGTCGCTCTTGTGCGCCGAACGTAAGCAATTAAGTACTCGGTTTACATTTGTAAAGAATATTTCCCCATTATGACGTCAGTTCGTAGCGAGAGAAGATTTCGTATGGGGATCCGATTAACTAAGATTGTATTCTCATAACAAGAGATGGCTATAGCTTTAAATAATTGGACATAATTTTATTCCCCACAGCGATTCCCTTCGTTTTGCCCCACATTACTTGTCGTCTGCTGGCTGCGTCGTGGCTGATCGGAGTGACTTTCATTCTGTTCTCCTTGGGTTGTTATTTGCGGACGGAGTTCACAACAGAAAGTTACAATCTCATCGACACTCTCACAGACTTGATCAAATCGGGAATTCCACCAACAATTGTGAAAAATGGCGGAGCTTAGGGCTTTCTGAAATATTTGGTGAATATTCGTTTCTGTGTTAAGTTCCTCTGTTATTCTGACGTCACTGGTTTCGTATCTACAGGCAGCCCAGGACCCAAATGTTAAGAAATGGCTAGACGCACTAGATCAGGAAAGTAATATTTGGGATTACATGACTCGTGACGGATACCTGCCTATTCTTTATGGGGGGAAAGCCGCGATCATAGAGGACATCTATATGATTTGGCTAGTGGGAGAACTCTTCAAATTAGATCCCGAGAGTAAAAAGTTCTTTTCGGACAATGAAGGATTTTACGTTTCTGAGCAAATGATTAGCTTCGAGTATTTACACTTTGTTTTCAAAACATCTTGGCTCAGAAGCAGTCCGCAATTACGAGAAAACCTCCAACTGCTGTCGGTATTAATTTATTACAGTAAACCGATTAAAAGACTTGACGACTGTTTTTAATACAGTGTGGCACCGATGTTCGAAACGCAAGCATTGAAATATCTGGAGCTTGAGAAGCTTCACTTCATTGAACAGATCAGGTGGAAGATACCGTTGAAAAGCGCGACTGATTTGGACTTGAGTAGCGTCGGCGTTCCTTTCTACTTGCTCTTCTTGATGTTGTCAGCAACAGTAGCCGCCGTCATCACCGAAATAATCTTCAACCTCTTTGCTTAAAGGCTAAATATCTAGCATTACACCACACGAAATCGAATTTTGAGAAAACACAAAACACACATAGCAGCATCAAATTGTAAAACACAAAACACACATAGCAGCATCAAATTGTAAAACACATCTTACATAACTAATAATCCACCCTAAGTTATAGGGTGTAGTAATGCACTTATGTCAAACATTTGCATTCTATTTTGAACTTAAAATTGTCAAAGATATAAAAGTTATGGTTTTCGTTTCACCAAAAAACGTAACTCGATCAGCAAAATTACGGTTACCATTACCGCTTGTAATTAGGAAAATGACACAAACTAAATTTGAAGTACTTGTTAACAAAATTTGAATTTTCAAATCTTAAATGTTATTAAATTATTCAAGTTCTTAGAGATTAAAATGTACCAAAGTCAAAAATGCAATACTCAAAACCTGTCTCCCAATTATTTTTTCCAAATCAATACACAACCCTTAGACGCGCATATGCATTACAGCCATGTGCCAGTAATTCCCACGTTCTACCATTACATTCAAAGAAGAAAAACTCCCAAACACTTGCTCGTTTCAAACCTTAGAAGGGGCAAATATACCCATAGAAAACCCGTTCTTTCCTATATTAAAACTCCACTTCTTCTAACGTTGTACTTCTTTATCGAGTCAAGCCTAAAGATTTCTCCGAATTCGGTCATTTTGATTAACACTCCAGACGCAGTTTAATGTTCGGAAAGAGAGTGGTCAACGAGAAGCGCGGTTAACACGGTGATAATGGCGGATTACTCAAATCCTGAGAGATAATTACAAAATATTACTTACGAAGAAATACACGATTCCAACCTTTCAAAGGCAAGTATACAATTCTTACGATTCTCTTCGATTATTACCGTATCAGGCTTGTTTGTTTCTCTCAACCTCTAATCGATGAAAATTCCAAATTTTGCATAAGGTTAAACTTTTACTCAGGGTGGGTTCATAATTATGTATCACCAGAAGTAGATGAGACTAGAAGTGAAGGGCTATAGCATTGATAGTAGATCCTGGCACTAGTGAACAAATTTGAGGATTTTATGCCGCTTCCATCGCGCCTACACTAGAGAGAAAAAAATTGGTCGAGTTCCAAAAACATTTCCTACACCCTTCCCCTCAACCTAAAGCCGCGTAACACGGACGCGGGTGCTTGAATCTAGTTTGGCCGTCTACCACCGCGAGCGTCTCACGTTTTGGAGGGGAAATTCTGAAACCGCCACCAGAGGGCCAACCGTGTTGTGTTGTCAAGAATATTCACTTTCGCCGAGTGAAGAATTTGATTAGCTCAGTACTTCTGGTCTCATCTCACTTCTGGTATCAAATGATAGACGTTTTCGATGTAAAAAGGGCAACCTTGAGTATCGGGTCGTACATGGGGGTTGAATGGTTCATTGATACATCGCCAATCGTCTCTGAGCATGCACTTTCATGATACAAAAAGACTACAGCGCATGCACCTAAAAGCGAGATGGAAGGAAAAGTCTGACCTCCCGTGTCTTTCGCACTTAGTTACTGTGATATATTTCCTAATGTTACTTTATGTAAGTTCCCCCCCCCTGAACTTTATACATGTTCCCTTGCTTCTCAGAACTGAATACAACCCTCAATAAAGAATCATTCCGTACCTAGCGTTCTAGAGTGAGAGTCGTTCCTTTATTTACTTAGCTAAAGAATGTAACATGGTGTCAGAATCGCGCTATCGAACTCGCGCTTTCTCTTAGTTTTTCGGGTTCCCTGATTTACTCTCGTGTTTTCGTTATTGTTTTCATTGTTTTACGAGTAGGCCTTAACCTATCGGACCCCTAGTTTCCCGATCGCTATTCACTATGGCTTCAAATCTCCCTGCGATTAAGCCTTTTGTGGCGGGAAATAACCCTGCTGAATCATGGCGTTACTGGCGTCAAGATTTTGAAGATTACGTCCAAGCTTTGAAATACAGTACTGAAACTGAGGAGACCCGCACTGCTTTATTTCGTCATATTTGTGGGGAAGAACTTAAGACCCAATACCGATCGTTTACGCTACAACCGATAGCTCCTGCAACGGCGGTAACTCTGAAACAAATCCTAGACGAATTTGATAAACATTTTAAAGATTATCAAAATGAAATATATGCTGCTTTTATCTTCTTGGAAATACATCAGAAACAAGGTGAGACTTTTGAAGAATTTTCTACACGCTTGCGACAAGCAATTGTGGACTGTAATTATGGCGCCTTGGAAGATCGCATGCTCCGCGACAAATTAATTCAAGGTTTGAGAGATAACGCTTTACGAGAACGGCTACTCCGTGACCACAGTAGAAAGGCTATAACTCTTCAAGATGTCATAACAGCATGCAAAGCTGCTGAACACTCGCGCGTACAGGCTGACGCAATGTGCGAAACCCCCTCCTCGGTAAATGCACTCTCCCGTCGAAAGAACGGACCACAATTCCACAAGAATGACTCAACTGTTTTGCAACCCGTTTTCGGGGGTAAGAACGCTTCGCATAAAGGGGCAAAGCCAAGAGAAAAGCCAAGAGACTGTAAATTCTGCGGCCGTACTCATGTATTCGGTAGAAATGTCTGTCCCGCCTTTGGACAAATTTGTACTACATGTGGCTTCAAGAATCATTGGGCGAGTCAGTGTAACACGCAGGCACAGGCTAAGCCTAAATTCAAAAACAAACTGCCCCTACGTCGGATTCATGAACTAAACACTATGACCCAAACGAGGAAACAGTGGATGATAAAACGGAAGAAACTCTTTATATTGGTGCTCTCCATGTACCTACTAATTTGAAGGATTTAGAAGCTGACTGGTTTCAAGACATATCTCTCGATGGTACTAAAGTACGCTTGAAGGTTGATACTGGTGCGCAGGTAAATGTACTACCGGCACGTGAGTTACAGAAATGGCGTCCTCAGCCACAGCTCAGCGTAACCACACAAGATGTACAGACCTACAACGGAACTAAATTACCGATACTTGGATCCTGCGTATTTCAAGCTCAAATACCTTCCTCTGAAGCTCCGCCCATTCCGCTCCAATTCTTGGTCACGTCCTTGAACGCTGTACCAATTTTAGGACTGCATGCTAGTTTGCAACTGCATCTGCTCTCCAGAAACAATCCCTCTCCACCTCAAGAACAGACCGTTACTGGTATCATGTCTGTTACTAACTCAACACACGGTGCACGACCCCAGCCGTCTAATGACACGCCTGAGTCTGTCGTGGATGAATTTAAAGATGTTTTTACTGGGCAAGGTCGCCTAAATCGTCTGGTTAAAATTCATTTAAAGGATGATGCTGTACCACACGTCTCAGCACCCCGCGAAATACCCTTCAGGGGCGCCGATCACTATTTTTCCCAGGGGGGGCTGGGGCCCGAGGCAACACCAGGAAGCTCAGCCAAAATTTTTAATTCCCTATGAATTATGATTTTATAGGAGAAAAATTGTGTTTTCATACTAAATATAGTACTAAAATTATCCTGGTTTAGCCAAAAGCGGATTATGCTTCACACATAAAGTACGTAAGTCCCACTTTTCCATAGCTTTGGCCATGGATTTCATGATATTCCCGAAGTAAAAACTAAGCAGACGAACAAAAAAGCTTTTAACCAATTATGAGCCCCTAACCATAGATAACCTCTTTAATGCCAGACCAATAGGCGACGGCTATTACTATTTTCTTGCATGGGACCTCGACTCGACCTCGCAGTCGACATAACCGGGAGGCCCGGAAGGCGAATTTGCGGTACCGTTCCGTAGTCGTTATAAAATATTCAACGTTTTAAAGCTCGAGTTTCGAAATGTTTTGAGACATTTACTTAGTCTTCAACTAATTATGATAAGATTTTCTTTAAAATAGCTCTGCGAATAAAATTAGACACAAAACTACACTAAGCCTTGGCTAGATATCAGCGGCTGAGGCCGAGCGGCGCACCTCGAGCTGCCGGCGGCCGGGCTTGCCGTAATGGCGAGAACAGAAAAATACCTCGTTAAAAAACAGATGCACGGCGTCTTAAATAGGCCAAGCAAAAACTACCCAGATTGATAGGATCTTCGTGCCTTACTCCCAAATAATCTTTCGTATTGTGAATAGTTTTAAATAAAGAATATTTCAGACACTAAACTCAATATTTATACTAGTTCCCTAATTTCAACAGAAAAATAGCTCTGCGAATAATAATAGACTCTAAAACTACACTAGGCCTTGTCTAGGTAACAGCGGTATCCCGATTCCCGAGCCGCCGGCGGCTGAGCTCGCCGTAACCGCGAGAACAGAAAACATTCCTCGTAAAAAACAGATGCACGGCGTCTTAAATAGTCCAAGCAAAAGCTACCCAGATTGATAACATTTTAAGGCCTTACTCTTTGGTATTGTGAACAGTTTTATCTAAAGAATATTTTAGATACCCTACTCAGTCTTTATAGTAGTTCTCGAATTTAGGTACGTGGTAAATCGGTTCTTTAGGTGGAAGGATCCGATGGATCCGAAGGAGCCGCGTTACTGAACTATTTCCCTCCGCGTAAGGGGAGGTTCTTTCCTAGGAGCTTAGAGAATATCGTGTAGCTCCCCAAGGCACATGTTACGTACTTCATGTGTAAAGCCTAATCGGCTTCTGGTTTAGCTTAAACTATGTAGAAAAATCTCAAAAAAAAATGGTCGGATTTTACTTTGAAAAGAAAAAAATAATAAAATTAGTATGGATTAAAAATCCAGAGCGAGCGAAGCGAGCTCCGCAATTTCGCTGCCTATAAATTTGATCTCGATGAAAGTGCTTAATTTTGATAAACTTGGCCCTTAACTATACGAAAACTTCGACTAAGTCGAGAGTATAGATTGTATTAGAACCATTCATGGAATTATAAGATAATATAGGACAGGTTCAAATATGTAGCATTTTACAGTAATTATAGGACCGCTGGGCTCCCTGAAACACCCAAAGAGTCCGTTTGGTATTACCAGCCCCATGACTCTATGGAAAGCCATTCGTGTCACATGCAAAGAGGAGAGAGAAACGCGCTTTATAGAATCCGCCGAAAAATGGGAAAATAAGGGGGTAGTAAAAACAATTTTCGGAACGTTTAGTTTTAGGACGCACATCCTTTGCGCATGGGGGGATTGAACTCCTCCCCTTATCTCTTTCATCCCCTACGTCAACTATGCACGAGAAAGCTGCACTCAGGCGCCGCGGTGTACCCCCGTTTTGACCACGCATGGAACACGGTTGCCTATACTGATTCTCTCTCCGTCTTTCTCTCCTCTTTGTCACATGCAACACAAATCAACGGGTTCAAATTTAAAGTCAACACAAAAAACATTTTCTGTCGCGTTAAAATTTTAAACCAACCAAATTCACGGATATTTTCGCTATAAATATTTCAACGAATCACATATTAAACATCTGAAGGGCGTGTCTTTAAATTTTAACGCGACAAAGTAATTTTAGTGTGTTGAAAATATTTTAACGCGTTGAAATCGTCTCGTCGCGTTGATTTTCATTTTAACACGACAAAATCGTGTCGTTCATTTTCGTTGGTTTTCTATTGGCTCAACCTTTGTCAAATAACAACAAACATTTGACCAAATGGAGTTGTTTAGTGATCATCACTAACATAATTGGTCCATTACCAGTTTCACGACATAAAATCTAGTATATCATTGGTCGAAATTATCGTCGCGTCAAAATAAGAATCAACTCGACAAAATGAAGATTTTTGTCGCGTTAATTTGTGTAGCATGTGGCACGATTGGCGATCTTAACGCGTTAAAAATGAAATTCAACGCGACAAAAAAAAATCGCGTTAAAATATTTTCAACAAATATTATTATTATATTATTATTTTGTCGCGTTAATATTTAAAGACACGCCCTCCAGATTTCCGATATATGATTCGCTGAAACATTTTTAGCGGAAATATCCGTGGATTTGATTGGTTTAAAATTTTAACACGACCGAAAATTTTTGACGCGTTGAATTTAAATATGAACGCGTTCATTCGAGTTGCCTGAAAACACTGAGCACCTACGTTCTGAATATAATCTTGCATAAGTAGAAAATGTTTATTAGGAATCGTAAATAGTGAAACAGACTAAAATAGCTCTATTATTTCAACAAGAAAAGGCCATTATTATTTTCCTTATACTGTCAAAAAAGGGAGGGTGGGGGACCAGTCTCGGCCAACTCACAGTGTCACCCAAATTAAACGAGGCTTCCCAGAGGGGGCTGAGCCCCCTCTGATTTTTCCCCGTGGGGGCTCGGGCCCCCACATGATCGGCGCCCCTGATACCCTTGGCGCTCCATGGGGTAGTTCAAGCCGAACTACAACGGATGCTTGATAGTGGAATAATTACAAAGGTTGAGCGACCCACTGATTGGGTTAGTTCCATCACGGTTGTAGAGAAAAAGGCCAATCCCTTGGATGGTCTAAACATTGACTCTACTACCAAACCAGGGCCAAATGTCCGCCTCTGTCTCGATCCAAGGCCACTTAATAACGCAATCAAAAGACCTCATTATCCGATTCCAAATCCGGATAAACTTCTTACCAAACTCCACGGTTGCTCAATATTTACTTTGCTAGATGCAAAAAACGGATTCTGGCAATTACCTCTGGAGGAAGAGTCGTCTTACTTGACCACATTCGCTACTCCTTGGGGACGGTATCGTTTCCTAGTCCTGCCGTTTGGACTAAATAACGCGCCAGAAGAATTTCAGAGGGCCATGGATGATCTTTTTGAAGATGAGCCTACCGTGAATCCCTTTTATGATGACTCTGCCTTGGGCTCAAAAGACATGGATGAACATTGTCAATTATTGAGACGGGTATTTACCATCGCTCGCCGAGCTAATCTCAAGTTTAATGCCGCTAAGCTCCAACTTGCTAAACCTTCTATCAAATACCTCGGCCAAATTCTCACTAAAGATGGCATTACCCCAGATCCAGCGAAGGTCCAAGCTATTCTCGAGTACCCACAACCTCAAAGCCCTGAAGACCTACTGCGGTTCCTTGGCATGGTGACCTATCAAGCTAAGTACACTCCTGCTCTATCAGGCAAAACACATGCTTTACGTCAGTTACTAAAAATGGGCAATGCCTGGGTATGGGACGAAAACATGGATCAAGCTTTCCAAACGCTCAAAACCAGCCTAGCTCACCCTCCATGTTTAAAGCTTTTCGATCCTTTAAAAGCAGTAACTGTCGCTGTCGACGCTAGCAAATTCGGCATCGGCGCAGTTTTGCTGCAAGATGATCAAGCAGTAGCATATGGATCTGCCGCTCTCAACGATACGCAGCAGCGCTACGCGCAAATCGAAAAAGAGCTTTTAGCTGTCATTTTCGGTTTACAACATTTTAACTACTACACATATGGAAGACCTGTAGAAGTCCTAACCGATCATAAGCCGCTACTCGGACTTAGCAACAAACCTTATGATACAATTTCTCCACGACTACAGAGAATGCTCCTCAACTTGCATCGTTACGAAGTTAAATTAACTTATGTTCCTGGCAAGGATTTGGTAATAGCAGATGCTTTGTCCCGTGCGCAACTTCCTAATACCACTTTCGATCTTCCGCTTGGAGATACCAACCCCGAACGAGTTTGCTTACTAATCCAAGCCTCAAATAACAAATGGAGTGAATTGCGGGAAATGACTCCAAAAGACCCCACTCTCAGTGATGTACTCCAGTATGTTCGAACTGGATGGCCTGATAAAAGGTCCTCAACAAAACTTACTACGCGCCAATACTGGCACTGCAAAGATGAATTGTATGAGACCGAAGATGGACTTTTATGCAGAGGCCAACGATTAGTCGTACCGGAACAATTTAGGCCAGATTTGCTATCGACACTACACATGGGGCACAGAGGCATTGTTGCGACTAAAAGAAAGGCCCGAGAATACGTCAATTGGCCTAACATGAGTCAAGATATCGAAGTCTACCTTTCTCGATGCCACTTGTGTCAAGAACATCAGAGAGCGAATCAACACGAACCTCTTTTAGATCGCCCATTACCATTTCGACCATGGCAGAAAGTCGCCTGCGATTTCTTTGAACTTAATGGTGCACATTATTATGCTGATGATTGACTATTTTTCCAAATTCGTAGAATTGCAACTTATGCATGGCACAACCGCTCCTGCCGTTATTAATGCTATGAAAACAATTTTTGCGAGATTTGGTATACCGGAAGAGTTGGTTTCCGATCAAGGACCTCCCTTCACATCCGCAGCCATGAAGGACTTTTTTTCGACTTGGAGTATCACTCATAACGCCTCCTCCCCGCGCTACCCTCGCTCTAATGGACAAGTCGAGCGTGCTGTCCAGACCTTGAAGAATTCCCTCCGGAAAGCGTTGGAAGACGGTGGCGATCTACTCGATTATAGAATTACTCCCACCTATGGTATGCAATCGCCAGCTGAACTACTTATGGGTCGGCGTATACGATCTTTCTTACCGACTCATCCGAACAATTTAAAACCCAACTTTCCTACAAAATCAGCAACACAAGCGCTCCACCGTCGACAAGAATCTCAACGGAACTATGCGAACATCGGCACTAAACCACTCCTTCCCTTAACGGAAAATACCCGCGTTTGGTTTCGACGAACTCCGGACGAAACATGGAAGAAAGGACTAATCATAGCAATTGGTCCAGGACCAAGATCCTATGGTATACAATCGGAAGACGGACGCGTCTACACTAGAAACCGCTTCCATATTCGCCTAGATAAAACAACATCTCGCCTACCACAAGATGAAAGGAAGGTTGAGGATTTTTATCCTCTTGGCGCTCCCGTACAACCAACACCTCAATTAACAACGCCAAGCTCCTCATTCCCTACCCCTCTATTACCAATACCCCCAAACCGCAGCAACCCTCAAACTCTCGATTACGTACTAAGTCATCTGACAGTAGAATACGAAACGTCACAACCGAGCCAGTACTCACCGCCACATCAGTACCAGATGACCTACATCTCCAATCTGATGTCACGGAAACTAATCATAACATTGCAGACGCTAACAGAACTCGCGTTGGAAGAGTTATCAAGAAACCTGCTCGTTACCTCTAAATACACACTTACATAAATTACAATAAAACAAAATTCACACTTGTTAATTTTCTATAAAAAAGGGCATGTGATATATTTCCTAATGTTACTTTATGTAAGTTCCCCCCCTGAACTTTATACATGTTCCCTTGCTTCTCAGAACTGAATACAACCCTCAATAAAGAATCATTCCGTACCTAGCGTTCTAGAGTGAGAGTCGTTCCTTTATTTACTTAGCTAAAGAATGTAACAGTTACGTCGAACCTTGACTTGAATAAATTCCACTATTCATCACCTATCACTTCAATATTGCGTAACCCTAGTCACTCACGCAGTAACTAATCAAAACTAGGGTACTCACTACTTTCCGGCAGACACACTTTGCGTGGCTGTTATTTTAATTTGCGTTACGTAACAAAAACAATGAGGACTTATTTGTATTACTGTTTGAGATTGGACAGTCCGAGGACACTTCTTTTTGTTGTCTGCAAGAACGGACAACAACTTCCGATTTAACAACGCTTTTCCATAAGTTGATAAGATACGTTCTATAAGTTGATAAGATACGTTCCATAAGTTGATAAGATACGTTCCATAAGTTGATAAGATACGTTCCATAAGTTGATAAGATACGTTCCATAAGTTGATAAGATACGTTCCATAAGTTGATAAGATACGTTCCATAAGTTGATAAGATACGTTCCATAAGTTGATAAGATACGTTCCATAAGTTGATAAGATACGTTCCATAAGTTGATAAGATACGTTCCATAAGTTGATAAGATACGTTCCATAAGTTGATAAGATACGTTCCATAAGTTCATAAGATACGTTCCATAAGTTCATAAGATACGTTCCATAAGTTCATAAGATACGTTCCATAAGTTCATAAGATACGTTCCATAAGTTCATAAGATACGTTCCATAAGTTCATAAGATACGCTCCATAAGTTCATAAGATACGTTCCATAAGTTCATAAGATACGTTCCATAAGTTCATAAGATACGTTCCATAAGTTCATAAGATACGTTCCATAAGTTCATAAGATACGTTCCATAAGTTCATAAGATACGTTCCATAAGTTCATAAGATACGTTCCATAAGTTCATAAGATACGTTCCATAAGTTCATAAGATACGTTCCATAAGTTCATAAGATACGTTCCATAAGTTCATAAGATACGTTCCATAAGTTCATAAGATACGTTCCATAATTTTGTCACTGGTTACTGAGAGCTTGTCATGGAAGTGACGTCGGTAAAACATCGTAGATTCTCGTAAACCGACACCTGGTGAGACGCAGCCAAAGGCTTAGTCCAGACTAAATATTAAGATGGACGGCAAAACCGCGTGTAGTCAGGCAATTTTCGCTTCCGTCGTTCTCGAACTAGCTCTTAGTAAGTCTCTAGCATTACGAAGTATAGGAAGTGTCATACTTATGGATGGAACATATCTTATAAACTTACGCTTTTTCTTATGAAAAATGGGTAATCTATCAACGACTCTTTACAGCCTTTGAAGGTATAGGATTTTCTGCTCAGTCCAAAATGGCGATGAATCAATTTGAATTTATGGGAAATAACCGATATTTTAAGTATAGGTACAATTTACATTTTCAAATCTTAAATGTAATTGTTAATTTGAAATTTAATTAAAACTGAAGGTACGCCCAAGAGACTCCCGTAAACGTGACGACACTGGAGGTGAGTTTACCAAGGTTAAGCGGCGTGTATTTGAGAATTATTTTCTTTTTGGTAATTCAACTTTTAAATATTTCTTGTCAGGAGTCGTGGATGAGGGAGAACCAAGTGTTACTCTACAATGCCATGGCAGATTATTTGAAAAGATCACTTAACATAAAGTATTTTTCGTATTCCTTGAAATTAGAATCGTGTAAAAGGGTGAAACTTTTCACATTAAACCAAATGCATTTAATAATATTATGTTATGTTATATGATTTTGTCGGTGGTGTTTAGAGTAATTTACGAAGGAAATAAAATGGATTTTGATGACATGACCAAATTTGTTACTACGTCTGATGCTTTCAGCGTAAGTGAAAGAGAAACGAGACCAAAATTTATGTCTACTTATGAAAAAATTCTGATAATCCTTAATCTTGCTTTAGAATTCTACTTTTATGCTGATTCCCTTGCCACGTGCACTCTTCTATGGCCGAAAGGAATATTTCACTCCGTCTCCAGTGTACGAAACGGCCAGGACGATTATCGTGTCCGGCCCCCCGAGGAGAGTCTTGTCTACTTCCTTGTCCTTCTTAAATATGGACACTCCAGTAAATGTTGCTCAATTACAATCCACTACCTCAACCCCCTTTTCATTAATTTCCATTATCGGCTGAATTAGGTGCTGATTTTAACGGGGTTAACCTTATTCATTCTGTCACTTTTGCTCGTCATTTACTCCATCGTAACCAACAAATACAAATCGGTGCCCACCAAGAAAGTTGTCAAAAAACTGGCCCGAGAAACCCTGGAAAATGTTTGGGACAATGCGTCGCTCTTGTGCGCCGAACGTAAGCGATTGAGTACTCGCTTACACTTGAAAAGAATATTTTCCATTATGACGTAGCGAGAGAGTTTTGTATGGGGGGATCCAATCACCTAAATTGCGTTCTCATAACAAGAGATGGCTATAGCTTTAAATAATCGGATATAATTATGTTCCCTATTACAGCGATTCCCTCCATTTTACCACACATTACTTGTCGTCTGCTGGCTGCGTCATGGCTGATCGGAGTGACTTTCATTCTGTTTTTCTTGGGTTGTTATTTGCGGACGGAGTTCACGACGGAAAGCTACAATCGCATCGACACCCTCTCGGACTTGATCAAATCGGGAACTCCACCTATAGTTGCGAAAAATGGCGGAACTTTCGACTATCTGAAATATTTGGTGAATAGGCGTTGTTTAAGTGTTAAGTTCCTCTGTTCTTCTGACGTCACTGGTAACGTATCTACAGGCAGCCCAGGACCCAGATGTTAAGAAATGGTTTGACGCACTAAATCAGGAGAATATTTTCACTGGTGTTTGGGATTACATGACACGTGACGGATACCTGCCTATTCTTTTTGGGGAGAAAGCTTTCATCGCAGAGGACACGTATCTGATTTGGATAATGGGAGAATTCCTCAAATTAGATCCCGAGAGTAGAAAGTTCTTTTCGGACAATAAAGGATTTGACTTTTCGGAGCACGTAATTAGCTTCGACTATTTACACTTCGTTTTCAAAACATCTTGGCTAAGAAGCAGTCCGCAATTACGAGAAAATCTCCAACTGCTGTCGGTATTAATTTATTACAGTAAACCGATTAAAAAACTTTACGACTGTTTTATTACAGCTTTGAACCTTTGTTCGAAACGCAAGCATTGAATTATCCGGATTTTGAGAAGCTTCACTTTATTGAACAAGTCAAGTGGAAGAGACCGTTGAAAAGCACGACTGATTTGGACCTGAGTAGCGTCTGCGTTGCTTTCTACTTGCTCTTCATGCTGTTGTCAGCAACAGTAGCCGCCGTCATGACCGAAAGAATCTTCAACCACTTCGCTTAAACGCTAATATTTTAATATATGTCAAGAAACTAAATCAAAATTTGTGAAAACACAAAGCACATTATCAAAGACACATAAGGAGACACGTAAAAAACAAAGTAACCACGGGACACAAATGATCTATTGGATCACCCCCATTTCGTTTTAAACCAGAACGGTAACAAAAATAACCCCATATATAAAGTTACTTAAAATATCGCAATAATTAAAGCAATTCCCACGAAACAATTAACGTCAAATACTTCAAAACACTTTTCCATATTTAACCCTATACCCTAAAAAAATATTTGCTTATCGCTCTTTGTAATCTTGGCATAATTAGGCTTCTTTGAAAAAACGTAGTAGAAAAACTTCTTAACAACCCAGCGCCGTACAAAATTCCATCGAGTTACGAGGAAAAATGGAAATTTTTATGATGGGGCTATTTTGAAGGAAAAGAAAACAAGTTGGGAATACCAAAACAAACCTCTCCGAGTCGAGACGAGGGCTATCTACCCACTTAAGAGGGTTTTTCTTAATTAAATAAATAAATACAATCAATATTAATTATTTTAATCGTGAGTAATTTACCTTAATTCTAGTTAAGTCGTTTTAAGAAACGTTATTACTAAAATCACTTTAAACATAGCTATTGTTAACGTTTGACTTCTAAAGAGCACCTTTATCACAATTTTTGTAAATTTATGGTATATATTCTAGTTAAGTCGTTTTAAGAACCGTTATTACTAAAATCACTTTAGACATGGCTATTGTTAACGTTTGACTCCTAAAGAACACCTTTGTCACAATTTTTGTAAATTTATGGTATATAAGGCGATTGATTCACAGTAAATGATAAACCGAAATTACGTGAACCTTTGGTGAAAGCCCTGCCATTGTGAGGCTAGACTTGTTTCTTAACCCTAGCCGATCGTCGCGTACATCTTAGCCCTAACGATGATAATGAACTAGAAGTCAATATTGCTTTCTGTGAACCGCGAATGCGGTGACAGACACACAGACAGAAAATGTCCAGTGCAATACCTCTCTCCGTGACGCCAACGTCACTCGGAGAGGTAAAAAAAACGTCGAAGGAAAAATGCGTAACAGAAGTTGAAGAGGCTTTCGAGATAAGACCTAGATAGCATGACGTGACGTGACGTGGCTTGGCTTGGCGCGTACATAACACATACCATAAATTCCGCACCTCCTACACAAACCATATGCAAATTAATTTATACCCCTGTATAGTTTTATCATCAAAAACTGTCAATAAAATCATCGTAGCCCATCCCATGCGTGGATAATCTACAACAGGAAATAGGTTGGAGTCGAGGCTACTTGGTAAGTTATGTACCGTGTCCGCCTATACTTAACCTAGCCTCCTGGTGTAAATGGTATCAATCCTCCTTGTCTACAGACTATTTTATAATACTATCATTAAATCTCGATGCAAAAGAAATAAATAATAATAAAAAACATTCCTTTGAAAGGATGGACAATCATTTCTAAAATTGCGCAGTTCGGTTAGAGATGAATGCAATATATTTTATTAAAAAGGTGGCAGTCGGAATTTTTTCTTTATAAGACATACCTCAAGTATTGAACAGTAGGTAGTTAGGCACGCACGTCTTCAAATCAAATAAATTTTTCAAATACTTATTTCTATTATATAAGTTAGAAACGTTAAGTATATCCTTCTCAATTAGGTGGAGTTTGATTCTTAACTTTTCTATTCAATTCCCAATAAGATTACATAAACGAAAGAAACCTTTTGGTGGCATTTTTGTTCAACTGTTGCCAACGGCATCAGATATCACATGATACTGCAAGGATCTACAAGTTCTATTATATATATGCAAGGTGTTCCAGTGGAGAGATGGAGACGACTAATGTTCTAAGGGCCGCCATAAACAAGGGTTTTAAGGATGACCCCTTGATTAAAGTAGAATTGTCTCGCAGTTTCTTATGTTAAATTTAAGGGGTCAACCGTAAAACACTACTTCAATCATAACTTGTAAACTGTTAATCGGTCATAGAATCACATTTTCGACTCAAAATTTATTGATTTCACATAGAACCACACAACTTCGGACTGTCCTTTCACCGTCCCTTTATGGTAAAAACTTGCCTTGGGGTAACATTAAAATGTCCTACTCCATATTTTAAAATGGCGTCAAAGTCATGCAAGTTTCTTTGATACTAGTTAAAAATTAGTTCTTTGATTTAACCAGCACTTATCTCAATTAGTACCTCTAATGAGTTACTAACTAAGTCGTGGTAAATAGATTCTGGTGTATGAACACCTGTTGTCTGGTACATGGACACCAAATACAATACGGATCAAATTTGTTTCTCTGGTCTTGGATTCACATAGCCATAAATGTTCCAATAAAAATTGATCTAATTGCAATTACCAATTAAATCTTAAATGATAATTGATAACTACACTGATTAAATCCAAGGCGCATACGTCTTACAGGCATATTTCTAATTACACAGCTGTCAAAGTAAGTTTCATAAGTTTGCAGTTCAGCAAACATATTTCTTCCGTCATCTACGAATACATTCAAACCAAATAAAGTTTCTTTCGATTCTAACTGTATAAATTCGAAAGTTGAAATCAAACATTTCCGGTAAAAAGTGTAAAAAATATTGGTGAGAACTTAGAAGAAAAATAGAAGAAAGCCTTAAAAACCTTACAGTTCAGTGACCTGCCTCGACTAAAATTCGCTATTTGTAAGCGATACGTGGCTCTCGAAAAAAATAGCTCGAAAGCCTTCTGTAAATTTTGAACAGGATTGAAAATAGAGCTGCTTTATATAAAGATAAAATAAAGGTTGTAAGGTTAAAGGTTGCACTGTTTTGTTTTTATGACGTTGCTGACTGGGTCCGGGACTCTGACGCGCAACTTTAAGTATACAATGAAGCTTGCAAACCAAGTTTATCACGACGACTTTCAAACGGTTGATAACGTTGGAGCGGCAATAAAATTTGGAACTTTTGTAAGATTAAATGCAGCTGAGAAGGAGATTGAGAACTACTGTGCTCTTAATATTTTTATATTAGTTTCCATTTAAATATACCTGCTCAAAAATACGCGCAAAACAGTTGAACAATATCAACCTTCGTCAACCGCAATCTTTAAAATCATAAGTTCATAAGAGACGTTCCATAAGTTTGTAACTGGTTACTGAGAGCTTGTCATAAAGTGACTTGGGTGATACCAGGAATGTATGGAGGTGGGTTGGAATGGCTAATGGGGCTCCCGATGTTACCTTGATGGTGGAAAGCCTTTGTGGCTGTCCAGGGCTATGACTTAGATTTTTAAAGCCTAAACTCATCCTTATTCCAACGTCACCTGGGACTACGTCAGAATAAATTTGAAGGTATTTCAGGCTTTAGTAGTGGTGCAAAGTAGCAATTACGACCCCTCAGAAAAGAGACGTGATACGCGCCGATCGTCCACAGATCGAATTCACCCCGGATCATCTCTCAGAGTCCTCCCACGTGACCCAGCTATCCTTTACTCCTAATGGTCCCGTTTCTTATTTGGCATTTACATGTCCCCAAGTTCATCCATATCTAAACCCTTTCACTGGATATTTATGACGAGGCATTGAGATCTACAGTTAAAGCTTTACTCGTGAGACATGGATGTAATAACTGTTTCCTTTTCAGAATTATTTCGGAAAAGACAACCGCAGCTGATATATCCGATGTTAAAAAGAAAGAAACGGATAAAGGAAACGCTAGACTTATTACTGAAGAGGTGTTAAAGAAAGGGAATGTATGTATTTCAATGAATTCACAAGTATCTTGTTGTACATACAGCATGACTCAGAACTGCAGGGCCAAACGGAAAGACTATGTTTTCAATTTGTCGGTAAAGGGTTTTGGTAAAAAAAGCACAAATATTTTAAGTCAATACTAATCATTATTAATTTGGTAAAACAATTTATTTGGTGACAATTGATCATTATGCTTTGGCTTATCTTAGCGTTTTTTTCATGGCTACGAATCGTCAATTGAAAATAATTTACGGGATGAAGAATTCGTTTTTGTTTTCCCACGTTTCTGGATCCGTTGCTGGCTCAACATTCATCAGAGCTAGCGACGCCGTCAATAAATACGACACTCAGTTTCTTCGGCTTCTTGACGAGAGTACCGCAGCCAACTACATGATGAACATGTGTCAAAGGTCAAAATTGTCTAATTTTCATTAAAAATCAATGAAACCATCGTATTTATTATTACGTTGATCACGATTTGAATAATGGTAATCGTTTTAGGTGGCTGGCAGTTTGATTTAATTTACTGGCAAACTTCTTGATATTTTGTTCGTCACTCTTTATTGTTCTATGCAAAGGAACTATTTCATCTGGTATGGTCGGATTTGTCTTGAGTGCAGCTTTATATGTAAGAAATTACAGCGTTTCCTATCTGAATTAATATTAAATCAGGGATAGATGTAATGGGAAGCCCTCACATGAGCGGTTCACGTATGAGCGGATTCCAAAAAAGCGGTCCTCAAAACAACAGTTCCCTAAATAGCGGTTTCCCGAAATGGCAGTTTACCCGTTACAGCAGTTACCAATACAGCGGTTCTCGTAAACGCGGTGTAGCGTTACAGCAGTTCTCTAAAGAGCAGAAAAACGTTTTTTCTTTATAGGAAAACAGCATGGGTGACGTCACACCGGCGCTTCTGACAGCACTCTATAGTGTAGGTCAACGTCAGTTAGTTTGCTTAGCTCGTGCATTATTAAGAAACACAAGAATTCTAACACTGGACGAAGCGACAGCGTCCGTGGATATGGACACGGATCATCTCATTCAAGCGACGATACGGAAGGAATTTGCATCGTCGACGATCATCACCGTCGCCCATAGAATTAATACAATCATGGATTATGACAGGTATGCAATTTGATACAACACCCATAATGAAATAACTACATTTAATGATGAGCCTAGAACCAAGAAAACATACTGACGCTTGAAAATTTAAATATGTTAACTTTTTAATTGACGAGGTGTATAAATTTATGTCTAAAGTGTTGTCCACATTGTATGATTGAGCTCGCGCTCGCGTGTTCGTACCTTCGTCTATTCGCATCTTCGCAACAGATCACCAAAAGTATTCGCGCTACTGTTCAGATACACGCAAATATTTTGTTTTTCCTATTCTGAGAGCTAATGAAATTTGACCAATCATTGCGCTATCTACGGTTGTTCCATCTACGCTGTGCATATTTATTAACAGTGACTCGATTGAGCTGAACTCTGCTTCCGCCATAGTGAAAAAGTGACAAAAACGAGACGAACCGACGCCCTCCAACCCCACCCTTCCTCACGTCTTTGATTTAATGCTTTTCTTGGGCAAAATTCTTGGCCTAGTTGCCAGAAATTTGTATCTTCTCAAGGTGAAAATGCAAAGTAGCGAAAACCCAATGTGGACAGTAGTGCGATCTTGCAACAAGCAAAGATGCAAACGAACAAAAAATGTCAGTCTGGAAAGGACTTAATATTTGCCGCCCTAGTAGAATATTCTTGTATAGCACGAATAATGTTTTAAGATTTTCATAAATTTATGATTCTAGAGTTCTAGTTCTGGACCAGGGATGCTTAGCCGAATTTGATGCTCCCAAAATTCTTCTCACTAACGAACAATCGCTATTTTACGAATTGGTTAAAGACGCTAAACTTTTGTAAACACGTTCATATTTATTCACGAACACTTTCAAAATATGAAATATTAAGTCAATTGTGACTTTTCGAAAAATAAATAATCAAGAACATGCGGTAAATTTTATTCACAGCGAAACAATTCAAACGATCAAAACTAATTTTGGTAAAAATGAAATTACAAATATTGTCACTTAACGATGAAGCCGCGCTACTAAGATAGAAACATTGATACTTGAACTAGTTTTTTTTTAACTACCGACCTTCTAGAACAAAGCGATAAGTGACTCTTTACCGGCCCGTATCAGTGACACCAACACTAGTTGAAGGTTTTAGAAGTTATTTGGTTGAGTTGCAAAAGGTTGGATTGGCAAATGCCTATAGCCCGAGGGGCTCAGCTAATTTTTAGAGTGGACATTTGTCCTGGTAAGTGACTTTGTCAAAGCCCACTCGATCACGCTCCCGTGCGAGTATTCGAGGAAAATCAATCGTCAGGGTAAGAAACAAGGAATATTTTGAAACTTGGTCGTGTGACGGGTGTAGTCCAATATAAAAAGAAACCGGTCAATTTCCACTTATTATTCTACGCGCTGAATATGTATGGGAATTTAATTGGTGGTCCCGGGGACCACTAGCACCCCGGGAATTTAATTTTTTAATTGGCCACCAACGTATTTCTCAAATTACCACCGTAACAATTGAACACTGAACTCTACTGTGGTTTGATACGAATCACAGTTGAAACGTAGATTAACTAACGTTACAAATGCAAATATAACTAAGATAAATAAAAAAATTCAACATTTCACTTTTAACATGCAAAATTTAATAATACTTTTGTCATGCAACCTTTTGAAAGAAACTGAGAACTTCTTGGCAGCTTGGCCTACATTTAGATGATTATGGAAGTTTAAAGTACAAATTTGCAAAAAAAAAAAAAAATTCAAAATCAACTAACTTCTTACTTTAAAAAATCAAATAATAAAAATGTTCCAAAAATAAAAATTCTCTTTAAATTTATACATTTAAAAAAAGCAAAACGAAAAATAAAAACGTGCTGCATTTCAGAGTTTTTAACTTAAAAAATATTACTTTAGTTTCAAATGACAGTAATATTTTAAAACAAATGTTTTCTCTTTAAATTTGAACATTAAAAAAGCAAAGCAAAACATATTTCAGAGTTATTAACTTAAATATTATTGAACTTTTGACATAAATTTGAAACATAAAGCATAAAGTAAGAGTATTTTCTTGAAATTGACTGCACTATTTACGAGGTTTGTTTTATTTAGTTCCAGCAAATCTAAGAAATTCTTCTGATTTCTTAGTTCAAACACTTTTTTAATGAGGTAGTAAGTGTATGTGTCGTTAGGTAATAGCCTTTCGCCGAGGTTCTTCATTTCCATTCAAAGCGAAACATTGACGAGGTTTTTACCTCTCCGAGTGACGTATGTCATTACCTCTCCGAGTGACGTATGTCACGGAGAGGTTCTAATTTCGACGTGTGTGTCTGTCTGTCTGTCTGTCTGTTGTTATTGACTTACACCCCAGGGGACCGCGTTCGCAGTTTCCGAATCGAAGCAAACGTGTTCGCCATTTCCGAACTGCTTTCACAGTCACGGAAATGGCTCCTCTACTTCAGTTCTCACACCACCATCTTCTGGTTTTCGTCCATCCCACACGGACACCAGTCTGTACTTACTGGCTTCTAATCACCACCATCTTTTGGTCTTCGTCCATCCCACATGGACACCAGTCTGTACATACTGGCTTCTAATCACCACCATCTTTTGGTCTTCGTCCATTCCACTTGGACACCAGTCTGTACATACTGGCTCTAATCACCACCATCTTTTGGTCTTCGTCCATCCCACATGGACACCAGTCTGTACATACTGGCTTCTAATCACCACCATCTTTTGGTCTTCGTCCATCCCACATGGACACCAGTCTGTACATACTGGCTTCTAATCACCACCATCTTCTGGTCTTCGTCCATTCCACTTGGACACCAGTCTGTACACCTGGCTTCTACTCCATCGTCATCGTTTGGTTTAAGACATTCGCGGCGATCAGCTAGGGTTACGAGAAACGTCTAGCCTCCCTAAGGTGGGATCACCACCAACGGTTTTCGCAATTGCGGTTGTTCTTGCTTTTAACTGTAACTCGACACCCTTATATACTACCTATGTGAGTGAGGCGAAGCAACCGGCGTATGCTTCATTTCAAACGCTAATATTAGTCAAGTCTCTCAAGAATGTTTAATTGTTCTTTTTTAAAACGATGTAACGTTCAATAAGGCGAATAACTAACGAAGAAAATATTAAATATTAATTATATTTATTTTAATATTTAAGATAATCTTGTTTCTCAATTCAAAATTAATACGGAAAGAGCTAAAAAGCAGTCTATGTTTTTGTCTGTGTGTGTCCGTCCGTTGTTACACTAGTGCACTGCGTTAGAAGTTCGTTTTGTTTTGATGTGTAAAGAAATCCTACAGAACCATAATATTCCCTTTATCCATAATATAAAGTGAATATGTGGAAATATTTTTCGTAATTATGATGCATTTAGTACTTTTGTAGCTTTAAAGCTCTGTTTCATTTTGATATTCCAAACATTTTTTTTAATATTTTTATTTGAAATGGCTGTTTATATATTACTTAAACTATACTACATGTGTATATAGAATAATCCTTGGTATAGTGATTTCATGAAGAAAGTTAAGATCTAGACTCCGGCGGGTATATCTAGTATTACCCGCAATAGGCTTAGTGAAATAAAGAGTAAATAATTGAGGCCTGAGGTGAAGTAAACTTTGGGTTTTGATTTTCGTGTCTGAAATGAAAAGACATCAACGGTTCAGAGTGAGCCGAAAGTTAAATACACTCTTAATTAATCAGGTTAAGATTTTATAATTGAAGAAAAGATCATGGTGGCAATTAGATTAGTAGGGCTAAGCTGCCCTAAGCAACAGAGTTTTTGTTCTCTTTATAGTGCGCGCTGAGTTTCAGTGCGTATAGCTACAATTTAGCTTTGGTATTATTTAACGTTAACACTCATGTTGGCAAACTAAGTATATTGGTGAGGTGAGACGAGACGATAGTGTTTACACTGCAAACCAGTTGCGAATGTAGCTATCAGAATATAGAGTAAACAGCTGAAGCGTAGACTTCATTTCCTGTTCTTTTTGCCATTGACTGATTTCCATGTGTCCAAGATTTTTCCTTATTGGATGTAAAATGTCGTCTGCTTTACTGTATATTCGTTATGCTTGGAATACTGCTTCAATATTTCGTAAATTTTTACTTCAAAAAAGAGAAATAATTCCATATCTAGGTAAATAACTTTGTAGTAGTAGACCTCTTGACTCGGAGAGGTAATATTTTGGTTTTCCCAACTTGTTTTGTATTAACATCATACGACGCGATTTTAGGAGTTCAAAAGAAGGAAATAATTTTTTTAAAAGTTAGTAGAAAACATTGGTACATTTTGAGGCAAAACTATGGTTAATTCTTTTTTTAAATTTCCACGAAATGCGGGATTGGCATGATAATTTTCAGGAAATACAGGATAACAAACTGCGAAATACAGGAATTCATGATAGCTAATTGCAAAACTAATTTAGGACAGCTTTCGAAAACATAAGACGAAGATTCAAAAAATAGCGCTTGAATATGTTAGGTTATACATTCAGTTTGTCGATCTGTTCTATCGATTAAAGTTCTCTCGTAATCGTTTCCAATTGTCATTCTCCGTCTGCTTGAGTAATTCACCGAGCGTGTCTTCCAATCTCTTAATTCGTCTTTTAAGTTCTCTCGTAGTCGCCAGCAATTTTTCATTCTCCAGTTTTAATTTCAGTGTTCTCACTTCTTTCAAGTTTTCAATATTTTCAACCAAGTCATTCCAAATTTTGTCGTTAATCATTTCATTGGTTCGCGCCATATGGGTCTCTTTAGCCAAATCAAAAGGGGTTTTACCATTCGTGTCAACCGCGTTATAGTCCGCTCCTTTAGACAAAAGGAAACTTACGATGTCGACGTTGACAATATCACGAATATCTCCTTCTTTAGGGATTTGAGAGACAACTGTTTTATTTGAAGTGGCATAATGCAAAGCAGTCCGACTGCTATTATCCCTAGCATTAACATCCGCTCCTTTATCCAAGAGAGACTTTACCACATCGACCAGATTCCACTCGGAAACTTTCATTAAGGGTGTTGTCCCCTCTGCATCAGTCAGATTAACATTGGCACCTTTTTCAATGAGCAACAATGCCGCATCTAATTTTCCTAATTCACAAGCCAATTGTAATGCCGTTTTACCATTTTGACCAACAACGTCGATATTGAGACCTTTTTTATCCAAAAGAGACTGGATAACAGGGACTCGATGCTGCTGGATAGCACTCATTAACAGTCTCGTTAGATTAAAATTAGCCCGATTAACATCGGCACCTCTTTCAATAAGCAGTAACGCCACATCGGATTGTCGATAATCACAAGCCAATTGTAATGCCGTGTCTCTCTTTCCATCAATGGCGTCGATGTTGCCACCTTTATCCAAAAGAGACATGACAACATCGAGTAGATTACGGGTTGAAGCACTCATTAACGGTGTTGTCCCATTTGCATCAGTCAGATTAACATTGGCACCTTTTTCAAGGAGCTGCAATGCAGCATTGGAACTTTTAAAATCACAAGCTAGTTGCAATGCCGTTTTTCCCATTTCGTTAATGGCGTCAATATTGACACCTTTATCCAAAAGAGACTTGACCACAGCGACGAGATTACGGCTGGAAGCACTCATCAACGGTGTAGTCCCATATGAATCAGCCATATTAACATTGGCACCTTTTTGAATAACCAACAATGCCGCATCGCATTTTCCATTATCACAAGCCAATTGTAATGCAGTTTTTCCCTTTTTATCAATGGAATCCATGTAGCCACCTTTATCCAAAAGAGACTTGACAACATCGAATAGATTACGGGTGGAAGCACTCATTAACGGTGTTGTCCCATTTACATCAGTCAGATTAACATTGGCACCTTCATCAATAAGCAGCAATGCTGCATCACAATTTCCACAATCACAAGCCCTTTGTAATGCCGTTTCTCCACATTCATCAATGGCGTCGATGTTGGCACCTTTATCCAAAAGAGACTTGACCACAGCGACGAGATTACGGCTGGAAGCACTCATTAAGGTTGTTTTCCCATTTGCATTAGTCAGATTAACATTGGCACCTTCATCAATAAGCAGCAATGCTGCATCACAATTTCCACAATTCAAAGCCCATTGTAATGCCGTTTCTCCATATTCATCAATGGCGTCGATGTTGACACCTTTATCCAAAAGAGACTTAACCACTTTGAGTAGATTATGGCTGGAAGCGCTCATTAAGGGTGTTGTCCCTTCTGCATCAGTCAGATTAACTTTGGCACCTTTTTTAATAAGCAGCAATGCCACACCGGATTTTCCACTATCAAGAGCCCATTGTAATGCCGTTTCTCCACTTCCATCAATGGCGTCGACGTTGACACCTTTATATAATAGAAACTTGACCACGTCGACTAGATTACTCCTGGAAGCACTCATTAAGGGTGTTGTCCCTTCCGTATCAGTCAGATTAACATTGGCACCTTTTTCAATGAGGAGCAATGCCGCATCTGATTGTCCATTATTAGCAGCCAAGTGCAATGCCGTTTGTCCATTTTCATCAATGGAGTCGATGTTGACACCTTTATCCAAAAGAGACTTAACCACGTCGGGTAGATTATGGCTGGAAGCACTCATTAAAGGTGTTTCACCGAATATAGTCGCGTTTAAATTGGCACCCCTTTCAATTAGAAGTAATGCCACATCGGAGTTTCCTTCATAGCACGCGATGTGTAACGCTGTTCTGCCGTCGTTATCAGCCCAGTGGATATCGGCACCATGGTTTAACAAACTGACCACTTCATTCATTTGGCCCCTTTCAACGGCAGCCAAGAACTCTTCGTCAGACATATTGTTGACGTGTACTTCAATCTCTATTTTCTAGTATTTTCGGTAGTTTGCAGCTGATCGTAACTCGCCTGAAAATAATAATAACAATAAATATAGATGAATATCCAAACCATTATTTGAACAAGAAATCAATGTCTTGAATAATTAAAGTACTCCCAAGGACCAGTGTCCCTTATCCTATCAAGCAAGATGGGGGAGTACGCGTAATCTGAGAGAAATCGGCAAGCTAACTGTGGAACGGCTCAGGTCCGGTGGGACGCTAGGAAAAGGGGGAGGAATACGCAGAAAGATTGCGGTGGTTCTTCCTGATTCGTCTGACGTAGAAAACCCGCCTTGCATAACCAATTTGTGAAAATGTAGTTCAGTGTTACTTTTAACCAGTTCAGATCGCAAGTAATCTTTTGAGAAAGTACTTTGTTTTTCATTGCACAGTCATGAGTAGATAAATTCCGAATTTTACCAAACTACATGATTGATATCAGTAATACTACAGAAATAAAGGTTTTAGAGGGTGGTTTAGTGAAGGTTCCTGTAAAGTAGAGAGCTGCATTTCAGTTTCAAACGTTACCATTTCCATTCCATTTTTGTTCATATTTTTGTTTACCAATTCCACCCATAGATTTCATCAACCTCCCCATCCGTTACCGATCCGTGGTTTCCAAATACCAACCATTCCCATTCCCTATTAAGAAACGTTATTGCATTTCCAACCATTACCGAAATGAACAATAGCAAAAAACCATTTCCCTACCATAGTGTTCGAAAGATAAATAAGGGGGCTGAACAACTGTACTAAAATCTGACTGGACTGAGGGACTCCTGCTCGCCCGTCGCCAAGTACCATGAATCACTTCCCAAAATATTTATTCCGAGAATTTAGCGCGAAAACTTACAATGGACTGATTGACAGCTACAATAGCCGTGAATCTTGTGTGCTAAAGTAATAGGAGGATGAGCTAGAAGACGGTACTGTTAGCTTAGCCAGCTAGGCTACAACAAACTAAGTGAGATGAGTAGTAGAGGCACCTATATTATATTGCCATATATCGTCTAATACAGTCAAAGGCAGAGAGCTGCCATTACTCAGTGGCAAAAACCTTTTTAAGTCTTTTTAGAATAGAGTAGTGTCGTTAGAGAGGCGAGTAGACTGTGTATCCCTCCCTCTAGGCGCGTTTTTGAAAGAGGGGATACTGTACGCGCCTGGTAGGGGGGATGACACTGAGCTAAGAGATAGAAGGGTATGACGTTTGCATACGTAGAACTGACATTACTCTTTTTAGGATCTTCCATAGAAAATAGGTTCCATCCATTTACCAACCATTTCTAAACTAAAATGTATATCAATTTAACCACTTCCATTCCATATTGGTTGTTTTCCATCCATTCCCGATCCGAATATGTGATATTACTAGAAAAACCACCCATTCCCACGGTTTTCCATGGTTACCGCGGTAAATGGAAATTTACCGTTTCCATGCAGCTCTCTACTGTAAAGGAGGTATTAAGCTAGATTCCCACTCGACGGAAAACACGACGGAAACCCGGCAGAAAGCTAGTTCCGGTCGGGGGGGTTCGACCGAAAAATCTTTACGCCGAGCCCGACGGAATTTCCGTTCAGTCGGGCGTAAGTTGTGTTCTATTTTTTCGGTCGTGTTCGGCGTTACGCCGGTGTCTCAGCCAATGAAATTATCCCACTGACAACGTCATAAATTTCAAGAGCGCACGCACACGCGAGATCGATTGCTAGCCGCCATTTTTTTGTGGTTGACCAAGGCTTATCGGAAACATACCACCAAGAAAGAAAAATTAAACTAACGGAAGTAAAAAGAGATAAGATGTTAATAAGGAAGACCCCATTACTGAGAAACAGAAAATATCCCTTCTTGTACGATCTAAGCTACAAAGGGACAAAGATACCAATTCAGAGTGTGAAATAGATGTTGTGGAAACAACTCAAATCTGTCACGTGACCCAAAATTATCTACCGCCAAACAGAAAATTCGGTCGTAGTGTGAACGGTCTACCGCCGGACGCCGGCGTAAGTTAAAATTTTTACCGTTGGCTGTGTGATTTCCGCCGGTTTTTTTCGGTCGAGTGGGAATCTAGCTTAAATCTTCCATTTTAGTTTAATTAACTATAGTTTTATTAAATTTAGAAAATATTAAAACTATGTTTCTAAAAAAAAATATTTTTTAGCGTCTACGTTGATAGGAAACTCTTTGTTGTTTCCAGTCCCTTAAAACAACCGGGTAGCTTAACTAAGGTTCAAAATAAATTTGAATAAGTCATCTTCCACATTTGCCGAAATTGATGACTTGACCTTAGAAATTCAAAAAATGTCAAGCTAATACGGCAGTAGAGTATATTTTTCAAGTTACGCCAAACTTGAACAAAAATAGCTTTCGTTACCAGTAAGTATATTAAAATATTTCACCAATAAAGAGCGTTATAAAATATGGACAATAGTGTCATGAAACGTAGAGGTGAGAGGTTGAACATTTGTCGAATATTGTAATGATTATTGTACATGTAGCATTTGCCGAGATGGGAAACCCTGACTAAACTATTACTGCAAGCCCAGCCACATTAATGGAGTGAACCCAGACTTACTCGCCTCACTAACTTAAGCACCACTTTCAATGAGTAGCAATGCTACATTTGATAATTGTAACAAGCCTCGTGCAGAGCAGGTTTTATCAACTGAGTTAATATTAGCACCAAGGTTTATAAACTTATCAACGTCATTCCAATCTCCCACTTAAGGATAATTTAGCTTGTTGAGACATTGTTTATCAAGACTTCACTCTTGAATCCTAGGGTTAATTCTGTAGCCAAGGCTTAAACGCATATGTCATAGTATTATTTATTAATTTTTGATACTGTGCCTGTGCTTTAAGCTTGAACCTTTAAGTTATATGTTACAAGGTAAATAACTAAGTTCTAGGTTTAAAATACCGAAAATTATAAATATTACCTTGCTTGGAGAACTTTTAAAACGTTGAAGAACGCCCAGAATTACTAAAGATCGGAGTTAGTCAGGAACTTCGGTGATTTTCAAGAGAGGTTTCTAACAAAAACAAGCAGACGACTTAGAACTGTGGCATCTGGCATGGCCAACTTAGATTTATGAAAGTATAAGGTCGTATGCTGTGACCTGTCTGCCAGTCTGGGAAATAAAGATATTTTTTAAACTAGTCCTTGGTACAAGTGACCCCCCTAGTGTCCAAAATAATAAACTGGTCCAAAGAATGGTCCCAGCCTTTGTTCTCCTCTAGAGGAGGAGAAACTCCCACTTCTTGAATTTAAAAACTAGTCCAAGCAACTAATAAACTGGTTTAGGACTGCGACAGTTTCTAGGTTTTTAATTACTTAATTGCATGCTTAATTGCACTATATATTCACGGAGCTGTATGGCTTTTCGAGCCCTAGCTCGCCACCCCCACCGGAACAAAAAAAAAAGAGGAGGTATGCTGTTTCCCAGACTGCGTGAGCAGCGTGTTATGTCCTATAAGACTTTTTTCTTATTTCTCATTTCTGGCCCTGAGCCTGAGTCCCACAGACCAGCGTGGGAAATAAGGCGGTGACACAGGGCAAATGACCAGTTTAAAAATTGCCTGGACCAGTTCAAAAATTAAATTGGAGTGGGGGGCTCAGTGGTCCACAGGACCATTAAGAAAATTCTAAGATAACCAGAATCCAGACATTATCTCAAATATTTTAATTACCCACTTCTTTAATTTAGCAGACGACGCGCCCTGGTGAATGGTCATGGACCAGTTTATTTATTCCAGGCCAGGGTTGGTCGCCGGCCCAATGTCCAGTTGTAAAAAAATCCTATTTCCCACTCTGCCACAGACAGACCACAGTTCAAAGTCGTCTGCTTGCTTTTGTTAGAAATGCCAAGAAGAGCGGCGAAGTTTCGTACTCCGTTCTTTTGTAATTCTCTGCGTTCTTCAACATTTTAAAAGTTCTCCAAGCAAGGTAATTTTTATAAATTTCGGTATTTTAAACCTGATTCTTAGTTTTTACCTTGTAAATAGCTTTAGGCATATATCACAGGCGCAGTATCAAAAGTTGTGGTACTATGCCCTGTGGCACATGCCTTTAAGCCTTGGCAAAATTTAGTGTATTCAGTTATTGTGTTTTTCTCTGCTTTGAGTTTAATTCAGAGTTTAAAGGTGGAATTCATAAACGTCGGACGCAACGCAATTTAGTACAGGCAGGGCGTCGTGCGCTAAAGGCAGACGTTTGCGCACGACGCCCTGCCTTCACCTGTACTAAATTGCGTTGCGTCCGACGTTTATGAATTCCACCATAAGACGTTAAACCAAAAGCGGATTATGCTTCACACATAAAGTACGTAAGTCCCACTTTTCCATAGCTTTGGCCATTGATTTCATGATATTCCCGAAGTAAAAACTAAGCAGACGAACAAAAAAGCTTTTAACCAATCATGAGCCCCCTAACCATAGATAACCTCTTTAATGTCAGACCAATAGGCGACGGATATTACTATTTTCTTGCATGGGACCTCGACTCTACCTCGCCGTCGCCATAACCGGGAAGCCCGGGAAGGCGAGTTTGCGGTATCGTTCGTAGTCGTTATAAAATATTTAACGTTTTAAAGCTCAAGTTTCGAAATTTTTTGAGACATTTACTAGGTCTTCAACTAAATATTATAAGATTTTCATTAAATTTCAACAGAAAAATAGCTCTGCGAATAAAATTAGACACGAAAAGTCGAAAACTACCCTAAGCCTTGGCTAGATATCAGCGGCTGAGGCCGAGCGGCGCATCTCGAGCCGCCGGCGGCCGGGCTTGCCGTAACGGCGAGAACAGAAAAATACCTCGTTAAAAAACAGATGCACGGAGTCTTAAATAGTCCAAGCAAAAGCTACCCAGATTGATAACAACTAAACATTATAAGATTTTCTTTAAATTTCAACATAAATATAGCTCTGCGAATAGAATTAGACACGAAAACTACACTAAGCCTTGGCTAGATATCAGCGGCTGAGGCCGAGCGGCCCATTTCGAGCCGCCGGCGGCCGGGCTTGCCGTAACGGCGAGAGCAGAAAAATACCTCGTTAAAAAACAGATGTACGGCGTCTTAAATAGTCCAAGCAAAAGATACCCAGATTGATAACATTTTAACGCCTTACTCCCAAATAATCTTTGATATTGTGAATAGTTTTATCTAAAGAATATTTTAGACACCCTACTCAGTCTCTATAGTAGTTCTCGAATTTAGGTACGAGGTAAATCGGTTCTTTAGACGGAAGGATCGAATGGATCCGAAGGAGCCGCGTTACTGAACTATTTCCCTCCGCGTAAGGGGAGGTTCTTTCCTAGGAGCTCAGAGAATATCGTGTAGTTCCCCCAGGCACATGTTACGTACTTCATGTGTAAAGCCTAATCGGCTTCTGGTTAAACGTGCACTTAAATACTGCAGAAGAAAACTCGCGTCGAATGTCTGAGTCTGAAGAGGGAAAATTGAAAATAGAGTTGGTAAGGGCAATAAAGTCTATCTTGAACCAAAGGGAAAATGAAAAGCTAATGGCCAATAAGAGAGAAATAGATATGAAACAAGAGATGGAAGAAGTTAAAGAATGCAATAAAAGCATTAACTTGTAGCTGTCTAATTTGCAAAAGAGTATGACTTCCATGAAATACCAACAGTTTCATAGGACCATTGAGGCTCGTTCCAATTATGGAGGCCGTTTTCCATAGCGGGAAATGTTTAAGTAGGATACTAGTAAAAATAGTAGTATTCCCCTTACTCGGAAAAGCAAAACCTATGATGGAGAAAATAGTATGAATTGCTACATTGTGGCGACTAACAATAGGTGAATGTGCCCCTGTTTTTGTTATGATCATCCTCACAAATTGCCGCCTTTTCCAAAATATTGCTATTTTACTGTCTATCTACGGTGAAAATAGGCGCATACTTAGCCTTTCGTGAATAAACTGGAAAAACGGATGGGGGAGCAATGCATTGGCCTTTTAACTAGGCGCTTTAAGTGGCCTAATTGCGAGGCCAGTACAGAATGAACATGCAAACGAAATGTTGGAGTAATACATTGGCCTTTTAACTAGGCGCTTTAAGTGGCCTAATTGCGAGGCCAGTACAGATATGTCCTTACGTTCAACTGAGATTAGACCAGGTTTGGTTAGGTTTAGGCTATGCGGATGAAAAGCTTCTTTTTAAAATTTCATGGCGGGCCTCTCAACAGGGTTCGTACACGACCTGGAAATCCTGGAAAACCTGGGGAAAATTAAAACGAGCCTAAAAGGTCAGGGAAATTGAAAAAGGATCTAAAAAGTCAGGGAAAAATATGTTGGAGGGAAATTGGTGACCAGAAAATGTGTTGTTTGAGATCTGACCAAATTCGCGGAGCTCGTTTCGCTCGCTCCGATTATTTTAAAGTTCAGCTAGCTAATTGGACCAAGTCATCTTGCGACTTATTGCCACTTAATGATTTACTAAGGTAAAGTTAAATTTGAAGGACATAGTTGGCTTATTTTTATAACAATAACAACTCGTACAAAAATGATTCGAGTGAATCTTCATTGGTTTTCATGTATTTACGCCATCTAAGTTATTGCAAATGGTCAGGGAAATTTGTGGAATCGAGTCAGGGAAAACCTTGAAAAGTCAGGGAATTTCATTCCAAAAATTTTGTACGAACCCTGCTTAAATAGGGTCGATGGGGCAGCTTGTTGTTGGACAATTAGGTCTCAGAAGATGGTCCCATTATTGCAATTAAAGCTTTTTTTGACAATGGATACTCCAAATGAATAAACATTTTTACAACTTTCGGGCTATAAATAACGTAATTTTCCCGTTTTTGATAAAATGGGTTTAAGACGACACTAACCCATTAAATTCCCAAGGTTTCCTTGAAAAGTACTTAACCATGTAGTCAGTACGCCGAAAGTGCTAATTAATATTCTTTTCTTTTCAGGCTGCGATCTCGGCTGCAATCTCGGCTGCAATTTACAAAAATAGTAGAAAACTGAGTCAAATGCATGCACGTAAACAATGTTTGGTGAAGAATTATTGACTGCTGCTTCTTTGGGGAAAAAAGATGAGGTTGTCTGGTTGTTAAACCGTGGTGCCAATATTAACTATGCTGATCGGTTTCGTCAAACCGCATTGCACTGCGCTTGTAATGGAAGGCATTTTGATGTGGCATTACTGCTTATTGAAAGGGGTGCAGATATAAATGCGGCTAATGAATGGCGTAAAACACCGTTAATGGTGTCTTTACGGGGAAGAGTCGATGTGGTCAACTCTCTTTTGGATAAAGCTGCCAAAGTAGACGCTGTTAATGATGAAGAGGAAACGGCATTAAACGGATATGGACAATCCAATGTGGCATTGCTGCTCATTGAAAAAGGTGCCAATGTTAATCTGGCTGATGCTGATGGGACATCACCGTTAATGAGTGCTTGCAAATGGAATCTACTAGATGTTGTCAAGTCTCTTTTGAATAAAGGTGCCAATATCGACGCCTTTGATAAAAAGGGAAAAACGGCATTGCGATTAGCTTGCTATTATGAAGGATCCGATGCTGCATTGCTGCTCATTGAAAAAGGTGCCAATGTTAATCTTGCCGATGCAGATGGAACAACACCGTTAATGAGTGCGTCCGAACGTAATCTTGTCGATGTTAGCGAGTCTCTCTTGTATAAAGGCGCGAATGTTAATGCTAGGAATGACAAGGGTCTGTCTGCATTGCATTATGCTACTTCATATGAAACAGTCGTTGCTCTGTTCGAAAAAGAAGCGGATATTCACGCTATTGATAATGAAGGCCGAAATGCTTTGCATCACGCTGCCGAACGTGGCAACGTCGACATCGTTAGTTTCCTTCTGTCTAAAGGATCGCGTTATAACACGGTGGACATAAATGGGAAAACGCCTTTGGATTTGGCTGGAGGTAATGATTTCGCTAAAGTGATGGAAATCATTAACAACAAAAAGGAGAGTGAAAAGGATTCCCACGTGGCTAAAGAATCTGAAAAATTTAAACAAGAGTTGGGAGAACTGAAAGTCACACTGGATGAATTACTGAAGCGAACGGAAAAGGACAAGTTGGAGGCAACCAAGAGAGAAAGTGAATTGAAAGAAGAATTAAGAGAATTGAAAGCAAATTTGGAAAATGACAAATTGGAGTCAACTACGAGGGAACTTGAATTGAAAGAACAATTTAGAGAATTGAAAGAAGAATTAAGAGAATTGAAAGCAAATTTGGAGGCAACTTCGAGAGAACTTGAAATGAGAGCGCGGATCGACAAATTGAAAGTGGAACCTACCTTATTCAATCGCCCATTTTTGGACAATCTTGGTCTGATATTTTCAAAATTTATCCTAAATTTGCCTTTAGTTTTGCTATTCGCTATTGTGAATTTTTCTATTCCGCTGTTGTTTATCCTGTACTTCTTGTAATTTATCGTATCGATTCAACTTTCCCTCGGAATTTCAAAATGATTAATCCTATTTTCGACTTGAAATTTACCATTTTCTTTTTGCAATAAAACTTTTGCGAATAATTCCATTGTAACGATGCTAAAATGTCATCGTAATTAGGTCCCCTTCAAATGGAAATAAAGAATAACATAGTGCGCTCGAACTTCACAATATTTAAGAGTTCCTCCGCGAACTTTCGTTTCCCAACAACTTCTTAGTTCCTGATTGCACAAGGAAATGTCATAAATTGACGCTATAAAATAAAGAATCGCGCAGTGAAGTTTGTATGGTTTTATAATGGAAATTGGCCTTGTAAGGTTGAGAATAGGCCACTGAGATATTTTTTAAATCACTCGCAACAGTTCCAAGTTGGGGTTAAGAAGTATAACATGTTAGTATTTTGCTCTTAAAAAAAGAAATTTTACAAAATATTGAAAAATTTCTTTTTCATTTGATATTTTTCAAGTTAAATATTTTGAAAAATTGCTTTTTCATTTGAAACTTTGAGTTTAAAATTTTTAAAAATTACTTTTTCATTTGATACTTTTTGAATTTAAAATTTTGAAAAATTTCTTTGATATTTGTACTTACAGCTTTAATATTATAAACCAGATTAGATTTTATTCACATTTTCGTCGAAACATTTCGTGTCAAAATATTCTTTTTTAAACATCCAACTTTTTAAGTCAGGAGTTTAATAATTTTTTATACTTTTTTTTTGATGATTTGTCATTTTCTTATTTTTTATTTAACCTCAATATTAGTTACGTTGCCATATTTGTGTTATCCTTGTATTAATACACAATTTGCAAGACTTATTTTATTGCCATTTTTCATTTTTAAGTGAAAATTAATTATTTTTTAAATTGGCAAATTTGCTCAATTTCGATTATCATTTTAATGTACTAAGAATGTTTCAATAAATTGTTTCGCCGATTGATTCGCATTATATTTTATTTTTTTATTATAATTTTATTTGTATTTTCATTTCACCATGACGCGTGACCCTTCCAAGATGCTCATGAACTAAGCAAACAACAAAGGTACAATCCGCTCTAAAATATTTTATATCCGATGAATATCGTTTTACATCGTAAAATTACCCTCGCAAAGTCATGTTTTCTTGTACAGTCCTATTCTAGCCTAAGAAAAGATTTCTTTTCATTTGCGAAATGAGTTGGTTTTTACGCATAGCAGCAGCAAGAAGGCAATAATCAAGACAATATTCGATAAATTTTCAACCATTTCTGACTACGTTTCATGGCGCGAACATTGTCACAATTATATATCGCCCTTTACTTGTGAAATATTTCAATACCGAATCATGGTGGCACCTGGTAAAACAAGACGACCCAAGGGCTCGTAATAGCAGCCACATCGTACCATACTTAACAGGAGTACAGAAAATTTTATTGAATAACCCGTCGATGCGCTACTGTTTTAAAATTATTACTGAATTTTTTTTACTTAAGTTATAACTATACTGTGACACGAACGGAAAACGTGAGTTAGTACCCCCAAGATGGGCATCCTTTATCAGTGGTAAAACGAAATACCCATTAAAAGAAGTACAGATAAACACAGTAAATAGCCCCTCGATGCCCTAACAAAAATTATAGCCCCCTTATCCTTACTTCAATAAATTTACTTATGTTATAATTATAATATCCGGGGCCCGGTACGCGACTATTTGGTCTCGCCGTTATGGTCTCGCCGATTTGGTCTCGGGACAAATGGGTCTTGGGACAATTGGGTCTCGGAACAAATGGGTCTTGGGACAATTGGGTCTCGGGACAATTGGGTCTCGGGACAAATGGGTCTTGGGACAATTGGGTCTCGGGACAATTGGGTCTCGGGACAAATGGGTCTCGGGACATTTGGGTCTCGGGACAATTGGGTCTCGGGACAATTGGGTCTCGGGACATATGGGTCTCGGGACAATTGGGTCTCGGGACAAATGGGTCTCGGGACAATTGGGTCTCGAGAGAAATGGGTCTCGGAACCTAACCCAACCCAACCTTGTTTGGAGGTAAGAAGATTATTTATATGAGTATTAAAAGCCCGCCTGTTACCACGAACAATTTATTAGCAATAATAGAAATATTTGGGAAAAGGTGTCAGATAATTATTATGAGAATATTTTGGAAAAGGTGGCAGATAATTAATTGGAGAATATTTTGGAAAAGGTGGCAGCTAACTATTAGGAGAATATTTTGGAAAAGGTGGCAGCTAACTATTAGAATTTTTGGAAAAGGTGGCAACTAATTAGTAGGAGAATGTTTTGGAAAAGGTGGCAGCTAATTAGTAGGAGAATGTTTTGGAAAAGGTCGCAGCTAATTAGTAGGAGAATGTTTTGGAAAAGGTGGCAGCTAATTAGTAGGAGAATGTTTTGGAAAAGGTGGCAGCTAATAAATAGGAGAATATTTTGGAAAAGGTGGCAGCTAATTAATTGGAGAATATTTTGGAAAAGGTGGCAGCTAACTAATAGCAGAATATTTTGGAAAAGGTGGCAGCTAACTATTAGGAGAATATTTTGGAAAAGGTGGCAGCTAATTAGTAGGAGAACGTTTTGGAAAAGGTGGCAGCTAATTAGTAGGAGAATGTTTTGGAAAAGGTGGCAGCTAATAAATAGGAGAATATTTTGGAAAAGGTGGCAGCTAATTAGTAGGAGAATGTTTTGGAAAAGGTGGCAGCTAATAAATAGGAGAATATTTTGGAAAAGGTAGCAGCTAATTAATAGCAGAATATTTTGGAAAAGGTGGCAACTAATTAATAGCAGAATATTTTGGAAAAGGTGGCAGCTAACTATTAGGAGAATATTTTGGAAAAGGTGGCAGCTAACTATTAGGAGAATATTTTGGAAAAGGTGCCAGCTAATTAGTAGGAGAATGTATTGGAAAAGGTGCCAGCTAATAAATAGGAGAATATTTTGGAAAAGGTGGCAGCTAATTAATAGCAGAATATTTTGGAAAAGGTGGCAGCTAATTAGTAGGAGAATGTATTGGAAAAGGTGGCAGCTAATAAATAGGAGAATATTTTGGAAAAGGTGGCAGCTAATTAATAGCAGAATATTTTGGAAAAGGTGGCAGCTAATTAATAGCAGAATATTTTGGAAAAGGTGGCAGCTAATTAGTAGGAGAATGTATTGGAAAAGGTGGCAGCTAATAAATAGGAGAATATTTTGGAAAAGGTAGCAGCTAATTAACAGCAGAATATTTTGGAAAAGGTAGCAGCTAATTAATAGCAGACTATTTTGGAAAAGGTGGCAGAGAATTAATAGGAGAATATTTAGGAAAAGGTGGCAGCTAATAAATAGGAGAATATTTTGGAAAAGGTAGCAGCTAATTAACAGCAGAATATTTTGGAAAAGGTAGCAGCTAATTAATAGCAGACTATTTTGGAAAAGGTGGCAGAGAATTAATAGGAGAATATTTAGGAAAAGGTGGCAACTAATTAGTAGGAGAATATTTAGGAAAAGGTGGCAACTAATTAATAGGAGAATATTTAGGAAAAGGTGGCAACTAATTAATAGGAGAATATTTTAGAAAAGGTGGCAACGAATTATTGGGACCATTGCTTTTGAAAAGAAGGCAACTAATTATGTAAGCAAATAATCACGATACCAAATAATCACGATACCAAATAGTCACGAGACCAAATAATCACCATACCAAATAGTCCCGAGACCAAATAATCACGAAACCAAATATTCCCGAGACCAAATAATCACGATACCAAATAGTCCCGAGACCAAAAAATCACGAGACCAAATAGTACCGAGACCAAATCGGCGAGACCAATTAGTCCCGCTACCAAATCGGCGAGACCAAAATGGCGAGACCAATTCGGCGAGACCAAATTTTCCTGTTCCGTCCGGCGCCACAAGCTAGTACCTTCTTTTAAAATTCTTCTCGATTTGTGGAGAAATACACGTAAATTATAATAATAAAGGGACTGTAAAGAATGCATCTGCGGGTGTTCAAAAAGTATTTGAAATACGTCAGAGGCACGTGACCGAGGCTAGGCATGGTTCAAAGAAGCCCAGTTCGTTTTATTTCGAAAACAAGCACTTCAGCCAATTGGCGCTGCAATCTTACGAAAAACAAGGACTAGATGTCCAGTTCCACTCCATGAGGAGTCTTTGTATCTTGGCATCACGTGATGTCTGTGACGTATTTAAAATAATTTTTACCACCCGCCCAGGTATTCTATGCAGTTCCTTTAATACCATTTTAAATATAACGTCGGTAAATACTTGCTTTTGCCTTTTAAAATTTTCCCTCGATTTCATTGAATTTTGAAATAGGGGAGCGTGATTGAAAGCGTGAAACCCTTATTGTCCACGGGTGACCGGAATTTTAAAGGGAGTATTAAACCTTCCATTTAAATTAAGGCAATACTAAAATCCTCTCTAGCTTTAAATATATCGAGCAAACTTAAACCACAATTCACAAAGCTTAACCTTACCTGTACAATTAAATGCAATGCTTATACTGACAATTAAAATCCCCATCATTTTAAAATACACAAACGAAAAATATCACCTCACCACAATTCTCTTACATTCACTCTCCCTTCAATGACGAACGAAAACTTTTATACTGCCAAAGGCAAAAAATAACCATTTCTTCGGTTAGATCTGAAATAACCATTTCTTTGGGTAACTCTGGCCACATTCCAAATCGCGAAAAACTACAACTACTACTACCACCACCACCACCACAGGCTCGCGGGACAAACTAATAGCCTCATCATATACGATGTGGCTAAAAACCTATGAACAAACCCTTCCGCGTAGAGTTTGCAAGTTTGACGAGGTTACCGGTAATAGTTAGTATTAAAATTATTTATTTCGCAAATAATTATATTTCCTTTCAACCCTGTAGGCCAGCCTACAAGACCTTACAATACGTAAAAACGATAATAAATAATTTTCATTTAAGCAATTAGCAAAGGAAATGTTTTAAACTAGAGACCATAATGATGAAAGACTAGTATGTTGATGAACGTTATAGTAGTGAATCGATTTGGTTTCACAAACGTCTTTGCGCTTTAGGCCTATTGTATTACTGAAATTACTACTTTGATAGCGCAATAGGTTAGCTGAGTCCAGTATAGCGCCCCTTCCTCCAACACGTAGCGAATAGTTTAAATTATCTTATTGGCTCACTTAAACTACGTTTTGATGACGTTGCTGACGGGGACGGCAAAAATAAGGGGGTCCGGGACTTTGACGCGCTCCCAGATATTACTCTCTGTTCTCCATTCCTACTTCTAAAATTAAATCTATCCCCGGTGGATGTGATAATAATTGGTATTAATTTTAATTTGGCGTGTGTTTAATACTGATTATATTGTTTCCCGTTTTGATTTCTCTCTCTCTCTCTCTCTCTCACTCACTCACTCACTCTTATAGCGGATGTGTTCCCATCTTGATAATAAATATTTATATATATATTGAAACGGAAAAAACGATATGAATTTTTAGTGCATGCATAGCGACTATATGGTTACTAACCAACATTCTTGGCGGGGAGTTGCTAACGGTGGTTTAGATGTAGTCATGGGTGACGTAATATTTGACTAAGTTTATAAATATTTCCATCCCATTTTTTACGTGACGCTAAGATTACGAATCAATAGTGATTGTATGGGTTTAGGTTTATCAAAAGCAAATAGAGTTAATAGAAAGTGTCGTCCAGACCACATTCCGTCTTAAGCAGACGATACTCAGCTTAAGACCCCACCCCTTTCTTAGGCGCCAGTAGGTCATTTCTTAGAAACTTATATAGGAAATTATTAACCTATGATAAAGTGGGAGTAAAAGCAAAAATAAATAGGGGAAAGTGTCGGACTGCCAAATTTTCCTGCCTTTACCTTAGCTTGACATGCATTTCGAGACGCTCGAGCGCGCGAAATGGTATCAACCAATCAGATTTGTAGTTGATGATGTCATTCTTCCCGAAAATAACGCTCGTACGCCACCAAACGGGAGAATTTGGCATAGGCGTATCTCAAGGAAGAGTCACAACCTGCGCGCTCTGTTCTATTTTCTTTAGTGATTTTTTCGCGTTTGAACGAGGTTAAAGTTTGTTTAAATCGCTAGCACGCCGAAATTAAATTAAAAATGCCCCAGATGTTCTTGAATCATCATTTAATTCAAAAATACTCATCGTTAAAATCCTTTAGAATTTCGTTTAAACTTGGGCCCTGGGTTGTCATTATAAGCTAAAACGTTTTTCTATTAGTAAATAACATCAATATTGTTACGTAGGAATTAGTACCGAGACGGAGTTTCTAACTTTAACTTTACAATTTTATTAACGATAAGCGGAAAATATACAATGACAATAGGCCGTAGGAAACTAAGCCTTGGACGGACGGAGATGTTCGACCCGTGAACGCGACGGTACGCGGAGAGCTCCCGTACGGAGGAGGCTTCGCTAAGGGCAAGAGCATTTCGTTCTCGGTACCCTGGCTTAGTCTAAGGGATTAGGAGCTGGCTTTTTCAGCTGGCGATCCTACCCCGAATTGGTAAATAACATCTATATTAACAAACTAAATTAATACAATCATGTACATCATCAAATTAAATTGTGGCGATAAACTGCAGTGGCCACGGTTAGCCTATGTCAAAAGCAGCTAATGTAAAATAAAACCGCACTATTTCTTCACGCGCAATATCACAAATTGTCTTAGGTACGTGGTGAATGGGCGAGGGGGATGAAACAGATTTCGCGAGTATGCATTCACCCCTCCAAATGCATGTCACAGACGAAGGAGAGAGTCCGACACTTTCCCCTATTTATTTTTGGTAAAAGTATAATATTGGCGTGTTATGGAAACTAAAAAGATAAGGTATAAATTGCCTTCGTTATGGAGCTTGGTTTCATCTCAAGAAAAGTAAGAAAAAGGGGGGGTTCCGTTCTTTTTTATTTTGTATCCTTGGGCCCCCACTTTTTCCTCTTCCTTCTGATTAAAACATACTTCCTAACCGGGAAAATATACCAGTAATATAAATTATACTTCATGGAAGGAGTGCAATTTATAAGCATTTCAAACTCAACACACTTAAGCATTGCGTTGTATTTTTATATCTGAATTTCCCACTCCTTGTAAAAAAAGATAGGATGTAGTTTATTATTGCTCGTGGATTCTTCGGCTATATATTTGGCTTGTGTGTGTCTGTTTACTTAGTGATTCCTTTCTGGAGCAGGGCCACCCGTGGACCGAAAGTCTTATCTTTTTTAGACCGAATTCATTCCGTTTTCTAACATAGACATAAGTTAATAATAATACTATAAGTTTACAAGTGGTCTCTTAAAATTACAATCTCTAGGAATTTAACACTTGCGAGATGAATGATTCACGTTATAATTTTATTATTTTAGGAAATGATATCACGGGTGAACTTGACCATCGACCCGGATATTCTGCAATGGGCGAAAAGTGGTTTTGAATTGCCTAAAGATTCACCTGTGACTGAAGAACCACTTGGAAAAGGTAACTACAGTTTCGAGTATTGTCTAGCATACGTGAATTGTTTTTATCATAGTTAGGTTCCTTATTTTACAAAGGGCTGTGCAAATATTAGGGAATTAAATTTTAGAACTCCGTCGAATGTAGTGTGTTTAAACAAGGCGACCAAGGGTTCGTAATAGTAGCCACATCGTACGAGTGAATAGCCCCTCTATACCTACCCTAATGAGTGGATAACCCCTCTATAACTTACGCTAATGAGTGAATAGCGCTATCTTTTACAATGCTTAAATGATTTACCGTGCATAAAATCAGAGTGAATAGCCCCTCGATGCCCTACCCTAAACAGTGACAAAAACTTCTGCCCGGTCGGCAAAAATTTATGCTTTTGCCTCTCCAACCGCGAAGTTATATCTCCTGGCGGCCTGGCCTCGGATAAGATCATGACTCCTAGTTGAAGAGATAGAGAAGGCAGGGTGCCTGTGACAATTATTCGAGACCGTTTCTTAACAAGCGATATTAGGCGAGGCTGTATAGTACTGGGCTGGCAAGTGAAAGGTCCGCGGTTCGATTCTCCGTGGAGGAAGGAAAGTTAAAAAAAATAATTTCTTCCCTGAATTAAGTTTAAAACTCCACCTGTGAACTGTAACGTTAACTAAAAAGGAAAATATTTTCTCTCGAAGTTCAAAAATGACGAACGAAAAATTTGATACTGCCAAAGGCAGGACTGTGACACCCCTACTACTACTACTACTACTACTACTACTACTACAGGGCAGGTCAAACTAAGAGCCTCATCGTAGATGTACATCATACGATGTGGCTAAAAAAACAAACAGGCTGTAACAAATCATATAAATATCTTACTCATAATAATACTTGGAAAAAAATTATTTTACTTATGCGCTATCCCATTCTTATTTTTTAAAAAAAAAGGCAATTCTCCAATTCTCACTTTCTTTAGTTGGTAGAGAAAACGTGTATAAGAGGCTTAAACAAGATGACACAGCTAACAGGATTAAAAATCCCCCTCCGTGAGGTCTAAATTCAATTTAAAAAAGCTAGCTATCCATTGGTTCGTTGATTTGAATGTTCTTGACACTATACACGACTGTGTAGTCAAAGAAAAACTCGGAATGTGGATGGTCCGAAGACCACCGGAACTTGGGGATTAGTCGGTTGGTTGGTTGCTAGAGTTCTTAGAGCTTATAGAAGCGACTGTTATTAATTTCTGAAGCTTAACCCCTAGTGTCAGTTTGATAACCCAAAAACTTTAGTGACCAGTCCCGCCTTAAATTTCTTTTTCTTGAAGCCTTTGTTGTATATGCACATACCCATTAATTTTCTATCTTAAGGCAACTATGTGGTCAACAGGCTCGGAGTCGCACAGACCCCACTCTAATCAGGGAAACTGTACTAAGTATGATGGATTTTGTGAAGGATTGTCGTGTTATGGTCGAACGTTTAAGCTGGTAAGTGATGGATATAATGCAACTTGGGTGTCATTAAGGCGTGTAACGGATCCAAACCTATCGAAACTATTATGCCTTGAAAAGAAAAAGATCTTTCTTGCTATTTCAAAAATTAAAAATACTAGCAGAATAAATAATTTGTACGAAGCTGGTTGTATTCAAAAAATGGGTTTGAGGAATTCCCTAATCTTGAAAAAAGTTGCAGTGTCAATTGTCACAATCTTTTGAACTAGCTAAGCATGTTTTTCTAAGCTTTGATAGCGAGAGCTACAATGTATTGGAAAACAGGGCTCTACATAAGGATATTTGTTTTAGTAGTCAGCCTGACTAGTGAGCCCCCTATCCCAATTTTTTTTAGTAGTCATTGACTAGTGAGACGCATGGTTTACGAATATTTGGGACATATTTTTTTCTAGTCAAGTTGACTAGTGAATCCACAGATTTCGATTTATTTTAGAAGTCAAGGCATTTTTAGTAGTCAAATGTGTGTCAAACCGTGGTTTATAATTACAATGTCAATACTGCAATTAATTGCCCTAATCATTTCCCTCCTAATGGGAGGTAAGGATTAACTAACGTAGATTTAACGAATCAATAATTACAATAAAAACTATTTTACAGGTATCACGACGCCCGGAGTTGAACCAAAAATCAAACTGGTCAAAGGCGTGACCACATTTCGCGGTACAGAGGACTACGATGTTTGGCGTGACCCAACGTTTGGATTGGACCAACCACGGGGACTTTGATCAGTATGATATTTCTAAGAAAAATGGGGTAAACTCCAAAGTGTAACACCCTGTTCTTGGTCAGGTTCCGGTGCCATCTACGCTCCCTGTATGCGAACTGACCAAGTCGTGACCGGAATTTTGCTTTCGCAGCATTACGGATCGAAAGAAAAACTCGGTTGTTGCGTCGTGGAAAAACACGGCATCGCTGGAACCACGATGAAAGACGAGTGCGATACTTTGACAATGGGTAAGATGACGAAAATTTGCAACTCGTGAAAAGTTATAACTAACTCGATAATCAAAGGAGGGGGAACATGGCACGAACAAAGTGTGTGTTCCAAAATGACACTGAACGTAACTACCATTCTGAAGCCATGTTGTTACGGATATCTGGGAAATTGTAAAATGACAACTAAAGAAGGTTGTAACGCTCACGAAGGACACCATTTTGCTGAAACTAAAGATCACTGCAGTGAAGTAAGAACCTATCTGGAGTAACTCTACCAAGTTCAGCTAATTAATACATCACAAAACGCAGGTTTTCTGTTTTAAACATTTTTGCGGTTCTGTTGGACTCAAAGCCGATGACGAATGGCGATTTACGCCGGAAGCTATGAATCAAAGTTGGCGTTATTTAGCTTACCTATTTTTCACGCCGGGATCTTTCACTATTGCATAATCTTCATCGTTCAATGGTGCGCTGGACGACCCATTGAAGCCGCGGTTGGTCACGTCACAATCGCGATAACGTATCTTGCCGGAGCCATCGGCGGAAATTTGGTAATTATCCAATAAACTTTAACATTTTCTCGAGTAACTTTTACAATCATTTGTTAAAAATAAGGTTGGAAGCTTTTTCGATCCTTATTTACCGCAAGTCAGTTGCGGCGGCGGAGTATTTACGTTACTCGGAATATCCTTCATCGAATGCCTTCAAGCTCTGAATTTCCATAAACACAAGAACTTGTGCGAGTTCTTTTTCGTCATTTGGTCATGTTGTGATCCTGGTAATCGCCGGATTCTTCCCGTTCGTCAATAACTTTGCGCATTTCGGTGGTTTACTTTTCGGAATTCCCGTCGCTCTGGCCATTATGCCACATTTATGCTTCAATCGATGGACTTGTAGAGCTCGTCGGATTATTTTCGTCGTCTCAGTCGTTCTACTGATTGGTTTCATCGTTCTTTTTATCGTATTGTTTTACGTCGTCCAGGATTATAGATTTTGCGAAAGATGTTTATATTTCAGTTGCGTCCCGTTTACTAAAAATGTCTGTAATGTTTTAGTTGAGCTTCAGGGCACTAAGAGCCACGATTAGGTGATAACATAAGTTTATAAGTATGTTCCATAAGTGTGTCACTCGTTAATCAGAGCTTGTCACGAAGTGTCACTCGTTAATCAGAGCTTGTCACGAAGTGACGTAGGTGAAACGTCATAGATTCTCGTAAAGCGACGCCTAGTGAGGCCCTGCCAATGGCTTAGTACAGACTAAAGAGGAGGATGGACTGCAAAACCAAATGTAGTCAATTCTCACGTCGTTCTTGAACTAGCTCTCATTAAGCCTCTAACATTACGAAGTATGGGTAGTGACATACTTATGGAACATATCTTATAAACTTATGGTGATAATGACTAAGATGCAAAATTCTGAAACTTTTACGATATTTCATTTGTATCCTTAACATTACAAAATTAGTATTTTAACGTTAATACTTGTAAGCTTTCATTCAATAAAAATGCTGAATATATTTAACTGTACCGTCATAATTTGGGCTTACATTTTTCAATTTAAAGTAAAGAGACCTATAAACCTTAGAGGCTCAGGGCTTTAAAACGCCGTTTCTACTTGCCCTTGTTTTCAGGACGCCTAGCTCGAATCTAGGTATAGTAATATTTCATGTAAGAAAGCGGAATATAAAAAAATGTTGAGCTTTCGAGGGGAAAAGAAGGAAGAGGGTTCAATTGCTAGCACGGTCACGAAGAACCAGGGATTTTCTCTCCCGTATCTTTTCTTTTTCTCTTTCTCTCCCATCTCTCTCTCTCTCTCCCTTTTTCATCCCAGCGGCTAAAATCCCCATCTTATCCACTTTGGTAACGGGGGTATCCGCCTGACGGCTTTGGAATGGCCACTTCTTATTTATACATGTTAAGCATTACAGCCACTTTACGTAATCTCAGTTTTGAAATTTAGTCAGCGGGGCCAAGGCAAAAAAGCAAACTTGAATCATGGAAGAAGAATCCTTCAATTTCTCTACTATGTGATGATTTTTATTTTTTATAAAAAAAACTATTATAGCTGAAGACTTTAAATTTTACAGGATAATATCAAACCTTTCAATACACGTCTCATTAAAAATTCAAGAGATTTGAACCAGCGGATGCACTATTTGGGCCAAAAACGTTGATAAAAATGGTCCCCTCCCATAGACGCCCATGTTAAAACCAGACGGGTTTGAATTTTAGACCGAAGTTGTTATTCTTATTCTAAGGGTCGATTGAGAGGGCTTCGATAGCGCCTGCAGCCAGCGTGATCAAGTGGGCTATGCATCAACTGAGTTAATATTAGCACCGAGGTTTATAAACTTTTCAACGTCTTTCCAATCTCCCACTTAAGGATAATTTAGCTTGTTGAGACATTGTTTATCTAGACTTCACTCTTGAATCCTAGGGTTAATTCTGTAGCCAACGCTTAAATGCATATGTCATAGTATTACAATTTTTGATACTGTGCCTGTGCTTTAAGCTTGAACCTTGAAGTTATATGTTACAAGGTAAATAACTAAGTTCCAGGTTTAAAATACCGAAAATTATAAATATTACCTTGTTTGAAGAACTTTTAGCACACGTCCACTGGTCCAAAACCAGTTTATTAATTGCTTGGTTTTTTTAATTCAAAAGTGGGGGTTACTGGTCCTCGGGACCAGTTTATTAATTGCAAATCTATAGGAGAACAAAGGCTGGGACCACTCCGGAGACCAGTTTATTATTTAGAACACTAGGAGGGTCACTGGTCCCAAGGACTAGTTTAAAAATCATCCTTATTTCTAAGTCTGCTCAGAATTACTAAAGATCGGAGTCAATCAGGAACAGTAACTTCGGTGATTTTCTAGAGAGGTTTCTAACAAAAACAAGCAGACGACTTAAAGGGACTGCAAAGAAGGCATCGGCGGGTGGGTAAAAATTATTTGAAATACGTCACAGACATCACATGATGCCAAGATACAAAGACTCCTCATGGAGTGGAACTGGACATCTAGTCCTTGTTTTTCGCGAGATTGCAGCGCCAATTCCATGAAGTGGTGGTTTTCGAAATAAAACGAACTAAGCTTCTTTGAACCCCGCCTCTCCTTGGTCACGTGCCTCTGACGTATTTCAAATAATTTTTACCCACCCGCCGATGCCTTCTTTACAGTCCCTTTAAGGCCCGTTCAGACGACACTCTTTTTCTCGCTACGCTCGCTGTGCTGAGCTCATCAGATTTTCTGGCTTCACCGGCCTCTAGAAAATGCACTGTTCACACGGCCAAAAATTTCTCATTCTTGATCTCGGCAAAGCGAGAAAAAAAGTTGAAAAAATTCAACTTTTTTTCTCTCTTTGCTCGGCACAGCCAATAGAATGCTTCCGAAATGACGTCATTCTTTGTTGTGTAGTCTGCTTCTATGTGGAAAGGTGTTTTCTTCGGTTTCGCTGGTTCAAATCCCTTGAAATTTTAATGAGATATATATCGAAGGGTTATAAATTATCGTGCAAAGTTTTAAAACGAATAGTTCTTTTCTTAAAAAAAAGGTTTTAATTATGCATCAATAAAACTTTAATGAATTTTTTGGAAAACAACTAATCGTTTTAAAACTTTGCACGATAATTTAAAATCATTCAATATACTTATCAGTAAAATTTCAAGAGATTCGGACTAATGAAACCGAAGAAAACACATTTCTACAGAGTAGCAGACTACACAACAAAGAATGACGTCATTTCGGAAACATTCTATTGGCTGTGCCGAGCAAAGAGAGAAAAAAAGTTGAATATTTTCAACTTTTTTTCTCGCTTTGCCGAGATCAAGAATGAGAAAATTTTGGCCGTGTGAACAGTGCATTTTCTAGAGGCTGGTGAAGCCAGAAAATCTGATGAGCTCAGCACAGCGAGCGTAGCGAGAAAAAGAGTATCGTCTGAACGGGCCTTTAGAAGTTAGAACTGTGGCACTGGCAACTGGCATCTGGCATGGCCAACGATTAATATAATGGTCAGAGTGAGAATAAGGCGGTGGCACTGGGCAATGACCAGTTTAAAAATTGCTTTGACCAGTTTATTTATTAAATGCCTGGGGGTCCAGTGGTCACCGTGACCACTTTTTAAATTTTCAGTAGTGGGCTATAGAAATTAATAATATAAACAAATAGACAGTATATAAAACCTAGAACCATTTCAACGCAGCTCTGTCAATATGTAGAAATATAAAGTGTCACTGACCAGTTTTACTGGTCCAAAGACTGTTCCCAGCCTTTGTTCTCCTCTACAGGACCAGTAACTCCCACTTCTTGAGTTTAAAAACTAGTCCAAGCAACTAATAAACTGGTTTTGGTCAGAGGAAGTGTGCTGTTTCCCAGACTGCGTGATATGTCCTAAAGAAATTTTTCCTATTTCTAATTTCTGGTCCTGAGCCTTAGTCCCACAGACCAGCGTGGGAAATTAGGCGGTGACACAGCTCAAATTACCAGTTTAAAAATTAAATCGGAGGGGGGGGGTCAGTGGTCCACAGGACCACAAAGAAAATTCCAGAGTAACCAGGTTCAGACATTATCTCAACTATTTTAATTGCCCACTTCTTTAATTTAGCAGACGACGCGCCCTGGTCAATGGTCATGGATCAGTTTATTTATTCCAGGCCAGGGGGGTCGCTGGCTTAGTGTCCAGTTGTAAAAAAATCCTTATTTCCCACCCTGCCTGAGACCACAGTTCAAAGTCGTCTGCTTGCTTTTGTTAGAACATAGCCGACTTGTATTAATAAATGCCTATAGGTAGGAAGCTACCCGGGGAGGCATACCGATTTTTTAGCGACCGCTAGATGTCGTTCTTAGGGGGAAATTTTTGTGGCGGGAACTTCAAAACTAATGAAAATGCCAATAGGAGAAAGCTTACTTTTCGTCTTGAGGTTGGGTTTTTTTTTTTTGAATAAAGTAAGGCAGTTTTTTAGAAGTAATACATTTACTTGATAACAATATATTTGTCTTTATCTCATTTAAAGTGCGTTTAGTAAACTACGATGTAATATTTTCAAAATAAGTGTTTTGATTAGTACCTAACATATGAAATTTTTTGAATCACATTACAACTTTGCATATTTTCGGGTAAAGTTTTTTATTTGTACGTTTTGACTGTTTCTTCAACGTCACTTATATCTTTGGCATAGTTGATCATTAGGGGTTTGACAAGCTTATCTAACATACATACACCTAATATATATACCTATTCCTTCCCCATTTTCAGCGTCCCACCAGACCCAATTGTTTCCGCAGTTAAGGCGCGTATTTCCCTCAGATTTCGTATCCACCCCCATCATCCTTGCCCTAAAATACCCCAGTAATGTTTTGGTAAATATAGGCATATTCACAGGGTTGGCCAAATTACATGAACCTCAAATAAAAAATTATAATTACAAATCAAAACTATTTTAAATTACAAATTATAAATCATCGTAGGATTCATATCTGATTTTGTTAAAGAACCCTTAATGTTTCTACCTCGCCAAATACTTTAGGTATTTTAAAGTATGCAATAACGCAATAAGTTACTAAACTTTTTCAATCCTACTGTATACAGGGTGTTTCTGGAAAGTCTGGCACAATTAACAGGCATGTTCCTTGGGCCAAAAGGAGTCCGAAAGGTCCTATGACGTTTTGGGGTAAAGCGCTCCGTGCGACGTTATGGGCTCTCAAAAGTGGCCGAAAAACAAGGAGATTTTGCAGAATTATAGCAGTAGTATTGTGGTTTTGACCCAATTGTTTTCGATTATTGAGCATAAGGCAATGATGGAAATAAGTTCAAACCTAGTGGAAGACCGTGAACGTGTTAAACGGCCAAAAGCGTTAATCCCTTTGTTTTTATTAATATTGTAATTAAAGGTAAGGAGAGTAGCTCAGATATCGGTTACTTCATTTTTGTTCAGATGCACTGGTACTACGTGACCCATCCTTTTATTCTTTTTTCAGTTAGACCATTACTTTTACAATAATTCGAATTGAA
>JAEQBA010000041.1:0-72016 GCA_019434445.1 Phalangium opilio | reverse complement strand
GATATATACAATTTCTTTCAAATAAAAAGAAAATTCTATTTTGGCTTTTAAATCCGCAGTGGCAACCCTAGTTCCAAAGTTTTTTCATGTTTTTTAAGTTTCTATTAATCTACATAATTTCTTAAGTTATCAAGTAATGCACTACGTAAGAATCGTAATCCAGATATACATTTGTTTTCTAAATTGAGAATAAATCACACTTTGTGTTTTATTTTAGTTTTTACATTTGATATGGGGACCTTTTTCCAACAGGTTTCGTGGTCTTGCTTTAGATGAATATCACACTTAATCAAGCCAAGTATTCTATCTTCCAAATTCATTAGACTTCAAAATCAATCGAAAATGTTTTTGGTGTTGAGGTTTTACATTCGATTTTGGGACCCTTTTCTTCATGATTTTTAAATTTTTTTGGTTGAAAATTATTAAATCTCCTAAGGTACAACGCACTGAAAATAGCCTCGAATTTAATATATAAACATATTAAATTGAAATTTAAAATAAATCCATATGAAATGTTTTTAGCATTGGATGAAACTAGATAATTCTTAAGATTCTGAATCACGCAGTAAATTAGAATCATAATTTAGATATAATGTTAATTGAAATCTAGAATAAATCTGGATCTGTTTTTAACTTTGACTTTTTACCTCCAGAATCAACGGTTTTTAGTTTTTTCATAATGCTATGCACAGAAATTTGAAATTTTGTTTCAAAGGTATAAAACATATAATATATTGTCTTGTATTTTCAATATCTTATTTACTTGAAAACCAGAAATGTCCCATCTCGTCTCTAACTCTTTACGTCCGTTATGCTGATCGTTGTTCCAAGGGTTTTCATATGTTTTAAGATTAACTAAATAGCTGCCCAATGGTGTACTTAAAATAGGCTAAAATTTTGATATATACAAATTGATATTCAAATTGAGAACTAATCCCTTTTTGTGTTTAATTTTGACTGTTTATACGCGTTATGAGGACCCTCGTTATAACGGTTATACATTTCTTCGTCGAAAATTTCACGAGCTATCTCCCATTACACTTAAAACCGCTCGATGTTTTGAGGTATTCTAAAATTATTATTATTATTAATAAATCCAATTTTATGTTTAATTTGTCACTTTTACATCTAATTCATTAACAATTTCCATGTGGTTTTTTCTCTGTTTAAAGGGAATTACAAAAGTGATAATAGGATTCAAGTATTTTTATAGTCCAAAAAGTATATCTGTTATATTTACGACTTTATAGTGTTCTTTCCTAAGAAAAGTAATTGAATGTATAAAACAGTAGCATTGAAAATTAAGAGCTAAAATTGAAAGTCGTTAAGGCTCGCTATAGAAATTTAAGGCGCGATAAAAGCCCGAAACCAGATTTTCAACATGCAGCTCGAAAACCAAAAAATCAAGGCTCGCACTGCCCTTATATATAATGCATTATATATCAAAAATCTTAGTTACGACACCTAACCAAGTTAACTATTATTCAACCAAAAGAAAAATAATGAAAAAGCGTAAAAAAGGTCCTCATGGCGGATGTAGTAAGTCAAATTTAAACAGAAAATTTTACTTATCACAAATATCAATTAAACAGGAAGAAATCAAAAATACGAAGCTATTTCAACTTCGTTATACGATATCTCAAAAAATCGCATTATTTTCACCTAAAGCAAAAAACATGAAAAACCGTTGGGTCAAAGGTCCCGTAAAGGGCTTAAAATCCAAAATTAGACACAAATGGTGTAAATTAAATTAATATTAATAATAATAAGGTATATATCAAAACTTTTAGACACCATACCTTACGAAGTTTACTATTATTCATCCACAAAGAAAATAATAAAGAACCGTTGGAAAAAGGGTCCCCACAGCGGATGTGGTAAGTCAATTTTGAACTCAAATTTTATTTATCACAAATTTAAATAAACAGGTAGACATCAAAAATACAAAGCTCTTGCTACTGCGTTATACGAAACCTTAAGGAATCGTATTATTTCCACCTAAAGTAAAAAACATGAAAAACCGTTGGTCAAGGGTCCCCACAAAGGGTGTGAAAATCCAAAGTTAGACACAAAATGGTGTAAATTAAAATTTCAATTTAAAAGTAAATATTAAAATTTTTAGATACGACACCTTACGAAGTTTACTATTCACCTGAAAAATAGTGTAAAATGGGTGATATTAAAATTACAATTCAATGGGATATATCGAAAATGATTTTATTACTTACAAAGACTACTAACTAGAAACATAATGAAATACCGCTTGAAAAAGGCTTCCCAAAGTGGATATAAGAGTTCAAAATTGAACAAAAATGAGATGTATTATGCATTTCAATGAAACACGACAGGTAGATATCAAATATTCGAGGCTCTTTTAATGTGTTATACGATACCTTCGGAAATTATCCAGTTTTATCTAAAGCAAAAACATAAAAACCCATTGGAAGAAGGGTCCATATAACAGGTGTAAATAGTCACAATTAGACACAATATGGGATTTTATTAACATTTTATTTAAACAGGTTTATATCAAAAATTGTAATCATTTTTCGTGCGTTTGGTTGAGGAAGTTTTTTAATATTCATTAAAAGAAAAAAGACAAAAATTCGCCATCTCGGGTATGAAAATTTCACAGTTAAACTCAAGATGAATCATAAATTCTTCAAATTTTCCTTTAAATCAAAGAAAGTGAACATTGTTGGTGCAAAAGTATTATAGATGTAATAAGTCAAATGAAACACAAAATAGAATTTACTCTCAATATCAACTAAACAGGTATTTATCAAATTAATGATTATTTTTTAAGTGCAAAAATAAAAAAATGAAAAACCATTGGAACACTTTGCAGTAAAAAATGAGCATTGAAAATATTTTGATAAAAGAGGAAGTATTATTAAAACCCTATTTTAAGTTTAATTGACGATGCCATTCGTAAATATATCCTTCTAACCTTTGTCATTCTTTATAGTGTGTTAGACTATAAAAATTGAAATACCGTATATTATACAAAAACGAGTTTTTCTTCGCAGTGCTTAAAAAACTTCACATATAGACAATCATTGGCCACAGTTTTTTAAACTCACAAAGGCCCAGAAATTGGAAACTATTACATGTATTACAATTTGAAATTCAGTTTTATCAATTCGAGAAATTTGGTTTTAATTGGGGAGTTCAAACATTTGCTATGATTCGAAATTTTACAACAAAAACGTCTAACTCGCAAACTATTATCCACCTCGTAATGTTAAGCTCCATAGAGATTAACATAACGATTTCGAATTCAGTATAAATAGAAAATATTCAAATACTTTTACTACGTGCTAGAACCTATTTTATTGTGGATATGCATAAAAAACCTTTCTTTTAAAAAATTGTTCTGGAAAGATTTAATTCTTGATTAGAATATCGAACCCAATTTTTTCCTCCCAACCCATTAAGCTATATTATATTATATCCAGAAAAATGCTGTGAGTTGCCTAATTTGGACATTTTTAGCTGTAAAAAAATTCAAAATATTAATGTGGGAGTGAAAAGAGATTCAGGCTGGAATGATATTTCTCTTTGGATGAGAAAAAATCCCAATTTTAGCTTCCACAATTCATTTTTTCTCCAGCGCGCGTTACGGTGAGCAAACGAGACGAGTTTATAGCCCTTCCGCCCCCCCCGTCCCGACCTTCTGAGTTGAGACTGAAGCTCGTTTATGTTTCTCTCGGCCTAAGCGCGACGTTTTAAAAATATCTTCCGCAGACCGATTTAAAACTTGGCAGGTGGGTTGAGCAGGCAGAGCGTACCCGTTTCCGCTGACGTAGTACCCGTTTCTCACCAGATCTATCTCTCAATCAGTCTACTGAGGACTGCGGCCCCTTTGACGCCCCTTTTGATATCGGTCTACAATTGTTAAGTACCGTAGCATTGGCTTTATGCAGTTTTTGATTGTCATTAAATTATCTGAAACTTTTTATAATTCTAGGAGAGTGGTACCTCTCTTACACAAGACTTCATACAGCCTTTAATGATTAATGAGGTGTTTTTTGATTGGTTTTAACCTTTTTCGTATTATTTTTACTGTTTTGAAAAAAATCTATAGAACAAAAACCCGGACTCACAATATGTGTTTAAAATTCGAAGAGATCCATCTAATAGATTATTTTATAAAAAGTCAATTTGCTAAAGGTGGTTTTCATTAACATAAAATTAATCAGCTTTTTGGAAAAAAAAATCGAAACTTCCCATTGAAATAACATGGGATTTTTATAAAAAAAAAGCCAAATTGTGGACCGTATATTCCAAAAATTATAAATTCCTTAGGATTCAAAATGTTTTTAAATGAGCATAAGATCTTTATATTAGGTCCTTTTCTACTTTTCATTTAGAAACTTTTATGTTAAATATATTTAGTTTTAATTTTTCAAAAATACCTCGATTTACGATTTTTTCAATGATGCCCTGTTTTATTAGAAATTGACAGCACGTTCGAAAGTCGCATTTTTTAGCGTTTAGTGGTTGAAAACAATTGGAGTAATTCTATTTAAAGTTTTATGGATGAAATACTCTATGGAAAGTTAAGTAAGCTTGAATCCAAGCGCTGTCTGTTCGCGAGTCGATAACCTCGGTTGAAATCTAATTAATTTTCTTTAAGAATACAGCTCTGCACAAGTCTATGGCATTAAACTAAGGAGTAACATTGATTTCTTACTGTTTAAGACAAACAACGAAATTCTGATCATAGGGGACACGAACTGTAACATCAAAGCCACCACGCTATCGGCAAAGGCAAGACTACCTCTCAAGACACTGGGGAATTTCATACAAATGATAACATCCCCGACCAGAATTACCCTAAACTCAACAAGTTTGACTGATAATATTTATGTAAATCACCCGGAACGAGTCACAGAGGTCATAGTAAAGCCATGTGGAGCATCTGACCACGACATGAAATGGATCATAAGGAAGAAAATGAGTATAAAACTGCATAATAAAATTACCTCCACCAGTAACTATAAGAAAATAAAAATGACGAAATTCGTTCAAGAACTCCATAGAAAATTAAACAAGGCTGAGGAATCCATTGACAGCCCAGAAAGGAGCTTACAGATGTTAAAAACTGAAATAATTAACCACATGGACAAGCATGCTCCGCTAAGAGAAAAATATGTATCTATTGAAAGTGCCCCGTGGCTAACCTCAAATATAAAACATCAAATTCACATAAGAGACAAATTCAAGACAAAGACAAGAACAGTAAACCATGGTCATAAGGAAAAGTACCAAATATGTACAGGAAACAGACAAACTTGGTCACGCTCTTATCCATAAAGAGAAGACAAGATACTTCAAAATTAATATTGGAATCGGCAGTAATGAAACGACCAGTATTTGGAAAACCATTAAGCCATACCTCAAACAAAAGCATACCAAACCTATAACGGAGATGGAATACAAGGCCAATAAAAACAAAGATCCAGAAACTGTAGCAAACATGCTTAACGAATGCTTTGTGAACATAGCAGGGGAACTGCTAAACATGAAGAGTGTATCAAGATAATAGCTAAAGCGCAAAAATTTGACTCACAGCTGCCAGCGCAAAAGCTAATATTACATCTCTGCAACATAATTACCACCTAGAAGTGCTGAAATTCATGTACAGGATAAAAATTAGTTATTACCCTGACTTTATTCCAGGATGGTTTCAAACAACCAATAATAACGTAAAAACTCGTGGCACAACAAATAACTTCTATACGGAAAACGTCTCCAGATATAGAAATAAAAGCTTGAAGCATAAGGGTATAGAGCTCGGGAATAGACTCCCAATGGACATCAAACAAAAACAATCTTATAAACTTGTTATAGATAAGATAAACAATTATTTGAACAATCTTACTAGTCTTGAGTAATAGCAGAAAAATTAGAGCTTTTCTTTTTTTAATCTTAAAATCTTAACTTAAAAGCAGGACACTTTTGTGAATAAGAAAATTCTTAAAGGTATATCCTAAATAAAAGCCTATTATTATTATTATTTTTATTATTATCATTAAACTAGAATACCGATTAAAGGAAGTTAAGCTAGATTACCGATTAAAGGAAGTTAAGCTAGATTACCTATTGCAGAAAATTAAGCTAGATTGCCGATTCGTAATAATTTCCAGTTAATGTTTAAATTTCACTAACCACTTCTGCTATGAGGATCCTTTTACCGACGTTTTTTTTTATTATTTTTCATATGGATGAATAGAAGTGAACTTCGAGGGTTGTCGTGTATAAAATTATTTAAAAAACCTTTGTAATAGAAATTTATAATTCACACCATTTTCCGTCTAATTTTGTATTTTTAAATCCTTTACGGGGACCTTTGAGCCAACGGTTTTTCATGTTTTTTGCTTTTGGTGAAAATAATGCGATTTAACTAGATATCGTATAACGAAGTAGAAATATCTTCGTGTTTTTGATGTCTTTCTGTTAAATTGAAATTTGTAATAAATCACATTTGTGTTTAAATTTGAATTACAACATCCGCTATGGGGACCCCATTCCCAATGTTTATTTATTATCTTTCATATGGATGAATAAAAGTTAACTTCGAAGGTTGTCGTGTATAAAATTATTTAAAAAAAAACCTTTTACTTGAAATTTATAATTTACACCATTTTGTGTCTTTAAATCCTTTATGGGGACATTTGAGATAACGGTTTTTCATGTTTTTTGCTTTTGGTGAAAATAATGCGATGTATCTAGAATTATTGATATCGTATAACGAAGAAGAAATATCTTCGTGTTTTTGATGACTTTCTGTTAAATTGAAATTTGTAATAAATCACATTTTGTGTTTAAATTTGAATTAGTACATCCGCTATGGGAACCCCATTTCCAACGTTTTTTTTTAATATCTTTCACATGGATGAATAAAAGTTAACTTCGAGGGTTGGCGTGTATAAAATTATTTAAAAAAAACCTTTTTCTTGAAATTTATAATTTACACCATTTTGTGTCTAATCTTGGATTTTCAAAGCCTTTACGGGGACCTTTGAGCCAACGGTTTTTCATGTTTTTTGCTTTTGGTGAAAATAATGCGATTTAACTAGATATCGTATAACGAAGTAGAAATATCTTCGTGTTTTTGATGTCTTTCTGTTAAATTGAAATTTGTAATAAATCACATTTGTGTTTAAATTTGAATTACAACATCGGCTATGGGGACCCCATTCCCAATGTTTATTTTATTATCTTTCATATGGATGAATAAAAGTTAACTTCGAAGGTTGTCGTGTATAAAATTATTTAAAAAAAAACCTTTTACTTGAAATTTATAATTTACACCATTTTGTGTCTTTAAATCCTTTATGGGGACATTTGAGATAACGGTTTTTCATGTTTTTTGCTTTTGGTGAAAATAATGCGATGTATCTAGAATTCTTGATATCGTATAACGAAGTAGAAATATCTTCGTGGTTCTGATATCTTTCTGTTTAATTGAAATTTGTAATAAATCACATTTTGTGTTTAAATTTGAATTACTACATCCGCTATGGGGACCCTTTTCTTAACGTTGTATTATTATTTTTCATATAAATGAATAATAGTAAACTTCGTAAGTTGTCGTATCGAAAATTGTTTGAAAAAACCTTTATAAATTAAATTTATAAATTACACAATTTTGTGTCTAATTTTGGATTTTTAAGTCCTTTACGGGGACCTTTGAGCCAACGGTTTTTCATGTTTTTTGCTTTTGGTGAAAATAATGCGATTTAATTAGATATCGTATAACGAAGTAGAAATATCTTCGTGTTTTTGATGTCTTTCTGTTAAATTGAAATTCGAAATATTCAAATTTTGTGTTTAAATTTGAATTACTACATTCGCTATGGGGACCCTATTCCCAACGTTTTTTTTTATTAACTAAACGTTTAAATATATTAAAAATAAGGCATTGTATAGTACACTTCAAGTTACCCATTAAGTATTCAGATATTGAATTCTTAGCTCCGTTATGGACTTTAAGAACCTCTCAGTTTTGGTATATTCCGTCGTAATGGAAATTATATATATATATATATATATATATATATATATATATATTATACTTTAGAGACGTTATGCTCTCTTATCTTAGAGGCCTAAACAAACTTAAATATTGCCTACACCTTATAATTTTTTTCATACTATTATTATTATTTGAAATTAAAAGTTCTTAGATTTTTATTAATACAGTAATACTGGCAACACATGTGCCTTTTCATAGTCATTTTATATAAGAGCTAGTTAAGAAAGCAAGTATTCATGTGCTAATCTTCTCAAAATAAAGAAAACGGTGCGATTGTGTTTCATTTTCATGACCATTGTTGAAATACCGCTCTTATGGGAACTTCACTCATACCGGAAGTAGTAGTGTGTGCTTTCTAGTTCTTGCGAGGACCGATAAGGGGGCGCTATTATCAGTCCGTGTGTTAAACAAAATCGGCAATGTGTAATTTACCGCCTTTGTGGGGACCACCTTAAAAACTAATTTTAAGCAATTAAAATCAAAAAATAATTAATTTGAGCATATGTTATTTTGGGTTTAATGGGGACCGGGGTGTGCGTCCCCATAAGTGACTACGGTCCCCACAGGATTGGTGTGTTTTCTCGTCGCGGTCCTCATAAGTATAGTAATGCAAACGCACCCCCACCCACAGACTTCTGTTTTACTCCCTTGGGGTGCAACAACAGACATACAGACAAGTCGAAATTAGAACCTCTCCGTGATGTACGTCACCCGGAGAGGTAAGAAAAGAGCCCTTTTAAAGGGCACCCTACACGCTCAATAATTTGCGCAAAAACCTGGGGCTCGTTACTTAAGGGCATAGGGTACGAAAAACTTAGCTTCTAAAATCCAGTCTAGTGCTTACAAATTTACAATATTGCAGTCTGCCTGAATTTTTTTCGTAAGATTGGACATTTTTTTAATACTCTAATATGACAAAAATATTATTGGCTAATTAGTTAATTAAATATTGACAAAAGTAATATAAGAAACCTCCCTTCGGGAGGAAAGTATACAAAGGCGAATTTTTCCCGATACATCCTCGTACCGCGAATGTCCCCGCGCACTTATACGGCCGTAAACAAAGTTTAAAAAATAGCGCCGCGCCGCGTAGAGCGTAGGAATACATTCTCTGATCTCGCGATTGCGTCGGCTGCTTAAGTTAAGTCAATTTGACAGAGTCATTGTGATTTTAAACTTTTCCAATGAAATAATTCATGCAGCATTTTTAGATTTTGATGATAATCAATCATTAATAAACAGGCAGTGACTCGATTATAATGGTGGAAACGCCGGATTTTCATAGGTCTTTGCATAAAATTTTAATTAAACCCTTACCCTGCCAAGGTATATCACTAACACTATACATAGATTTTAAAATGGTGTTATTATCTATCTCGAAATTTTGTTCTTGTATTCATAGTTTTCATCTTCTTTTTGGCTTCACAACAAACTAGATTTTTGTTTCGAAATAACCGTATGTGAATTTTTATTAGCAAAATCAGGACTCTTCTATTTCTTTACGACAGACGGCTAAGCAGACTACACTAGTTTGAAGCGCTTTTTCCTCTTTCCCTTTCCAACGACCATATCAAAGGACTAAGATCTACCGTACCTTGTCCATGAGCAATAGTGTCTGAATATGGTATTTGGCGGTTCGAGGATGTCTCGCGTGTTTTAACGTTATGCCTATGGCGCCTTGTATACTTCCCTCCCGTAGGGAGGTTTCTTATATTATTTCTGATATTGATTAATGTTTTTCCTATGTAGCTCTTAGGAAAATGAAGTCACACTGAATTTTATTTTTATATAGAAATATATTTATGATACCTAGTACCTAAAATAATTTTTAAATGTATTAGTCTAAAATACAATTAATAAACTAAAATAATTGTTTAAGCCATTATATTAAACTAAAAGCTTTCTATTTCCTGTCCAGCGAGCAAACTTTTCAATTTAATTCCTAAATTTACTTTTTTCCTAGTAGTTCATACCTTTCTCAAGTAATTAAAATAGATTTTAAAGTCTTGAATACTTAAAATTTTTTAAAATTAATTAAAACATTAAGTAAAATATTTTCCCATGTAACTCATTGAAAAACATATTTAGACAGGAGGGTTTTTTGCGTTTGATAAAGCAACGATAGGCCTATATCCTTGAATATTTTGGATGGTATAAGTTGAAATCCAAGTTAGTTATTCAATTAAAACCGCTACGGTCCGCTAAAGTTGCCAAAACCAATAGATGTCAGTTCAGTCGTTAATTCTAAGATTTCAATTTCAGGAGGAACTATTAACCAAAAAAACTACTATCTATGAGGGTGGATAAAATGAGGGTGTAAACGAGTGTCGTAAAATTACTTATGGGCAAGCAGCGATGATTGGATAGATAAGGAGGAGGGAAATGAAACAATAAAGGTGGTCGCTAGAGTAGGTACAGAAAGTCTGAGAACTCTTTTATTCGTGTAGCCACAGATAACCCCTTGAGATAAGTAACGTGTCCAAACTACATTATTTCCTATAATGTTTACAATTATGTATCGGTCCGTCTTTGTTTGTCCATATTGACAAGTGCGATTGCACACATTTAAACGAAAATCTCAATTCGGATTTCGGAAGTTTATTTATTAATATTATATTTAATAAGGCTCGAGGGATAGGGTCGTGAAGCCACCAGGGCTTGGTACTCGCCACAAAATTTTCCTATTTGAAAAGACGGGCTTAATTTGTATCGTTTCTAAAAGTCAAATTCTGGAAATCGAATGCCTATAGTTGTGTATTTAATTCTTTTATTTCGCCTACTCATGCCTGACATAAAGCGCATTTTACATTGGTATTTTTCAATACATTTTTAAATAAACCTTTTTCAAGATAGAAAAAAAATTTAAGGTATTAAAATTTCGCGTCCGATATTTAGGTCGACAACTAGAAATAATGATCCCGGGCCCAAGTAATTTGAAAGAAAGGGGTAGTTTAGGAGTTAGGTAAAGAGTATGTGCCCTCTCCCCGTTCAAAAAAGCTACTAAATGACCTCCGACCCCTAGAAAAACTAACACGCCTCCCCTTTTCTTGCGTAAGACCCCTCTTTATAGACGCTTTGTGGCAGGTCTCTAATACTAAACTGAAAAGCTATAGCGACAGGAAAACCGTGATTGTAATCACGGAGTAAGTCAAAACTTGTCTTCAACACCCCCTCCTTGTCTATTTAGTCTTCACGATAATACCATTGGAAGAATCAGAAGTTCATAAGATATGTTCCATAAGTTTGTCACTGGTTACCGAGAGCTTGTCATGAAATGACGTTGATGAAACGTCATAGATTCGCAAGTTTTTTAGTGAAGACATCTAATGAGGCTGTCAAAACCTTAGTACATACTAAATAGGTAGTTGGGCTGCAAAACCACGGTAGTAATTCTCGTGTGTCGATATCGAACTAGCTCTAAGTGAGGCTCTAGCATTACAAACTATCTGAAGTGTCATACTTCTTTATCATATCTTATAAACTTATGGTTCAACCAACGTTTCACGAGAGTATGATGGTAAAGAGGCAAGATTTTTTAGTCTTTGATTACAGTCTCAGGTTGGGTTCATAGATTTTTATCTAATCAACCACTTATCCTATTGTAAAACCTTTTTCTGAATTCCCTGGCCAATTATCTTTCTTAGAATTTAATCGGTTCCATTGACAGTTTTCAGCTGGTGACTAGACTTTAGGGAACCGTTAATGGTAGCAAAATTAGGAGTAAAACCTCTAAAACCAATCGATATCCTACCACACATTTCAAAATAGGTACTGAATTTCTGCGCCATCTTCGTTCGTAAAATCAAACTAAGCCTTTGGTGTCTTGGCCCTTAAGTTACAAAGTATAAATAAAACGTTATCCTTATCCAGACTAATATTTGTGCAAAGTTCAAGTTGCAACGTTCTTTCGGTGAACCTCTTATATGGTCCTCGCTGGTTACCAACTTAGTCTATGCGTTGGCAAAAGCGTATCTAATATCTAATGCTTAATTCTTATTTATATAACTTAACGTTAAAAAGGGTTCCAAGGTCTTAAAACATTTAAATAACATTTAATGATAATTAAAACACTTCATACTTAAAGTAATAAAATACAATTAAAGGCATGCACAGTTCCGGTGATAAATACTTAAAACTAATCATGCACGCGTTAATACAGCATGCATTGGTACCTTCTCAGATCTGTTAGGATTTCTTATTATTATTCTTATTATCAAATGTGCAGGGTTGGCCAAATTACAACAACCTTAAATTACAAATTATTAATTACAATTACAAATTCTGAATCATTCAATTACAAATTATAAATTACAATTACATATTTGTCATAAACTCAATTACAAATTATAAATTACAATTACATATTTGTGAAAAACTCAATTACAAATTAAATTATTAATTGAATTATATTTGAAATTGAAATTACAAATTAATAAGTTGCATTTAATTTGTGAGTTAAGTCGCGAATTATCAAAAATAAAAACGAATAGAATCTGTTGACTTTCAGAATGTCTTCGTTGTGTTTTAAGGGCCATTTTTGCGTAATTGAAAACCGTTCCACCGGTGCGGACGATTGTAGTGGGGTGTTATACCTTACAAAGATTAGATTGCTTATCATGGGGAAAATTATGTGCTATCAGTGGAGTTTGATCGAATGAGTGCAAAAATTCTGAATTAGTCTTGGTATCGATTGCAGTTGAAAATTAAAATATACTCTTTTGGAGAAAATATTAGTTCAACAGTGAACAGTGACTCTGACTCAGTGAGCAATGCCAATGCAATAGAAAGTCACCCAGAGTGGAAAGTACCAGGTTCGAGGGGTCGGTCATTCAACGATATGCCGTACGCTTCTCGCGAAATCACATTTTTGACAACTACCACTAGAAGTTAACTAAAAAAACTCATCCGAAATCATTGATAAAAATAAAAAATCACGAAATCCGTACAATAAACAAGAGATCCGTAATTAAATTACGAAATCAGTCACGTCACAGAAATATAAATCATGAAGGCAATTGAAAACCAAGGTTTTTCAATATGGTAACTTACCCTCTCCTCGAACGCCAAGAGCTACCGTGAGAAAAAAATTTACTCTTCATTGCGTTCAAATGTAGCTTACACTGCAAAGAAGCTATTCGACCTAGCCTTATGCTGTACAAAATTCATACCCACTTAAGATGATACATTTCAGTCAGAGAATCTGATTCATACTACCTCAGCATTTGTTTGCATATTTGTAATTGTAATTGACTAATGTAATTGAATTACTTTTTCAACGCTTTAAAAACGTCAATTACAAAATACCAATTACAAATTACAATATTTGTTCAATTACAATTAAGTTCAGAAAAAATGTAATTGAATTACAAATTACAATTGTAATTTGTAATTGTATTTTGTAATTTGTAATTGCCAATTAGTAATTTGGCCATCCCTGCAAATGTGGATGAGAGGGAAAGTATGACAATGGCCATAGAGCCCGTGTTAAAAAACGCGGACATCAAAGTTTCGCCAATAACTATTTAGATTACTAGTGACTGATGGACTTGCAAACTCGCGATTGAAAGCAGTTCAGACATTTATGCTCCTTGGTTTAACCATAGCCCTCTCGATCATGCGCATCACGACGCAAGCTGCTCGCGCTATAGCTAAATTACCGAGATTTGTTTTAAACGTATCTAGTTTTATGTGCTCTTTTATTGCTTCGATAACCTTACTTAAATCCATATTATACCTTCAAATACCTTTTAAAACATTACAACATTACCAGCTACTCTGTCCTGACTACAAACACAAATCGAGGAAGTTCTAGCATACACAATAGCAGACGACGGTAACCGCGTAACCGCGAATTAACACAAGACCTATTTTAAGAGAGTGAACAGGCCCAGTATAGCTACGCCAATAAAACGGTCAACTACGGCGAAACTCTGATGACTCGCGACTTTTGGCCATTTTCATACTTTTCCTCTCATCCACTTTTGTTATTATGAAATTATAGTTACGTAACTTTTGATTATTAGTAAAACTATTAATTATTAATTAAGGTGGCCAACCTCTAATTTCTTAAAGTACTAATTGTTTACTTTTGGTCACTAATTGTTCTCCACTTAGCTAATACGCGTGGCTAGTTATGGACGTCTGATTGGCTTATGTTACTTTAATACCGAAGTATTCTTATTAGTAACTCCCGTTACGTTTTCACGCTGTATTACTGGAGGTATGGTTAGGTAGTGGACTTATCTTATTTTATTCCTTTGTTTGGCTGTCTCCATCGGCAAGGGCTGGACGGTCTCCTTATGTAGCTGATTCCGCTGTTTAATTATTTCGGCTAATGACGACGTCGCGGCTCCATGCCATGGCAACATACAGTTCGTTTCTTTTTTTATTTAAGTACGCGAGTTACACAATTCATTTAGTAAACGGTCTTATCCATCGCGCACTCTTGCCATTTCTTATTTGGCGTACGAGAGGATCTTAAAAAGTCTCACTGCTCATCTTGAGCGCTTGAACCAGAATCTACTTTCTTTTTCTGAACGCGTGCAGAGGAAACCTCGTGTGACCCTTTAGTGGACAGGTCACGGTTTCTCTCTGCTTATGCTTAATTCCATACATGGGTTATTTTTACACCTGCATTTGTCAATAACTTGTTTTCTAAGACCTTGGTTTCAATGGGTTATTTTCAAAAGGGCTTAGGATCTAGATACGCTTTGATACGCCTTAACAAGTTTCAATAACCTTTAACACCAACTCGAAAGTATGAAGGTCAAAGTTCTTACAGCCCTCCCCTTTTCCATTGCAAAAGTGGAGGAACACAAATATACGTTACAAATTATAATGCTGCAATATGTTTTAGGAAATGGAAAATCATTTGCGGTAAATTTTGGACAATATTTAGAAAAAAAACTGAACATATATATTGAGTGAGTTTTTATTGCTCAAAATGTTATTCAAAATACGAACAATATTTTGTCTTTGTATTTAACGATTTATATGTTATGTTCGGTCAATAAAATTGTACACTGTCCAAGGACTCAACATCAACATTTTTATTGTGAAAAAATATATTCAACATAATTGAATAAATCGTGTGGAATATGATTAATATATTTGTCCAATTAAATTTTAAAATCTTGTTCTACATATTGAGCTTTCAATATGATGATAGATTTTTATTTGCACAATTAGTGAAATGTCTCGGAAATAATTTATTAGATCATGAATTTTATAAGTGTCCCCCAATTAATTTGTGCAAAACATTGAGCGTGTAAACGCCGCTTAAAGGCTACCCACTTTTTCAAAAAAGGTTAATCTAAAAATGTACTGAACAAGATGGCCCCGGCCAGATTACACTTTTCGCGCCATCTAGTGACTAGAATTAGTATAACTATATTCGTTGACCCCGGCAAATTTAAAATTTTCGGTTTCTTCCATTGTTTATAAAATAGCATTCCGATTATGAATAAAACCAATCTAGTAAGAATTTGGTTTACAGTTTAATTAAATAAGTAATTAACAAAATCTGTTCTATGAGTGAACTGGAACCTAATATTTGTACTCTGAGTAGTTGATGGGTCCTGACTCGCAGGAGATTCTAAAACCAACTGCCTCTTTAGCTTCTTATTTGCTGTATATCTCTCTCGTATTCGAGCTTTTTCTCTTTCTCTGTATTCTGGATTCAAACGAAGCCTTCTCATCTTTTCCGCTGATGTTTCTTTCATATTTGATGCCATTTCTGAACTCTCTCGTATTTGTAAAACAGCCGAGTTAAACAGGCACAAAGTCTATTTTGATTTCAGTCCGTTGAAAATGTCCTAACTGAGTTCATGACTTGTTAGATATCCTGAAAAACAATCTTGGTTTACGCGTAAATAGGCCTAACAAATAATAATATAAGACAAAACTACCTGTTCAAAATTTCCATCCCACCCCTTCGCGTGTGTGATAGGGTTTTGGATGCGTGGCGCCCCTATCGGCGAGCGAAGGAGCTATTCAATCTGAACAAAAAATAAATACCGTAATCTTGCAAATATTTTAATTTTCTGTTAATAAACATCTCTTTATTTTACAAACACTTTTCCTGCCATTAATTAATACGGAAATTAATAAAAATTAATAAAATATAAAACGTCCCCGGCGGGATTTGAACCCGCGTTGTCTCCCTCCCAAGTACTTACCGCGCTCAAAGCTGCTTAACGTCGAGTGTTAACATGGGGTTAGTAATATTTTAGTTTACCTCGCCCCATAAAGATGGCGATACAAGCAACTCACCCTATCACACACGCGAAGGGGCGCTTCCATTGAACCCGAATCAAAGCTGAAAATTCAACTGTTCCTCTTGTATCTCTATGTTCGCAAGAGAACAAAGGAAAGGAACTTCAAAGCAGTGATGCCAGGTGGGAAAAATTAAATTTCCCTTTCTAACCCTTAAAATTTCCCTTTTTGGACCAAAATTTCCCTAGTTCAGGGCTGCCAGATTCCGCGCCTAGAACGAAAAGTTTCACTAGTGCCACCGTGCGGAGAAAACGCGAAGCTTGATCTAGGGGGAACAAAAATGGCAGGCCTGAGAGGCTGAGACCTGCATCAGCGGCAGTGTATGTGACGTTTGATAATTCAGTCCCAAATGAAAATTAGTGCTCGAAATTTCTTGCAATGGATAAACCACAATTTTCAGAAGAGAATATTTTCAAAAATGGTAAGTGTTGAAAACCTAATCACCCTAATATTAACCAAACTCTTAAGCCTTGGTCATAACATGAGTAAACTTTACTTTAGCTCGCGCATTCAAAATACAGTTTTTTCAATAAATATCATTTATTCAAGGTTAATTATAGGATAATTAGTTAAAATTAAGGTGCGGAAATTAATTAAAATATATATTTTCCATGTTTTTCTATATTTTACCCTTCATAGTAAAGTTTAGGTTAGGTTAGGTTTGGTTAGGTTAGGTTAGGTTAGGTTTGGTTAGGTTAGGTTTGGTTAGGTTAGGTTAGGTTAGGTTTGGTTAGGTTTGGTTTGGTTTGGTTTGGTTAGGTTAGGTTAGGTTAGGTTAGGTTAGGTTTGGTTTGGTTTGGTTAGGTTTAGAGCTCGGCATTTTCGATCAATTATCCACAAATTGGTGGATAACTGATTATTTATAAACAAATTTGTGGATTATAATACGATTTAACATGTAAGTTCTGTGGATAATTTTCGGGTATGGATAAAGATAAAATAAAGTGGAGCCGAGCTCTTAGGTTAGGTTAGGTTTGGCTTGGTTAGGTTAGATTTTTACATATTTTATGGTATATGGTGGCTAGGAAGAAGACACTGGTCGGGTTTTTATGGTAGTGAAAATATTGATTAAAATAGTTTCCGCGACTTAAATTTAATTAATTATCATATAATTAACCTCCAAGAAATGATATTTATTGGAAAAACTGCATTTTGAATGCGCGAGCTAAAGTAAAGTTTTTCCAAATTGGTAATACTGTTTTCGTTTTGTTTAGTGCCTGTTGCTCTCTATCTTGTCAAAATTGCTACGAGTATTACACATATTTTCCAAAAGATCCTACTGAAAAAATTCGAAAAGCTCTTAAGTCTAACTTTAAGGGAAATGAATTCACATAGTATGGAATTATAAACGAAAAAACTCTTGTTGCTTTAAAAAAGAGTCTAATTTAAAAGTAGCGAAGATTGGTTTTGAAGTCAACCCTTCTTATCCATTCTTTGGGGTGTTCCCCTGACGGTCTAGTCAACGATAATTTGGTCGAAATGAAGTATCCAGTCATTGGTGAAAAGGGAAACTTAGAAACAGTCCTCAAGAAAACTCCTTACGTAATCAAGAAGGACGGAACATTTTCTTTGAAACCCTAACAAATGTATTATGGGCAAGTGCAACTTAGTTTGGCCCTTTTAGGACTTCAAAGTTGTCATTATGTAATTTATTCTAAACTGGAAGATGACTGTTTTGTTATTGATGTGCCTAAAGACCAAAAATTTATTAACAGTCTTTTACCAAGATTATAAATTACTTATTTTAAAAGGTTTTTTTGCTTATTTTAATTACTACATTCCAAATTATTTGAAATGGAATAAAAAGGACGGAATGTAATGGCGCAAATAAGGCTGAAGTGATATTTTTAAGTTCCTTAAAATGTGATAGAATCTTACAAATTTATTAAATAAAATTGTTTTACAAAATTTCAGGAGTCTTGGGTTCATTATTTATTTGCAATTTTTTCACGGGTTTTAACAAGCTTGGGAACTGCATAAGAGTTAATTAAAAATGATTTGAGGTCTGAACTTTACTTATTCCAAACAAAGCTGATAGAGCGGTGAATGAAATCAAATGCCAAGTTTTAGTTTCATGAGTGTCAAAAATACCCTATCTCGAGACTCGTAGTTTCCCCCATTCTTGGCCCTCTCTACCTTATTTGTCCATGAAAAAGGGGTATGAATTTACTGTTAATATTTTTAATGATCGCATCAAATAGACCAGTACTTTGTAATCCTGTTAATGAAATTATAGAGGTGGCATTCAATATTCCATTAGAAGCATTAACATAACATGTATGATTTTCCAAGGTGTTGACCATAATGCATTTACAGGGTTGCCACAGAATATTCAAAACCAAATTCCCTGACTTTTCCAGGTTTTCCCTGACCTTTTTCTGAGATTTTCCCTGACCTTTTAGGCCGAAAGTGTAAATGTTTACAGCACGTTTTAAGTGCTTATAATTAAATAAAGTCTCCAATGTATTTTTCACACCAAAACGATTAAGAAACATTTTTCACCAAAATGATTAAGAAACATTTTTACTATAAATAACAGCCTGAGAGATTTCTTTAGAGAGCATTAACTTTACAAAAACAATTCTAGACATTTTTTAGGATTGCTTTATAGTTTTCTGTGTTAAGAGAGGATGAGAAACTTTCATTACTCTTTCAATAAAGACTTATCCCCAGAAATTTTACCTACTAAAATAAAATTCCCTGACTTTTCCCTGACCTTTTTGGCCCATTTTCAAATTCCCTGACTTTTCCAGGTTTTCCAGGTTCTCCCTGACCCGTGGCAACCCTGATTTATCATTGGGTTTTGGAGTGGTGCATTTGTCGGTCGTAGTTTCCTCGGTAGTTTGTTGAACAGCATCAGTCCCCAATCTTTCAGCTAGAATTTCTGCGTCTGCTCGTCTTTTTATTTTAGCTGTTTCACTTGCATGCAAAGTTGGAGATTGTGAGAGCTGATTTCTTTTTTTCAGTCTTTCCAATCTCCCATTACCCTTGAACTTTTGTTGATCATGTTTCCTTAACGGGAGTTTTTTGGAAGGAACAGCCAAGGGTCTAAGTCTGGGAGGGTAACTTAACTTATCTACAATAATAACTCTTATTGTAATTGGTTTTAAATTAATATTATACGCTTAAAACATACCTGAATGTTCATATTTCGGTTGAAGGCGGTAATCCTCTAATTTAAAATGAAGGGAGCAGACAACCATGGACTTGGTGTGTGGTTTACCCATTTTTAAAGCTATATCCCATTGTTTCGACAATTTAACGTCGCGTGGAAATTTACACCCATACACGCTGCAGTATTTAACCATTGTTTAATTACGTTTAAATAAACAGCAAAACTGACAAAAACTAGCCTAATTATCGTTGAGCAGATAGTTGAGTTGTTGATTTAATTTTATAGTTATCTTTGAGCAATTCAATTTAATTAACTTGAATTTAACCATGAGTATGTTGATTGCGTTTGTCATTAATGGTATCGCCGGGATTAAGTTACATTTAAACACCCGATTAAACCTTGGATTAAAAGCAACTACGTATGGATATGGCACTTCAGCCTTCGGTAAGCCAAACGCGTCTGCCCACCAAAACGTACTGAATAATTCTCGCGATCTGTGAGGGAGAGAGGGAAATAAATTTGGTGTGACAAGGGTGTCGTCATAGGTCACGAGTTCGCGCATGGGCGTTAGGGGAAAAAACCGACGCGCGCTTATCTCGACTCAAATTTGAATTGAACGTTGTTAACGCCTTAACGGTTACAATTTGAAACTAGTCGACGGATTTGGTTCAGTTAACAAATACAAACTTTTGTTTTAACTGTTACAAGGTAATATTAATATTAACTAATATAGAATGTGTATAATAGTTGTTTTATTTAAAGATGGGAAGGGTGAAACACTGTGCATATCCAAAATGTAATAGTGACTCGAGATATGCTCACAAAGAATATATGTTAGGGGTAACGTTTGTACCATTCCCGAAACCAAAAAGAAAACCCTTGAAATCGGAAAAATGGCTAGAATGGATGAGAGAAGTAAGAATGGAATTCAAGGTAGAAAATATCACTAGAGATGCGTATTTGTGTTCCAAACACTTTGTTGGCAAACAAGGACCCACAGAAGAATATCCTGATCCCGTTCATTCACATGTGAGTATAAACCTGATGTTTCCCGTATAACAATAGTTTCAACCCCATGGTATTTGAGTGTACAGATTACACCAGGGAATGAAACTGAAAGCAGTAGTATTTCTGATGGAACGCTCTCCTTTGATGTTTTGTTGTCGCAAAATTACATTAACGGCGAAATGCTTGACACATCAGATAACAGTCACTTAACTGAGTTATGTTTGGAAGTAAGTTGTTAACAGTAATGGGTATTTGTGGAAATGGTTTTCACTTGAGTGTGGCAAAATGGTGAATGGATTTTTATGAAATACCTCACATATGTTCCTAAATAGTGCCTTTTACCATGGGGTGGAAAAGATCGCCGCGAGCGTGGTACTATGCGATTACCTAGAAGAGAGAAGGGGAAGATAGGGGGGAGGAACGCTTGTCTGAAAACCTCTCGCTCTTGGATTCAGACTAGTTCAGTTCAGCCAAACAGTTCATTTTACCCTCCAAACTGGATTTTGTGATCAGACATTTTTAAAAGTCCTAGCGCTAGCTGCGTACAAATCTAACCCGTGCATTGTTGAAAACATGGATCACAATTCACAATCACAAACATAGTGGTTTTTGTTTATGTTTTCTGGCGTAAGATCCTTATTATTTACAATTTTCAACAATCTCTCGCACTTTCGATCGCATTTTTTAAGGAAAAGGAATAAAAAACACGCCTTTTATTTTCCTATTTGTCGTTTCACAGTTTTTGCAACTCTTATCTTTTCCCGTTTTGATAACTTGCTTGTTTTACTTTACTATTTCAAAAAAGAAGGAGACTTAAACTCAAATTTCATTAACTATAAGGTCAATATTGTTTGAAAATATTTTATAAAACCGTACCTTTAAAAAATAAACAATATTCAAGCACCGAGGCCCGAGGGGAAGAGTTTTAGCTCAAAACGAAAACGCTAGCGCCAGACGTCAGTTCTATTTGATTCTATAAAATTTGGGTTTCCTAAATTGTGGATCTGAACTGAACTTGAGATTTCAGACTTCCTGTTTCGTCAAATGTCTACCTCCCCCAGATTAAGGTTTCTTCCCCCTCTCAAGTAGGGAGGCGCATAGTCACACGAGCGCCCGTTAAAAATCTCCCGGATTCCATTCTAGGGTACGATAGTTCTATATTTTATTTGCTTTTACATCTTCCCTCAGAGCACAAGAATTGACTGTGACCATATTGGTGCTTCACATTATAGCGCTATTAATTTGAATCTAGTAAGTCATTTTTCATTATATTTAAATGGTTTACTATTTGCCATTTGTTTTCATTAAAAACAAACCATTCACACAGAGTTCATCGACTGTTTCTAAACTTAGTGAGGGAGTAATGTTACTGTCCGACAGTAAAAACCGCGAACTGGGTTCAGGGGTAATTACTTTAACAAGTTCTTTGATTAATATTTATTGATCATTTAAAAATGTCTTTCATTTTATGCGCAGTGTATGGTCCATCTCACGGAAAGCAATTTGCACAGTAGGGAACTGCATTCTCATACAATTCCGCCAAATGAAGTCCAATCATTGTGTGAAGCTACTGAAGCAGAACCTGCACTAATGGAAATAGAAGAGTCGGTAATGGAACCTCCATCATCATGCGAAATGGAGCCTGAATTATTTGAAGAATCATTACTAGAACATTCAGTTGAAACCACGGAAAAAGAAAACCAGTCAACTCATACAGTTGAGGCTGCTGCAGTTGGTCAACCTTCATTGAAGAATACATTTGGCCCATTTTTTGAATCTACAGAATGGCAACTTCTGCAGGAAAAGCATTGGGGTTCAAACATTACAGACAGCACATTAAATATTTTCAAAATCAACTACGAAAGTAAATGTTTAGAGATAACTTTAACGATTAATGTGGATTTCAATCTATCGGTGTATGCATTTAACATTGACTTGTCGAAACATAACTTGCTGAAGTTACCCAATGTTGTCTCCACCATAGAGGAATTACGTTTTGTTTTAAACGTTATTATGAATTTTAAAATGTGCAATGGTGTCAAACATCCAGAACTGATCACGATTTTAAATGAGCTACAGAAGGGCCAATATTGCCCTTTTTCCAAAGTAGTAAGGGACCCCAAATGCCTCGCGCTTTCCACAAAGAAAACATGTTTCTTCTGCTTGAATCTGACAGGCTATGCATCTAGGACTAAAGCTAGAATGAAGAAATCGCAAAAACCGAAAGTATAAAACTATGTCGAAGAAAGAACTGATTGAACTTTTGATGAAAACAAAACGTGACGAAATATGTTCAAGACGACGTATGAAGCGATGGATAAAAAAGGCGGAAAAGCGCTTGACAGCTTGTTGTGAGCCCTTGCCCGAAGACGATCAAGCTTGCATTGAAGAAATTTTGAGAACATCGGTCGAGAAAAATGATGACTCATTCGTCTCACTCTTTTTGAGAACCCAACTAAAAATGGCTAAACAAAAAGACCCTCGTGGTCGAAGATGGGACCCGGCAGTAATAAAATGGTGCTTATACCAGTATCATAAGTCACCAACGGCTTATAGAAGCTTAGCCAATTCGAGAATCCTTCAATTGCCATCGTGCACTATTTCGGAACTCTTCTCATGATAGTAAACAACTGGGCTTTTCAGATGAAATTCTGAACCGAATGAAAGACGAGATTAATCCGCATACTTTACCACCAGCGTATCAATACTTCAGCATACTATTAGATGAAATTAAAACCAAGGAAGACCTGATATACAAAAAAGACACTGGGGATATTATCGGATACACTCATTTAAACGATGCTAGGAATAAAATTAGCGGGTTGTCAAAGGAAAATCATAATGGAAAAGAAGTAGCGTCGCATATTCTAATGCTTATGCTTCGTGGTACAACCAGTCGTGTAAAATATCCATTTGCACACTTTGCTACAAATCGACTGACAGCTGACGATTTGAATTCGATAGTGTGGGAAGCGGTGGAGAAATTGGAAACCATTGGATTCAAAATAATTTCGGTGATCGGGGATGGCGCTGCGACAAATAGGAAATTCTTTTCTATGAACACGATAGATGAGGAAACACATTTTTGCAATAATCACTATAGCCTCGACGAAAACAGTGGCTAATGCGATTGAGGCTGAAACATATTCTGAAACAGTCAAACTTGTAGAACTGCTCGACAAATGGTTCGACATATTCAATGCTTCCAATTTTCAAGAAGCTCATTATCAAAGGAAACCAAAAAAAAGGCCCTTCATGTCTGTTAATGACAAAAGGATAGAGGCTAGTAGCTATGATAATACAACAAAATCAATCTTGTTAAATATGTTAAATAACTTTTTCTATTTAATAGTGGTTAGAAAATGACTTTTTAAACTACTTCGATGTGTGTGAAAATGATGTTGCAGAACGACCCGGGAAATTTAAACCAGATGAAAGGAAGAAAATGCTGCTTTCTCGAGAAACGCTATTAGGTTTACGACAAACAAGTACGATTAACCGCTAAATACCCAGTAAATTTGGAAAATTTAATGTTCTTTTACTTGCAGCTAGTGCAATGGTTGGCATCCTGCGATTCTTGTTAGGAAAAGGGGTTAGATACATCCTAACAGCAAATTTCAATCAGGATCCCCTTGAGTTAGAATTTTCACGTCATAGACAAGCGTGTGGGTCTAACCAAGATCCAACTTTGGCAACGTTTGGAAGTAATAGAGAGACGTTGTATATTTTGAAAAAACAAAACCTTCATCTTCATAGTACAGCAAGCAACACAACTGTGGACAAAGAATCTATATAAACAACCGATTTTGCAACATTGTAGTATACTACAAATAATTAGTAACTAGGCCTAACGAATAAATATTATATTCCGAGTTTGACTAGAACTTTTTGTACTTTATTGGCATTAATCACATTTTATGCGTAACAATTTTGTACTTTAGATCACCAGCATTATCACATCATTTTCGAAAACCATGTATTTCACTTTGAAGTCTTTTACGCAGGCGGTCCTTTGAATTACTTTTTGATTTGATCATTTTCAATCGCATTTTATTTTTATGATCATTTTTTAATTTCTTCAAATGGCCATTTGCTATAGTGTTTATGAAATATCTTACACAATGCTCCATTAGTGGTTTCTGCATTTCTGGTTCAACAGCTCCTTTGCAAATCGTTGCCAAATATCCTCATCTTTCCAGATTTCATCTTTCGCTAATTTGGCTCTGTTTTCCATATAGATACAGCTGTAGTATTTAGCAATATGTTTATATATTCCCAAAAACAATTTGTACGCGTCTTCAGTAGGGTAAAAAAGCCCACCACGGGTTTGAGCGTGTATCCAACTTGATAAGTTTGATGATACGTTTTGGGTTTTCTTTGGTCGTGTGTAATTGTTGAGCGGCTTTTCGCCCAGCTTCTGACTTCCTACTTAAGGATCTAATAACTGCCCCTATCACATACATCAAAACCTCTCCAGATTCTTCCTGCGGAACCTTAACATCTACTGGCAGAACCTCTGGTTTTCTCGAACCTTCTTCTTGCAGCCTTCTTAAAAGTACTTTAATTCCAGATAATGATTCTACGTAACTCAACTCCGAAAATCCCTAACATAATTCACAAATATGAAACTATTAATGCTTTAATTATGAGTGGGACACATATATGCTGTTTATACATATTTCTTTGAAATTGCATACTTTGGTATGTTTAAGAGAATTTATAACTTTTACTACTTTCTTTGTGGATTGAAGAAGTTGAAGTAATTTTAAACTGACTTGATCTTCTTTGGAAGCTGTTGAAGTCAAAATTGGCTGCAAAAGCTTCTTAACCTCATTCAAGTCTCTGACATTGAGATCTAGGAGCCAATCTCGTCTTTTTTCACCACTTCTCACAGCGTTCTGTGTTGAAGCTTTGATATCAGATTGGATTTGCAACACAAGTCCAGGGAAAGCGTCGTTATAATCGCAAGCTAATAAAAAGTCATATATTATATTATGTACATACATATTTTAACTATTGACCTCTTTTAGTATAAATTAGTTCTCCGAGATAAATATAATCAAATGAAATGAACTGAACTGAACCGAACTGAACCAGCCGTGATCAGGTTAGAATTGAATCAAACCGAACTGTAATGAGAAGGATCTAGGTTGGGTTTTCTTTAGAGTTTTCCGAGACCGTGTGGGAGTCAGTTAGTTAGTCTGCTCCGGTTTGCCGCCGCGTGTAATTAGTAACGATATGTTTAAATCACGGAACTTAGTATTATGTTTAATTGTTTGTTTAACCAGTTTATTTAATTTATATTAATAAAAGTTTATTAACGTTTAATTGCCGCTCCATCATTTCCTTAATATTCCAACAAATGGTAGCAGAGCGTGGTTGGGATTGGTGGAGTCCGAGGCTTAGGAACGAGTTGTGAGTAAAGTTGTACATTACGGGTTACAAAGTGTTCGTGACGTAACAGGCAAATGGCGACGGGCGGAAACGCAATTTTAAACGGACAACTTCCAATTTTGGAAGCAGATAACTATTCGAACTGGCGATACGCGATGGAATGGATATTAAGAGATCGCGGTTTGTGGAGTATAGTAAATACGGATACAACTGAACCAGCAGCGTCGGCGACAGCAGCTGAAAAGGAAAAGTACGAATCACGTAAAGAAACCGCATTCTCTATTTTGGCCTTGAGTTTGTCAACTAAAACACGTAGTCTCATTAAGACTACAAAAACCCCCCATGAAGCATGGAACAAGTTACGAGCTGCACTTCAGCCTATAAGTAGGGCACGGATTGGGGCTTTAAGGAGGGTGTTTTACACCACAGACTATGAACCACTAGAAACGATGACAGATTTCATTAGTCGCGTGTACAGCATCAAGGATCAACTGGAAGAAGCCGGAGAAACATTGCTCGATAAGGATGTCGCTTACCTATTGATTTCATCACTTCCTGAATCATACGACCCTTTGGTACAGCAAATTTATCGTTTTGAAACTAAAGACTTCATACCAACGAAGATAGAAGATCTTTTAATTGCCGAATATACTAGACAATCGGAGAAACATAAACTTAAGGAGCAGAGCTCAGACGTATTCATGACGCAGATGAAATCTCGAAATAACCAAAAAGGAAGCCTCAAGTACCGAATAGAGAATTTCAACGAAATAGATTTCAAGGAGCCTGCTACAATTGTGGAAAAACGGGGCACAAGGCAAATGAGTGTCGGAAACCACAGAGAAATTATAATAATAATCGACGAGAGAATTTCCAACGAGAAGGAAGGACGGAGAAACGTACGTTTATAGCAGCAGCTCATTGTTCAGAAACAATTACCTCAAATGCCTGGATTTTGGATACAGCGGCAACGCACCATTTTTGCAACAAACGGGAATGGTTTATTAACTACAAACCATTATCAGCCAGAGCGTCTTGGGGCGAAGGAACGACTACCATACATGGAACCGGCGACATTCGTATCCAGATCAATGGTAAAGATATATTCAGACTGAAAGACGTCGTATATACACCAAGCATGCGTAGAAATCTGATCTCGGGCCGGTTGATTGATCAAGGCGGATACAAAGGCGTAATCTGCAGATCAGCTTACACCGCGTATGATGAAGAGGGACAATTCGCATTCACCGCACCCCTAACGGAAGACAATTTTTATACATTGGCTAACGCAGCAGTCCTGATTGACGAAATTCAGAATGAGAATCAAACAGCTAGTGTAAAGACATCAAACTTAATGGACAAATGGCATAAATGACAGGGACACGTAAATGGACAAGATCTGAAGTATATGTCAAAATACGAAATGCTTAGTGGCCTGGACAAGTTAGATGGTGATTTGGAGACGTGTGTGCCTTGCGCCTTAAGTAAGAGTACCAGGAAACACCATCCGAATCTTGAAACCGTTAGAAGCACGAAACCATTAGAACTGGTACACTCCGATGTGTGGGGACCATCGCCAATAACTTCGATAGGGGGAGGTCGGTACTACGTAACTTTTATAGATGACTACAGTCGTTTCATCTGGATATACATAATGGAAAAGAAAAACGACGTCTTTTACTATTTTCAACTATTTAAAAAGCAAGTTGAAAATCAGTCGGGAAGGAAAATCGGAGCCATCAGGACAGATAACGGTCTGGAGTATTGCGCCCAGTATTTCACCACATTATGCGAAGAATCCGGGATTATTCATCAAAGAACTAATGTGTACTCACCCCAGATGAATGGCATCGCCGAGAGAGTTAACAGAACGCTGTTGGACATGACCCGAACACTCCTGGCCGATGCAAAACTGCCATTAAATTTATGGGCAGAAGTAGTACGCACGTCAACATACCTGAAGAATCGTCTCAGGCACTCCTTACTCGGAGAGAAAGTACCCTTCGAACGCTGGAATGGTCGAAAGCCGAGTGCAAATTATTTGAAACGATTTGGATGTTTAGCTTTTGTCCACTTACCTAAACAACAGAGAAGGAGCAAACTGCACCAAAGAGCGAAACTGGGGATCCTAATCGGATATGCTTCCAAAACAAGAGGATACCGGATATATATTATCCAGAAGAACGAAAAACCGTAGAAACCAAACACGTGGCTTTTGATGAAGAACAGTTAGGAATGGAAGTCTTACAACAGAAGACTGGCGAAGGAGTTCTAAACTGGTGTTTGGATAAGGAGGAAGATGCGGAATACCCGGACGAGCTCGCTGCAGACACATCCCATATAGAAGGGGGACAAGACGGAGACGGGAAGGAAAGTGAAGAAGAAGAAAAACCCCAAGCAAATGAAAATCATGATGAGGAAGAAACAATACAGGAACCTGAAAATGGATTACAGGGTGGGTTACCCGCTGGCAAAACTGATAAACGACGACAGTCCAGGTCGAAACCAGAAGTACAAGCCCCTCCACGACGGGAAGGGTTAAGAGAATCCACTATTCTCAGCCGGAAAACAACAACAAAGGCCCTTATGGCAAAGATCACAGAAGATGATATTGCCGAAATTTACGAGACACATTGCACAGAGATCATTGTACCCCGGAACTATAAAGAGGCCATACAGTCGCCACAGAAATCCGAATGGTGGGCAGCAATGCAAGATGAAGTCAACACCATCAAGAAACGAGATGTAATAGAAGTAACCGAGAAACCAGCAAACAAGAAAGTAATCGGATGTAGATGGGTATACGCTTTGAAACGCGACCCAGATGGGAATATTATACGATACCGAGCAAGACTTGTAGCACAAGGTTTTGGACAAACCGAAGGAGTTGATTACGACAATACTTTTTCACCGGTCGTTCAATTTTCCCTAATAAGATTCTTCATTGCCATATTCGTCGTGCAACTCGGATGGGTCCATAATCATTTCGATGTCAAGAATGCATATTTATATGGGAATTTAGACTACGAAATTCACATGAAAATGATACCGGAATTTGACGAGGGCAAACAGGAGGCACACTGTTTGAAATTACGCAAGGCCCTATACGGATTGCAGCAGAGTGGACGCCGTTGGTTTTTGGAGTTAGACAAAACTTTCAAGGAAATTGGCCTTACGAAACTCATCGGCACAAACTGCGTATACTATGTACCATACCGGGCGATTATCCTAGTCTACGTTGATGATTTGGTAGTTCTTGGGAAAACAAGCAAGGATATACAAGACCTACATCATACCCTGTCAACCTTCTATGAAATAAAGAACTTAGGACCAATTCGAAAGTTACTAGGAGTAGATTTTAGTACAAAAGAAGACTTCACGGTGAAGCTACATCAAGAAACATATATTAAGAAGCTTGGAGAGAAGTTCAACATCACCTGTGAAGAACCTGTTAGTCTACCGATTCCTGAGAGCGCCATTCTAACGAGGAATGACAGTCCGAGTACAGAGGAGGAAACGAAAGAAATGAGTCAATATCCCTATAAATCATTAGTGGGATCTTTACTTTTCCTGGCACAACGTACGCGACCGGATATCCTGTTCTCCATCGTTACACTCGCACAATTCAGTAGTAACCCAGGGTACAAACACTGGCGATTATTGTGTCAATTACTACGATACGTTTTAACCACGTCTAGTCAAGGAATAATTTACAAGAAATCTACCGATCTCTCGCTACGAATTTACACCGACAGCGATTGGGCATCGGATCGTGATACGAGGCGATCGATGTGCGGGTACGTTACGTTCGTGGGACAAGCACCAGTAACATGGCGGTCGTTGAAGCAAAAATTAGTATCTTTATCGACGATGGAAGCGGAATATGTGGCAATCGCAGAAGCAGTTAAGGAACTCTTATGGCTACAGCCCATCGTAAAAGAATTAGAATTATTTATAGTCAAATTTCCTACGCCAACTTTGTATAGTGATAGTCAATCGGCAATTAGCTTTACAAATGACAATATTGAAAATCAACGTTCTAAACATATTGATATAAGGTACCACTTTGTGAGAGAAAAATTATAACAAAAATATTTTAATGTTAAATTTGTTCCATCCAAAGCTAATGTCGCGGATATTTTTACAAAGTTGTTAAATCGACCTAAGTTCCAAAATTGCTGTGATATGTTACACATGATATAGTTGATCTCAGAGAGGGGAAGTGTTAGTATAAATTAGTTCTCCGAAATAAATATAATCAAATGAAATGAACTGAACTGAACCGAACTGAACCGAACCAGCCGTGATCAGATTAGAATTGAATCAAACCGAACTGTAATGAGAAGGATCTAGGCTGGGTTTTCTTTAGAGTTTTCCGAGACCGTGTGGGAGTCAGTTAGTCTGCTCCGGTTTGCCGCCGCGTGTAATTAGTAACGATATGTTTAAATCACGGAACTTAGTATTATGTTTAATTGTTTGTTTAACCAGTTTATTTAATTTATATTAGGGCTGTGCGAATAGTGGTTTTTCAAACCGAATCGAATACGAATCGAATAGTAAATCTCCTATTCGAAATCCGAATCGAGTACTCGTTCAAACGAATATTACTCGCTTTTCAAAAATTCTGGTTCGAGTACTCGTTTTTTTCGATTAATCGGTTTTACCAGACGAATATTCGTTTCAAAGCGATTAATCGTTTTCTTAATACACCTAGCAGTACTAGTTTTTACCTCTCCGAGTGACGTATGTCACGGAGAGGTATTACACCGGCCGTGTCTGTCTTTCTGTGTGTCTGTGTGTCTGTCTGTGTGTCTGTGTGTCTGTCTGTCTGTCAGACCCCACGTGACCGCGTTCGCAGTTTACAAATCGGAGCAAACAAATACCCGATTTCCGGAACGCGTTCGCGGTTCACGGAAATTTGGCCATTCATCTGCCAACACCAGTCTTTACTAACTAAGCCTTCTAAGGACCACAATCTGCTAGTCTTTGTACATCCCACATGGACACTAGTCTGTACTTGCTAGCTTCCAAGCACAACCATCTTCTGTTCTTCGTCAATTTCACCTTGACACCAGCTTCTATGCACCACCATCTTCTGTTCTTCGTCAATTCCACATTGACACCAGCTTCTATGCACCACCATCTTCTGTTCTTCGTCAATTCCACATTGACACCAGCTTCTATGTACCACCATCTTCAGGTCTTTGTCCATTCCACATGGACGCCAGTCAGTCCATTCTGGCTTCTTTTCCTTCGTCATAGTTTGGTTTCAAGATATACGCGGCGATCGGCTAGGGTTACGAGAAACGTCTAGCCTCCCAATGGCAGGGCTTCCACCATCGGTTCACGCGAATGCGTTTTTATCTATTATTGGTTTCAAGATATACGCGGCGATCGGCTAGGGTTACGAGAAACGTCTAGCCTCCCAATGGCAGGGCTTCCACCATCGGTTCACGCGAATGCGTTTTTATCTATTATAATAATGGAAACGAATCGTATATATACCCCGAAATTTGAAGAAAGCGGGCAAGAGGGGTACCCTTCACTTTGAACGTCAATATTAGCAAAGTTTCGAAAGATAATCGGAACAACTTTATTTTAAACGATTTAACTATTTTTAAAGTTATTTACTGGCGATTAAAATAATTAATATCATTTATATTTAATTAATTATTTAAGATAAACTTATTTCTTTGAAGTGACACAAGTGAGAGTTTATATAGAACGAGTAATGAAGATTACATCTGAATCGAAACACTACACGCATATCAAAGTTAATATAAAGCGAGTAGGATGATAAGATCTCTTACAAAACGATAACATTTCCTTTTCGCAGAATATTAAATGGAAATATTTTAAATAATTTTCGGCATTACGATTCTTTTAGTAGTTGCGAAGCTATAAAGCTCTGTTTCATCTCAATATTCCAAGAACATCTTTTGATATTAACATTTCAAATTTGGTGTTTACTTTTCAATTCAGCTTTACTACATTTATATATAGCGTAAACGCAACCTTTAATTTCACTACATAATATGGATTTCAATACTTCGTCTTTCTGTAAGTGTTGAAGCGATTGAGTGAGTCGAAAGATAAATACACATCCTATATTTTAGTTGTACCATGCGTACCACAATGTTGCCAGGCGTTTATTGAAGGATGCTTGGGTACTTGGTACAGACTGTTACGTCTACCAAGTTTCCTAGCATCCAAGAATAAATAGGATTCATAGAAGCCAGTGTTAAGGGCATGTCATGGGTCAAGTCGTTAAATATATCGACGCAGTTAAATAGCTGATGGCATTATTTTATGAACTTTCTCATTGCGTTTCGAGAGGAAGTTCAACTTTGGCACGGACGACAGATGGCGCTCTTAACCTTCTACCCCCAAAAATCGTATTTGTCTGCTCGGTTTCCGCTTCCGCGTTTTTTCGTTATAAACTTATGATTTAACGAACTGGTAAGATAAAATTTCATATTTCCTAAGACAGATAAGCTTCTACTCCTTTCATCTTACTCCCAGTTAGATTTAACCTTGTTAAAACATAATCAGATGAATTTGAGTTACAATGCCGTAAAATCCTCTGCATACAGTTACCTAGGAGTGATAGAGACATTTTTACCGATGTCTAGAGATGATAAACTTAAGCGAAATTGTTTTACGTTTGAATAAAAATACCGCTTCCAGTAGTGGGTTTATAGTACTCCTTGATTGTGTAAGATTAGTGTAGCTGTAGAGCGTAATCATGATAAACGCTTAAAAATATATATTTTCAATAAAAACACCGCTTCCACTAGTGGATGTATACTCCTTGTTTTGTGTAAGATTAGTGTAGGTGTAGAGAGTAATCATTATAAACGCTTAAAAATATATTTTCAAAAATGAAGAATATAGAACATTTATTTTGTATCAAAAAATATTTTGGTGCTAAGTTTGCTTTAGAAAAATCCAAACGGCTAGGTATTGGTAAAAAAGACATGTGTAAGCTATTTGTAGATGAGATAATTGTTTTCCATGTTTTAAATGAGACTAAAACTTCCACTATTGTGTCTAAAAAAGTGTTGGCAATGTATATTTTTTAAATATGACGGAATTGCGGTTGATATGATAGCGCCCTATTTGCGAAAAAAACCTTTTTTTAAACAGTTGAATCACTCTTTGATAGAATTTCAAGAGAAGAAGTTAAGCGTTAAATTTGCTCGATTAATTTTGTTCGGAAAATAATGTATTTAAGCGCTACGTATTACTGAAGGAGATTGATTTTGCCAATCTTTGTGACTATTTAACTGTTTAATAATTATTTTGGTTAAGTGGGAGCCTAGCTTATGTGTGATTGGGTTGTGGCTTCCATGTTTTGGGGACATTTGCTTTTTGTGTGGCGAGGTATGATTCAGCTTTGATATGGACAAATGTTACAAATCATACTGGTAGACTAAGAATACGGTTGAGGTATTGCGAGAGAGTAGAGTTTCCACAGCAATTGAGAGATATTGAAAAGGCTTGAACAATTGACTATTTTAAAATTGAATTCCTGCACTTGCAAAGAATTAAAAAAAAGCGAAAGATGCATATATTTAGGTTGTTTAAGGGGTAGTGATAGTCATCTCCACTCGGAGAGGTAATATTTTGGCTTTCCCAACTTGTTTAAAAGAGTACTCGAAAATTTTAATCCTCGGTTTTATCAGACGGATATTCTTTTCAAAACGATTAATCGTTTCCTAAATACACGTAGCAGTCTAAAAATATTGTAGTTCCACATAGAATGGAATTTTTCCTAAAACTGAGTAATTGGTGAGAGAAAAACAAAACATCGCGAATTGCGCAATCGCAATGAAATTGCATAAACGAAACAGCTTCACATATGTCATGTGACCACAGTCCCTCCCATTTCCAATCGAATACTCGTTTTCTATTAAAATTTTGCCCCTTGGAAGCGATTACTCAGTTTTGGGAGCTGTATTCGTATGTAAATCGGTTATTCGAATTTCTTTTCGAATAATCGTTTCTTAATTCGAATACTCGTTTTTCTCCAAATGGCAAATTCGATTCGTCGAATCGAATCATCGATTCGAATTAAACGAATGCTATTCGAAAATTCGAGTATTCGCACAGCCCTAATTTATATTAATAAAAGCTTATTAACGTTTAATTGCCGCTCCATCATTTCCTTAATATTCCAACAACCTCGCTTTAGAAAACATACCAGCAATCATTGAATTCCTTATGGGTTTACGGGGTCGTTTCTTGGATGGTACAATTGATTTAATAACTGGTTTCGAAATACTACATATATATATAGAGATAGTTAGGTTTGAACTTTCAATAAACATTGTTTGGATATTACTTGGTAGAACAAACTGCCAGTGGAATTCTCTTTGCTTGATCATTATTCAAATTATTTAACATTTCGTCAATTTCATCATCATCGCTATAACAAGGTTCATCGTCATTTTCAGCATCATCTATAAATTTATAGTGTGCAATTGAATCTTGGATTAAAACATTGTATATTAGTCATCATTTAGCCTAAACAATCCAAGATCTACATTTACCCGATGAAACACTGTCATTTAAATCAAATTCATGGTTTTGTGCCTTTCCATCGTCATTAAAATCACAATCAGGATTTCGTTCCTTTCCATCGTCATCTAAGATCAAAATTGTTTGCCTATTCTATTTCACATCAGCAAGCACTTTTATCATCACTTACCAGATGAAGAACTGTCACTTAACACACATTCGAGTTCATTTCCATCATCACCTAGAGTTACAATCCGTAAATGTTAGTTGAGTCAGAAATATATAGAGTTGCCACTTTGCCAACCATAGGTTCGGGTTCAGTGCTTTCGCCATATATTATATATATATATAATACAATTATATATAATTAATTAATATAAACATTACGTACCAGATAAATCACCATTTGATTCTAAGTCGGAGTCAGATGAAAGTACAATACCCAAAGTTTCATAGGTATTTCGGTTCCACGCACTCATCCTAAAAGTTCATAATTATCACAATCACATTACTAATTAACTACAGCTAAGTTATAAGTACTCGCCTTTTACGTTTTATTTTCTTAGTTGTAAACACTGGTTTTATGCCATTTTGGCAAATTGGCAGTTGGCTTGGAACCACGAGCACGAATGCACGATACTCCAACCGATTCAAATTAAAATCACACGAGTTTTCATTGGCTACTAGAGTATACCCCCATATCACGTATATTTGTCACACCAAATCTAAGAACCCCCCATTTCCCCCCTCTTTGTCTGTAGCTCGCCCTAGATGGCGCCCCGTTTAAGGGACAAATGTTGGCCACGTTTTTCGGGGAGAGCCATATCCATACGTAGTTGTTTTTAATCCAAGATTAAACTATCTAATCATCGATCATCCGTTAAGCCTTGGACCTTGCAATAGGAGGCAGAGAGACAACAAACTAGTATTTATGACATCTCATGTTGCCCTCTATTGAATCTCTCAACAACTATCGTTAAATTTATTACTTAAATAATATAATTTTTTTTAAATATAATAATCATATTAGCTAATTATAATTATTTAACTTTAAATGAGTATGTTTCATTGATTTAAATCACATTGCTAAAAATTATTGGCGCGCGCTAGGCAGTCATTCTCTCTACTCTCTCTCCCACTTACAAAATCCAGCTGCAGCTGGTTGGCGCGCGTCGGGAAGAGGAGGGTGGGTGGGTGTTTGGTGGATCCACATACTTCTACCTCTCTCTACTCTACAGTCTAACTTAACTCGGGTTTTGTACTAAGCGAGCGTGGGTCAGTTGGTAGAGTCACGGAGTCAGGCGCCTTCACTGGCGTCTAGTATGGATCGGGACGTCGCAGGTTCGAGGCCCGGCACCGACGGGAAAATAATTTCAATTGAAATTAAATACGTTACGCCACCTATGAGGTGTAACGTGAACCGGGTGAATTTCGAGTCGAAAATTCGCGGGAAATTTGAAATTCAAAAAGTTTATTTATGACAAAACTTATTATGCGGTTACACCAAATCCAGCCAGCCGACCAGCCGTCCAGCCAACAGAGGTCGGAAGAATACTTTTGAGCTCTAAAGAGCGCAAAAGTAAAAATGCTAATTGAGTAACGTTTGTAAAACTGGACTGCCATTTAAAAACGAAAACGTTATCTAATCGTCTAAAGTCCACATTCGTACATTCTGTTTTATATAACCCTAGATTCTTGCCTAATTTGATATAGCATATTTTTTAAACCTATAAGATCCAATCTTGCTATATTCTACTTTTAAAGCATCTACTATCTGCGTATACCAGTAGGCCTAGTTAATATTGGTAAATAAAAATGCCTAATCTCTATAAAATTTCTTTGGAAATAGTTATAAAACGGAGCTTCTTTCATGCATTACTAGTCTTAAACCATCACGACAAAGCCAATATCCTTGCACAGATGCTTACGCATCACGGTATTGTTTCAAAAAATAGTGTCCTTTTATCGTGACGGGTAGCCAGTTGTAAACATCGTGGGCGGAAGCCTGGCGATTTTAGTTCTCTCTTTCACGTCTAACGAACGCCTGTATATAAGTTTATGTTCAACGATAGGCCTGCACATAACTTTTTGTTCAATGAGAGGCATGGAAAGTCAAAAATCTAGAGATTAACAACTAAAACGTCATCAAGCCTGCTCAATGCAATCTTCAGGCGCCATTGTGGAACTGTACATTGTATATCATGTAGTTACGGGACAATGCCCGCCAGCAACAGCGGGCACACATCGGTAACCAACAAACCTCGTGAAACTTAAATTCAGCCCTCGGAATAACGGTCGTTGCCCTTAGGGACACTGCCCGCGGTCGCTTGAGCCCGCTATATCTGGCATGCCCACTCACCTCTAACATCAACGGGTATATCTCGAAGGCTATTTCACTTAGAGTAATTATTCTTTTTTCCTCGGGTCTAGGATGGTTCGTTCTATGAAGTGTGAGTAAATTTATAAAATTAGAAAATCTAAATCGAAACGTTTAGGCCGCATGTTTGAGAGTCATTTAGAAACATCAGTAACAAATTAACCGTTAGCGCGATTAAAATTTTGCACGATGATGCCCTAGTTTGAACATTTTAAAGTATATTAAAAAGGAGCCCAACCCTCGGGGAAAATCCGTTGGCAAATGGCGGATGTTTGCCCGAAGCATGTTTTCGCTTCTGGCATCATGCTTAAAATTGAATATAAAAATAAATAAAATAGGTATCACCGTTTGAACTCGATGATGCCCTGGCAATGGCACTCTTGATTAATTAAAACAAAACGAAATGAAGCTGCGATGCGTAGAACCTAACCCTTACAAAAATTGTTTGTCTGTTTTTTGGCTGCAATACAGCCAAAATTTAAATGCTACAAATTGACAACTTTAGGGTTGGAATTCGACTGAAAATGTTTCATTTTCAGCCAATTCAGCCTGGCTTTTCCAGCCTACATCCAGCTCCTATTCAGGGCTGTCAGTCCAGCCCATTACGGCCCATTTTCAGCACTAGTTCGGTCCAGCCCAATACAGCCTATTTCCAGCGCTATTTCAGTTAATTGCTTTACAGTCCATTTCTAACAGCCAACATGCAGCACTATTTCAGTCTAGCCCAATACAGCCTACTTCCAGTGCTATTTCAGACCATTCCAGCCTACGCTTTTGGGCCACGAAACAGCGTCCCAACAGCCACGAATTAGCCTACAGCAAAAGGCTATAATAATAATAATAATAATAATCTAGGCTTTTCTACGAAGGGATGTCCACACTAAGCCTGTGGCTTGTTTACAGGTGGGTCCCTTTACGTTGCATAGAGAGGTGGTGGATAGCCCCTATGCCACAGCTAACATACAGCGCCCTATACTAACTATTACCGTTAACCTCTGCAAGTTTTGATGGAAAGGAGAAACCGGGTTAGACCGCGGAGGAAAACTCCTTTTAACAAGCGGGGAGAGAACTTGGAAACTCTACGCTGAAGGATTTGTTCCCAGATTTTCACCCGGTGCCATAGTCCGAGATCGAACCCGGGATCCTCTTGCTGCGAGGCGAAAGCGCTAACCGCTACGCCACCCCACTTCAGCGTTGGCAGTTTCAGCTTTCGCAGCCTAGGCTTTGGGCTTCGAAACAGCGACCTACCAGCCACGAATTAGCCTACAGCAAAAGGCTATAGTTTCAGCTTTGGCAGCCTAGGCTTTGGGCTACGAAACAGCGTCCCAACAGCCACGAATAAGCCTACAGCAAAAGGCTATAGTTTCAGCTTTGGCAGCCTACGCTTTTGGGCTAAGAAACAGCGTCCCACCAGCCACGAATTAGCCTGCAGCAAAAGGCTATAGTTTCAGCTTTGGCAGCCTACGCTTTTTGGCTACGAAACAGCGTCCCAACAGCCACGAATTAGCCTATAGCAAAAGGCTATAGTTTCAGCTTTGGCAGCCTACGCTTTTGGGCTACAAAACAGCGTCCCACCAGCCACGAATTAGCCTATAGCAAAGGGCTATAGTTTCAGCTTTGGCAGCCTACGCTTTTGGGCTACAAAACAGCGTCCCACCAGCCACGAATTAGCCTACAGCAAAAGGCTATAGTTTCAGCTTTGGCAGCCTAGGCTTTGGGCTACGAAACAGCGTCCCACCAGCCACGAATTAGCCTACAGCAAAAGGCTATAGTTTCAGCTTTGGTAGCCTACGCTTTTGGGCTAAGAAACAGCGTCCCACCAGCCACGAATCAGCCTACAGCAAAAGGTCACTGTTTCAGCTTTTGCAGTCGGCTGCAATGCTAAGATATTACAGTCAAATACCAGCCGGCTTAATTTAAAAATAATTAACAGGCTGTAACCCAGCTTAGTTTCAGCTAAATTTACAGACAAATTTTTGCCCGATCAGCCTTTGTAGTCAAATTACAGAAAACAAAAAAGGCTGATTTTTGGCTGTAAATTGCTTGTAGCGCAATACAGTTCCCAAATAGCTTACTTCTAGCCAGGCAGCCTAAAAACAGCTCAGCTGCGTTTTAAAATCAGCCAATAATTTTTGTAAGGGAAGTTATGGGCGCTTGAAAATCCTGAAATCTATGAGGCTTTACCTTAAACCAAAACTAAATAATGCACGTACATCGGTGGAATATATAAAATTAAATACAGATTTATTTTTTATAGGAAAGATACCGACATAAAAATATTTTTGGAAGAGAACCACACAATTTTTAGCATGTTGCTGGGGTTAAAGTACTGACCGTCCAGGTCGAGCACGTACGAGAAAGAGCAAGACGGAGACCCGAGTTTTTGCAAATGTGGTGGTACACTTTATAGGGTTCGACACTGTCACAGGAAAACTTTAGTCTAATCGAGAGTTGGATTCTGATTTCAAAAATGTGCCAAAGAAAGGAAACCATGTCAATCGGATGGGAGGTCCGATTCATCCTTAATAATGCCAGTGGCGAATAAACAGTGACACTAGAGAGTTTAAGCTGACACTACGCGAACTCTCTATTTAGCCATTCTTTACGCGTACGTAAAGTAAGTATTGCAGTGAGCTGGTCAGTTATTTTAAAACGCGCTGTTTAAATTCTCATTGCTTAAATTTTTTATTATTTAAAGGATTTAAAGGAAAAATCAAAAATAAATATTTCTTAGTCTTAAAACCACTGCCTTCTCTAATACTACGCCTTGTAATGTACAACAGAAGCATTTTATGCGACATTTTGAATTTGCGCTTAGTATCCGTTAGATGGGTCTTTTATGAGGCGAATTTTCGCAATGACGAAAGTAAATTTGTACTTCGCAGTCTCGCATGACGTCACGTCTTTCGCTTATGGCGGACCAGGGTGGGAAATAAGGATTTTTTTTTAACTGGACTAAATAACCTGGTCCAAGACTCCATGTCACCATGATCATTGACCAGGGCATGTCGTCTGCTAAACTAGACAAGTGGATAATTAAACTATTGGAGTTAATGTCTTGACTCTAGTAACCCTTGAATTATCTTAGTGGTCCCGAGGACCAATGACCCATCCGATTTAATTTTTAAACTGGACCAGGCAATTTTTGAACTGGTCATTTGCCCTGTGCCACCGGCTTATTTCCCACGCTGTGGCGGACTATGGGTGCAATTCGACGCTAGAAGGACACTCAGGTATGTATGATTGTATTTTTCGTCAAATTCATTTAAATCTGAAGCCCAACTACAATGAATAGATCAATGTTTTTGGATCGTGTCTCTCAGCCTTGATCCAACGCAAAAGCTTTTGAGTTTAATACATTTGCTAGATCGATGGAGATATAGGTGCCCGCGAAGAATTAAAAAGGTCGGTCTTTTATGGCGAGCCAAAGCGGACAAAATTCGAAATTCGCTCTCCCTCCTTAGATATTTCGCGCTCTCCCTCCTTATAATACCCTCGCTCCCTCTCTTTAAACCTCGCACCCTCCCTTCAAAACCTTCCCTCTCTTTCAAAACCTCGCTCCCTCCCTTCAAAACCTTCCCTCTCTTTCAAAACCTCGCTCTCCCTCTTTTTAATACCCTCGCTCCCTCTCTTTAAACCTCGCTCCCTCCCTTCAAAACTTCCCTCTCTTTCTAAACCTCGCTCTCCCTCCTTATAATACCCTCGCTCCCTCTCTTTAAACCTCGCTCCCTCCCTGCAAAACCTTCCCTCTCTTTCTAAAACTCGCTCCCTCTCTTTAAACCTCGCTCCCTCCCTTCAAAACCTTCCCTCTCTTTCTAAACCTCGCTCTCCCTCCATATAAATACCCTCGCTCTCCCTCTTTATAATACCCTCGCTCCCTCTCTTTAAACCTCGCTCCCTCTCCTTATAAAAGCCTCGCTCTCCTTCCTTATAATACCCTCTCTCCCTCTCCATATAAAAGCCTCGCTCCCTCTCCTTATAAAAGCCTCGCTCTCCTTCCTTATAATACCCTCGCTCCCTCTCCTTATAAAAGCTTCGCTCCCTCTCCTTATAAAAGCCTCGCTCCCCCTCATCATAATAGACTCGCTCCCCCTCTTTATAATAGACTCGCTCCCCCTCTTTATAATAGACTCGCTCCCCCTCTTTATAATAGACTCGCTCCCCCTCTTTACAATAGCCGTGCTCTCTCCTCGGAAAAAACGGTCGCTCTCTCCCCTCAGGAAAACGGTCGCTCTCTCCCCTCAAGATAACGGTCGCTCTCTCCCCTCAAGATAGCGTCCGGCCTTGCTTGTTTTTTATAGTTGCGTTCCACAGTACATTTTTTTGTTGGGATGCGCTATTTTGCAAAGCCGTACAGTTGCGGTGAAGATATTCAAACAGCTCGTGCTACTTTGCAGACCGTAGTTCAGGAGACTCATACTGCAGACTCTGTATAGGTTGGAATTATATACAAATTATTACGGATAATTACAGATAATTATAAAATAAAGTGCAAAATAAACTAAAATCTTATTATCCATATTTTTTTCATGTAATACCATGCCGATTTTCTGGGTAATTTTAAAATAAAGTGACGTAGCTTATGTTTAAAAAGACAAAGCTCTGGTGCTTAACTATGCAAACGTTAGCTCACACTATTGTCAGATATTGAAGAGGTAATTTCGGAAATTACTCGGGTACAAGCATGCTTGTTGTAGTGTTTTTCGACACTCATTTAGGCGGTCCAAAACAGTCCGAAAATTAGTGAGTGCACTTTTCGGCAAATTGCAAAATGAATTAATTAACCTTCATTAACAAATTAATTCTAATATCAATTTTGTCTGTAAGTTGTTCTCAAGCATTTATTGTGCAATTTTAGAAATAATTGCTTTTGTGTTATGAATTTAATTCACTTTAAGGTATGTTTCCATTTCTCCCCATCTCAGATTGGTGGTTGCCCATTTCCGCACAGTTTTATTTTTCACACCTAAAAAACCCATAGCCCGTTTCCGCACAATTTTTCATAACCCATTTCCGCACAGTTTAATAAAAAAAAACAAAAAAAACCATTTTTACTTTCTTTTAGAAACCTTAAGCTTGGGCTGCTGACTCATTGGAACGTAAATAGGAAAAATATGAGGTTTTATGATTATAAAATTTTCGATACTATTTAACGATAGATTTAATTTTGATACAGATTTTACAAACGGTATTTAAAAAATGCTCCTACCTCTGGAGCCTGGACGCTTTTACTTCTATTTTTTTTTAACAAAAACACACTTAATTTAATGCTAACGTCTATCAATACACTTTTCTTTATAGATAGTGATATTGCAATGGTCAAATCACAAGGATACCTCTATTGTAGCATGACCTAACTGAACCAAACCGAACCCTAACCCCAACCGAACCCGAACCAAACCGAACCCTAACCCCAACCGAACCCGATCCAAACCGAACCCTAACCCCAACCGAACCCGAACCAAACCGAACCCTAACCCCAACCGAACCAAACCTAACCTAACCGTAACCGAACCGAACCAAACCTAACCCTAAACGAACCTAACCCCAACCGAAGCCGAACCAAACCGAATCCAACCCTAAACGAACCGAACCTAACCTAGCCAAAACCTAACCGAACCAAACAGAACCTAACCTAACCTAGCCAAAACCTAACCGAACCAAACAGAACCTAACCTAACCTAGCCAAAACCTAACCGAAGAAAACAGAACCTAACCTAACCAAGCCAAAACCTAACCGAACCAAACAGAACCTAACTGTGTGGGAATGGGTTATGGTAAAAAATGGGGAACTAAAATTTTAATGTAGAAATGGGTTATAAAAAGTGTGCGGAATTGGGCCATGATTCTCGAAAATTGTGCGGAATTGGGCCATGATTCTCGAAAATTGTGCGGAAATGGGCATCCTCGCTCAGATTTCCCAATCGGATTTTTTCTCCCAATTTTTCAGATTCCCATTTTCCCCGAAACCACGTTCCTCCCAAAGCTCTTAGATACAGAATTTAGTAAGGTGGAATTGATTAGGTTCGTTGCAGTTGTAATTGATTACTTTAGGCTATGTTTGGTTTTAATTGATTAAATTAGGTTAGATTTGGTCGGAATTGATTAAATTTGAAATGGTTGGATTTGCTTGGCATTGATTAAAGTAGATTTGGTTATGTTTGGTTGGAATTGCACAAATTAGATTAGTATTGGTTTGATTTGGCTGGATTTGATTTATTGAAGTAATGTTTCACTGGGTTTGAATAAATAAATTCAGGTTAGGTTTGGTTGAAATTGATTAAATTAGGTTAGGTCAGGTTTTTTTTTAAATTGATTAAATTCGGTTAGGTCAGGTTTGGTGGTAAGTGAATAAATAAGGTTAGATTTGGTTGGAATTCATTATTATAAAATTTCCTTCAGATGGCGCGGCGCTCGAGCCCTGGCGGTGATTCTGCAAACCCGTGTATGGCGCCCTAGACTCAATGGGAGTAGTTTTCAGACCGTCCGCAAGTGGCGCGGATTAGAACTCGCAAGAAACTCTTTGGAATTCAATAGAACACGCAAGAAACTCTTTGGAATTCAATAGAACACGCAAGAAACTCTTTGGAATTCAATGGAACTCGCAAGAAACTCTTTGGAATTCAATAGAACTCGCAAGAAACTCTTCCGAATTCAATAGAACTCTCTCGTATTCAGAAGATCTCTTGCGAACTCAGCAAAATTCGAACTCAGGGTTACACAAAAAAATTAAGTGTCTACCCCCTCGCAATTAAGATTGTACGAACTGTACTTTTTGTTCTAATATCTTTATACTTTTGGTAATACCATAAGTTAATTATCCTCCTCTAAGTACACAAAACGCTATGCTTCCTATGGCAATAGTGTCTGTCTGGATTCCTTTACAAAGACCCTATACCCTATCCGTAACATGTATCAACTCAACATTAATACAAAATTGTGCTGTATGAGCTAGCGCTTCCTACATATTCTTTACTACGCTTTAGGCCTGAAACCTGCTTTGAACTCGCCAGAGAGAAGAATTTTGGAGTTCGGTTTGAAAAATGCTTTCCCCCAATACCCTACGCGAGAGATAAAAATACGAAGTTTTGAGATAGCGGGAGGGAAGGTTCACCTGCCAGCTTGACTACTAACAGAAATGCTACTAGTGAACTCTCCCAAAATATAGCTCCACACATTTAGTAACCGTCTCGGCCGTTCGGTGGCTGCACCTCGACAGAATTTTCTCTCTTTCGATCTTAGAGCCATACAAGTTCTGACGTCACGCTACCCTGCCGAAGATACCAAGCCGAAACCCCGCATTTGTGTACTTAGAGGAGGATAATTAACTTTTTAATACACAGGTTTCTTCTTCGTACTCGGAGAATCTTTTTATATCCAACTATGTTCAGTTACCTTTTCGTCGGTATTTGAAAATTTTGGGAAAAAATGTAACAGAAATATTCCGGTAAATTAAGTTTTTTAGGATACGGCCCGCTAAAATGATCTGCTCTATGGGACTTTAACATTAGACATAAAGTAGTTGGCTCGGCCCTTTGAAAGTGTTTTCTTCGGATTCAACGGTTCAAATATCTTGAAAATTTACAGAGACGTGTAATGAAAGTTTCTAAATTGTCGTCCAAAGTTTCAAAGTTTAAAACCAATAGTTATTTTTCCCGAAATTCCTAAAAATTTGGTTTTTGAGTGAGCGCAACATTATTAATTGTTTCAATTCCAACCTAACGAAACCTGCCCTATAAAAGAAGCAATATTTTGCTAAAGAAGATGTATTCGACCAAAATAATGACTTTCCAAATATAGTTAAAAACGTATAGAAAACATTTCCAATAAGAAAGCGGCCTAACCTAACCTAATTTTTTCAATTCCAAACTAAATTAATTAATTAACCTTATTAACTATAATACAACCAAACCTAACGTAATCTAATCAATTCCAATTAAACGTAACCAAACCAAATTTAATCAATGCCAACCAAATCCAACCTTTTCAAATTTAATCAATTCCAACCAAACCTAACCTAATGTAACCAATTACAACTGCAACGAACCTAATCAATTCCACCTTACTAAATTCTGTATCTAAGAGCTTTGGGAGGAACGTGGTTTTGGGGAAAATGGGAATCTGAAAAATTGGGAGAAAAAATCCGATTGGGAGAAATGGAAATCTTAAAAATTGGGAGAAAAAATTCGATTATTAAATCTGAGATGGGGAGAAATGGAAACATACCTTAAAGTGAATTAAAGTCATAACACAAAAGCAATTATTTCTAAAGTTGCACAATAAATGCTTGAGTACAACTTACAGGCAAAATTGATATTAGAATTAATTTGTTAATGAAGATTAATTAGTTCATTTTGCAATTTACCGAAAAGTGCACTCACTAATTTTCGGACTGTTTTTGACCGCCTAAATGACTGTCGAAAAACACTACAACAAGCATGCTTGTACCCGAGTAATTTCCGAAATTACCTCTTCAATATCTGACAATAGTGTGAGCTAACGTTTGCATAGTTAAGCACCAGAGCTTTGTCTTTTTAAACATAAGCTACGTCACTTTATTTTAAAATTACCCAGAAAATTGGCATGGTATTACATGAAAAAAATATGGATAATAAGATTTTAGTTTATTTTGCACTTTATTTTATAATTATCTGTAATTATCCGTAATAATTTGTATATAATTCCAACCTATACAGTATGAGTCTCCTAAACTACGGTCTGCAAAGTAGCAAGAGCGGTTTGAATATCTTCACCGCAACTGTATGGCTTTGCAAAATAGCGCATCCCAACAAAAAAATGTACTGTGGAAGGCAACGATAAAAAACAAGCAAGGCCGGACGCTATCTTGAGGGGAGAGAGCGACCGTTATCTTGAGGGGAGAGAGCGACCGTTTTCCTGAGGGTAGAGAGCGACCGTTTTTTCCGAGGAGAGAGCGCGGCTATTGTAAAGAGGGAGAGCGCGGCTATTGTAAAGAGGGAGAGCGAGTCTATTATAAAGAGGGGGAGCGAGTCTATTATAAAGAGGGGGAGCGAGTCTATTATAAAGAGGGGGAGCGAGTCTATTATAAAGAGGGGGAGCGAGTCTATTATAAAGAGGGGGAGCGAGTCTATTATGATGAGGGGGAGCGAGGCTTTTATAAGGAGAGGGAGCGAAGCTTTTATAAGGAGAGGGAGCGAAGCTTTTATAAGGAGAGGGAGCGAGGGTATTATAAGGAAGGAGAGCGAGGCTTTTATAAGGAGAGGGAGCGAGGCTTTTATATGGAGAGGGAGAGATGGTATTATAAGGAAGGAGAGCGAGGCTTTTATAAGGAGACGGAGCGAGGTTTAAAGAGAGGGAGCGAGGGTGTTATAAAGAGGGAGAGCGAGGGTATTATAAGGACGGAGAGCGAGGTTTAGAAAGAGAGGGAAGGTTTTGAAGGGAGGGAGCGAGGTTTAAAGAGAGGGAGCAAGTTTTAGAAAGAGAGGGAAGGTTTTGCAGGGAGGGAGCGAGGTTTAAAGAGAGGGAGCGAGAGTATTATAAGGAGGGAGAGCTAGGTTTAGAAAGAGAGGGAAGGTTTTGAAGGGAGGGAGCGAGGTTTAAAGAGAGGGAGCGAGGGTTTTAAAAAGAGGGAGAGCGAGGTTTTGAAAGAGAGGGAAGGTTTTGAAGGGAGGGAGCGAGGTTTTGAAAGAGAGGGAAGGTTTTGAAGGGAGGGAGCGAGGTTTTGAAAGAGAGGGAAGGTTTTGAAGGGAGGGAGCGAGGTTTTGAAAGAGAGGGAAGGTTTTGAAGGGAGGGTGCGAGGTTTAAAGAGAGGGAGCGATGGTATTATAAGGAGGGAGAGCGCGAAATATCTAAGGAGGGAGAGCAAATTTCGAATTTTGTCCGCTTTGGCTCGCCACAGTCTTTGGAAACTCTTTGCGTGTTTAACTTCTTTTCCGAGCCTTTGTGGGGTTTCTCTAAATTTGTTACATACGTGAATATTGTGTCGTTTGTGATAAAAGTCACATAATATTAGGGATGAAATTCTTTATTCGAAACACTTTTAGTGATATTAATAATCCAATACACCGGAAAGACTGGCGTATCATATTTAGCCCATTTTACGTTCCTTTCCCCCTTTTTTCACTCTTTGAACTTCTAATTACTATAGTTGAAGGACCTTATATGAAAGTCTTATTTTTTGTATGAATATGTGTGGTGGACCATGAAGCGGACGAATTTCATCTATTAACTTGTGCAGTAGTTGAAAATATTCAGTGTACCAGAGATTGGTCTAAAAGCGTAGACATTATTCTTTTTGTAGAAGTAATGTCGGTCTAAAGTTGCAGTGGCTATAGTTGATGATACTATTGTCACCAAAATTCACTTAAATATGATGCTACTGCACTAGGATCAAAATGGGATTTATTAGGTGATGGATATGCTTTTGGATATACTACATCTTTTTGCCATGTTTTAAGTACTTTTTAAGGGATTACTGTCGGTCTAAAGGATTGACACCGATAAGTTAAGGCACTACCATGTTAACTTTCAGCATGTCAACGTATATTTCGAGAATAAGAGTGACGAATTATGCGGAGTATCCGAAGACGCAGATGCGGAAAATGACCATGAAAGCGGAAACGTTAATGACGACGAACGAGTCAGGGGTTTCTGTTCTCTAACAGGGATGCAACTCGATTTTCAAAGACGGATTTCGATCCTGGAAGCAATCGCCCTCGGTGAGCTGCTGCAACCTGACTGAAATTAGTTCCACCATAAACTTAAAACTATGTCCTGTGTGAATACTCGATTAAAGGTAAGTACTCGACTCTAACCAAAATTTTGTGACTTGAGAATTATTGCAAGTCCTCAAAAAGCCTCACTATTGGACTCGAAGCGAGGCTTAGCGCCTTATTTACCTCGAACTCGGGGACCCGGAATTTTAAATAGAACGCGGTATTTAGTGGGGTTTTACCGATTTAAATTTTAGGGTAGACAGGAGATTGGACAAAAATTTGACGTAAGCTAACCAAAACTAAAAGTTAAAATTCTTGTTACTGCCCGTCATTTTCGTCGTGGGCACTGTATGTTTATACTTCGTATAATTTATCCTAATTTGAAATTATTAATTATTATTATTGTAATATAATTATGTAAAATTAAATAGAAATAATTTATCCTGACACTGGGACTTGAAACTTAGTTCTGAGGCTGACTTACGGACTCGATACCAATTAAAAGACTCGATTCGAGATTCTATAAAAGCTTTTTTAGGACTCTAGACTCAACTCGAACCCCAAAACATTGGGCTCACGCAGTTCTAATAAAACTTCGAATGAGACACTAACCTTTTGTTCACGGTCATGACAGGCGTTTGCGAAATGTTTTTCTTGAAATACAACACCAAGTGGATTTTCATTAAAGATTTTCTTAGTTTAATTTTGCAACTTCCTGTCTTAGAGTATCTTCTCATTATTGCACTCCAGTTTAGCATATCCCCAGAAATGGTAAATTTTTCTCGATTTTCAATTCCTGATTCAATGTCATCGTTTGCCATTATAGAGCCATATGTCTGGTAACACAAATCTGGGTTCGCATCTGCTCGCTTTATTACTTCCGCATACGCCATGTTAGTCAACGCATTTTTATAAATCGAAAATAAATGAAATTTCTTTAAAATTATGAAGAGAACCACGAATGATTTCTATTTACCGGATGAGAAGTAACGCGTGATTCTTATATTAACAGTTATCCTGACCTGAATGAAACTGGTAAATGCATCGTTTTTGGTTAACACTGGCTTCGCATTGGGAAAGTGAAATACATCCTCGATGGTCTCGAAGGGAAGTGCTTCCGATTTGCTCGAAAACTTTGACGTCATTTCCGACGATACGATAACCAATAGAACGAAAGACGCCAGACTCCACAAAACCGAAAGAAAACGAGATACTCCGTTGCAATTCAAACTTTGGGGACCTGAGATTGAAATTGAATTCGGTTATGAAATGAGCATAGCGTTACTTTATTAATTCTTACTCGTTCCCAGAAGGCATTGCAACAAAAACATGAATGGCAGTTCGGATTTCACTTTGCCATATTTAGAGTTTAGTTTCCCCGTCATGTAAATGAGCAGAACGACAACAACGGACCACCCTATTATCTAGATATGTTTCATGTCAATACTTTTAGAATATTGCATAAAGGTCAACTGTTTCAAGATGCAAACGAATTAAAAACCAAAATTTAGTTCAATCTACAAAAGAAAGCTTGATCCTGTTGACTGATAAAGACTGATAGACTTGAGAAGTGAAACTTGATGTCTTTGATTACAATAATTATTTGGAAATTAGGAAAGGCAAGTTACCCATTCATTTATAACAGAGAAAATATCATTCTCATCTGATTGGTTTGTTCCGAATAATATTTGAGTTCTCAAACTCCAAAATGGGTGTGAAGATGAAAATGAGTTGAAACGAGCAGTGGTTAATCCCATAGGAGATATTGCAAAATCTCCCTCCTACGTATTGAAAGTTTTACTCAATTATTTTTGAAACAAGTTGACCAGGAACTAACTCGTATTACTAAAAGAATATGGTAAGATTCGGATTCCAAACTAATCCTCCCATGTTAAGTGACAAAAAAACTCAAAACTACTTATTTTCGAATCAACTATGCCCTAATTATTTCCACCCAAACTTGAAATTAAAATTACAAAGTGGGATATTTATATTATATCAGAATTGCAATCAAACCATGAAATTTTGTTACAAAGTAAGCTTGGATTGTTGAAGAGGATAAAGCCATGTTAACATGTTCTTAGTATCGAGAAGAGAATTCTTGGTTCAAAATAAAATTGTAATTATACATTTCTCTCGAGCATTCCTAGTATTCCGTTCCAGGAATTATTAACTTTCGTGCCCCAAAACTCATCAGCATTCGGGGTAATAGTAACGCTGAAAAATATTTCCAGCATTGCGGTTATTACGAGCACCATGAAAACAGAGCACAAACGTCACGCTTAAAGGGGAACTCTGCTCGGTTGGCGCCCCTTTAGTGAAACTTTCCTGTGTAGCTCCAAACGCCGAGAAAATGTGCTGCCGCCTAGGCGAAAAAGCTTGCAACTCAGTTTATTTCTAACGAATTTTCTACTCCCCCCTTTCTCCCATCCGTTCCCGCTCCAACGACGAAGCCACGCTTCCTTTAGGTTCGCCAAACCCCCCCTCCCCCATGGATGATGCTCGTGCCACGTGACCGTTGATGGTAGCTAGGAGCATGAATAGGAAGGAGACGCCGACTAACGTTAAGAAATAGGCGCGTTTTCTCTCGTTTTGCGGGTCTCAGACGAGGAGAGTGACTGAGCTTTAACGCGCAGGCGCGTGATCTCGCCAGATCTCGCGACTCTGTAGTCTGCTTAACCTTGAATTTGTTTCACTAAGCCTTATCGGACTGGGGATTTTTTTAGCGATAGATCTATCGGGTGGCTGAGTAAGTTTTCATCATTACACTAAACATACACAAACTATATTAATACATTATACCTTGCCCTATTTAAAGATATAGTTTAGTCGATAACCCCATAATTTGCCAAAGGTACTAATCCGCCGTTAAAATAACACGAACATACATAATGTCGTTTAGAAATATTCTCGGGAGTTAAATCCGTCCTTCCAGTGGCAACTATCCATTTCTCACAAAGATCTAACTTAGTTTTAGGTTTTGGAAAAGGATGGAATATGACATTGGTCATTTCCAATCGATCCTTAAATTTAGTACTGTTTTGGCAATTTAAATATGAACATTTCTTCACGTACAACATAATAATTTGCAGAACTAACCTTAAAAGCCAGCTGGTTGCTAAGCCTAGGCTACTTTTGGAGAGTCCTCTGTCTAGACTACAAACTCGGTCGAGTTCCGCATTTGCACCGTAGAGATCTTACGAGCTCACCTCTCATTTTTTCCCCTCACCCCCAAGGACTTGAATTTGGAAACCCCCCCCCAGCATACTGTTTTCCTCTCCTTCCTATTCATGCTCCTAGATGGTAGGGATAGCTTAAGAATGTTAAACGGGGGGGGGACGAAAAACGCCAGACTGAGTTTTCTTTTTGCCCCTATATAGAGTAGTGGCACTCCATGTTAATTTCACATAGAGCGTAACGTAGCCAAAGGCAGGGAGGTGCCATTACTCTATAGTCTAACTGCCATGATTTTCCTGGGGACTGCGGTACCAAGAAGGGATTCGGAGTTTTTAGAGGGCATAGGTTTGAACTGAAACCCCCTAACATTGCAATACTATTAAGTTTTTTCTCTGTAAGAAGGAGGTACCTCCCCCCTTTTTTTAAATAAGGGCAGGGTAGCTTTGACCACCTGAATAGTTTGACAACCAAACACCTATAGAGCTATTTCAGAGGGGGTAATGGCTACGTCACCAATGCTATTTGCCCATAGAGAAAACCCTCATAAAATGGCCGCCCTACACTCAAAGGCAGGCCCAATTTTCGTAGCAGACGAAATTTTTCCCCCACTGAAATAGCTCTATAGTTGATTCCTTTATTCCCTTTTCCCAATGCCATACACATGCCTTTCAATCCATTTTCTCACTCTCTATGTGCTAATGGCTAGTAGCTATGAATAGAAAGGTCTTTTATAAAGATCCACTATTTTTTTTTATTCGATATTTTCAACTTAAAATGAAACTGTGGAGACAAATATCTATACTCCTGTTTACCCGCACTTGAGAAACCGTACTTGCCATTATATATTGGCTAATGCTCCTCAACTTTTACAATACCGTCAAGTGAGGTTGAACAAGAGTATATAATGAGCATTTTTGTTTATTTCTTGAAAAAACTGAAAAAGTACATTGGTTTCAACGTTCTTCAAACGAAAGGGACGTGATCCTTCTTTATATCCTGTGAACGCCTGAGTGAAATGATTTGGTTATCCCGATCTAATTCCTTATATCGTGTGATATTTGCGAAGTGTTTCGAACATACTTCTTTCTGAAATGAAATGACTCGCTAATCGCTTTACAATTACCTTTGCCATGTGTATTTGGCGAGTTGTTCTGGGTACACTTTATTATGAAAGGCGGCGATTAAATAATGTTATAATCACTGCAGTAACCATAATAGTGAGTAGCCCCTCGACGAGACTGATATCTATCTCCATTTCTTCGGTGACCAAATTCCAATGCACCTAAACATTTCTTTTATCTCCTTTTAAAATAATGAGCGAATGAACTTGTATTCAAGGTAGAAATGTCAGAACCGGCCGATATTATGGGTGTGTTTGGGAAGCACTAGCCACCCGGAATTTGACTTTAAAGCAGAGTTGATACTAAGAAAAGGGTAGGAAAACCTCAATTACCCTCCCGAAATTAACACCATCCGCCAAGATTGAGAAATGGTATACATTCATGGATCTGGAGGGAATTCTTAGAACCCAAACAAAAATAAAATCACATTTCTGGTTTACAGACCCCCTTTACCAACTAACTATAGAAAATTTCGGAATATAAATACTGAGTAACCAACCCACAAGGGCGAGGCGGCCATTGGGGTATTCTCTCTCGCGCCAAGAAGAGACGCCAGAATGAGCCCGAGTTCACTGCTCGCGGGAGGCTAGCCAACTCGCACTGAATCTAGCGGGGTTTCTTGGCGCCAAGGAGGATACCGCAATGGTACCGTATTTAATTTCCGAAATGGTCTATACGGTAGATGCCGTAGCATTCTCGTAGCAAGGAGGATTTATAAGAGAGGAGGTTCAGAGTCAGACAAAATGCACGTAGTCCGCAGTTCATAAAATTACACTGTGGCGTTCCCCAGTTACCATGATTACCACTACCCCCTCACGGCAAGAGAGCGTACGTTCTCGCCCATGCGTTCAAGCCCCCTTCTTCTAGCCTCCTCAGCTTGTTTATAATTTTGAATATTCCTCGTTTGCAAGAACGATCACGTGACGTGCGCCTTTACCAACGGCTTACGCGCCGATGCATGTTTTTTATTTCCACATTTCCAAAACGAGTCTTCTCTCCTATTCATCCTCCTTGCTTTTAGCGAGCCGGCACAAAAATTTTCCAACACCATCACACCCTTACCCCACTCAAAGTAACGAAGCAAGTACCAGTCCATACTACCCCTTAATGCCAATAAGGATGAATACATACATCTCCTTTGCTAATTACTACCTGGCATTATCTATCATTCGATGTTGCTAACAAAGACCAAAATTATTTTGCAATGTGCTAAGGTTGTACAATACCCAACAATGGTCTAAGGCTGTGCAGTGCATGACGCATAAGTTTTTTCTCCTTTCCTAAATCGTAGAAAATGTCTTTAGCCTACCTATTCTCTCCCAAACCTGTCGCGATTTATAGATACAATAGTTTGAAGCGCTACACCCTTTCCCTCTTGAAGCTGGCAGTTTAACAGCTCTATGATTAGACACGGTTATACGAGAAAGAATCACAACATTGTATAGAAAACCCTGTTGTAAAGGCTTGTCTATATACATGTACAGGTACACAAACTGGTTCTGATGTTGTAAGACTGAAATCAGGCCCGATATAGAGTAATGGCAGTACTACCTATGCAAACGGCATGCCTCCTATCTCTTAGCTCAGTGTCATGCCCCTACTGGGCGCGTACAGTATCCTCTCTTACAAAAGAGCGCCCAGAGGGAGGGATACACGGTTTTCACCCCTCTCTGCCACCATTAGTCTATACACTGTATCCTCAAAAAGTTTTTATAAATACGAAATTTGAAAAAATATTCTAACTATTGCGACTGTCCACTTAAAATATTGCGAGTGTCCACTTAAAAATTAAAATAACGCGAATGTCCACTTAAAAATTAAAATATCGCGAGCGTCCATTTAAAATATCGCGAGTGTTCATTTAAAATATCGCGAGTGTCCATTTAAAATATCGCGAGCCTCCATTTAAAATATCGCGAGCGTCCATTTAAAATATCGCGAGCGTCCATTTAAAATATCGCGAGTGTCCACTTAAAATATCGCGAGCGTCCACTTAAAATATCGCGAGTGTCCACTTAAAATATCGCGAGTGTCCACTTAAAATATCGCGAGTGTCCACTTAAATATCGCGAGTGTCCACTTAAAATATCGCGAGCGTCCATTTAAATTTTGCCAAGCGTCCAGTAACCCAGTTCAATTTCATTTTGGTTCTCCCAGTGTTACTAAGCCAAGAGGCTGCAGGGAGAAAGGCTAGCAGTTCAGTTTGAATTAGTACTTGACCATCTTGGCTGACGTAGAATGCCTCACACTCACAACATGGCACTGAAGATAAAGCTGAGAGAGAGAGCAACTTCTCCCACCCCAATAATTTCAAACATTATTCACACGTCCTGTTAAATTATCAGTAACGTCCTGGTGTATACGCACTATATAAAAGTCACAAAATGTTTAGTCACTAATCTTTTAGATTGGTCAAACTTATCATTAGATTTTTACCTCATTTTATTTTTGATGTTCATTACCAAACACCACTAAAATAATTTTCCTGATAAAACAAAGCATGAATTAAAACCAGGCATGGATATAGTTTTGATGCTTTTATTAATAGTTACCTATCATCTTCATATAAAACAGTTCCGAACACAATTGACTTCATGCGATATGAAGAAAGCTCAATTCGTTTCTTACTAACCGTCTTTCTGAAATCTCGTCCCGAAGAAAGATTTCTAACCGATCGCTAAACGCGCCCGGCCCCAAGCCCCCAACCAAACCAAGTCGGATGATTTCTCAATTCCGCGAATTTCCCCTCTCCTATGACTGTATAACAGCATAGTACAAAAAAAGAAAAATTCCAAGAATAAAAGAAGTTCCCAGGTGCAAAAAAGAAAAACTGCTCCTCGCTGTCACGAAAGAATGAGGAAAAGGGGTGCAAAATGGACTGCAAGGTTTTGCACTCTAGGCGAGCTTCATTTATATTGATACGTGGAGTCCAGGTTGAGGGGCAAATAGAGTCTTTGTAACCCACGTGACGCGATTCATCCACTCGTAGGGAATGGTCCTTTTTTCAAATTTTAGGCCACCGCCCACAACGCGAGCGCCATCTAGCGTTCTAGATCGGTAATAAACGTCGCCGACGCTACCTTTAATTACTTGATATTGTCAAATATTTGTAAAACATGCATGAACTTGATCATGTAGCCAGTTTTCTCTCCCTGTTCATTCGAATAAACAACTGGCGATAACTTGAAAAAAAATATAACATACTCAGCTGAAGTTTATGAAAGACAAAATCCGAACATAATCTAGTGAATTATCTTAGTCGAAGTACGTCCTTTAGATTGGGCTAGTAACACTATCTTTGAACAGTAGTAAATCATGAAATGCTTTAAACTTACTTCAATGGGGGTCGACTAATCTGCAGGTCCTCTGAATGTCTGAAATGCAGTCCACGGTAGGAAACCTACTATTTGTAGTATGCAGGTTCGGTTCACATTTACAAATAGAAGAAAGCAATTCTAAAATTCATTGCCTAACATACAGTCCAACAAAATTAGAGTTTCAACTCTGAAATCTTTTGACCAAAACGCAGTACTCTGAAATGCAGTCCTCGAAAATTATTATTTTCAACTCTGAAATCTTTTGACTAAAACGCAGTACTCTGAAATGCAGTCCTCGAAAATTATTATTTTCAATTCTGAAATCTTTTGACTAAAATGCAGTACTCTGAAATGCAGTCCTCGAAAATTATTAATTTCAACTCTGAAATTGGTTGACTAAAATGCAGTACTCTGAAATGCATTCCTCGAAAATTATTATTTTCAACTCTGAAATCTTTTGACTAAAACGCAGAACTCTGAAATGCAGTCCTCGAAAATTATTAATTTCAACTCTGAAATCGGTTGACTAAAATACAGTACTCTGAAAAGCAGTCCACGAAAATAATAAATTTCAACTCTGAAATCGGTTGACTAAAGTGCAGTACTCTGAAATGCAGTCCTAAAATATCCGAATTTCAACTCTGAAATCTTTTGACTAAAACGCAGTACTCTGAAATGCAGTCCTCGAAAATTATTATTTTCAACTCTGAAATCTTTGACTAAAATGCAGTACTCTGAAATGCAGTCCTCGAAAATTATTAATTTCAACTCTGAAATCTTTTGACTAAAGTGCAGTACTCTGAAATGCAGTCCTCGAAAATTATTATATAAACTCTGAAATCTTTTGACTAAAACGCAGTACTCTGAAAAGCAGTCCACGAAAATAATAAATTTCAACTCTGAAATCGGTTGACTAAAATGCAGTACTCTGAAATGCAGTCCTCGATAATTGTTAATTTCAACTCTGAAATCGGTTGACTAAAATGCAGTACTCTGAAATGCAGTCCTCGAAAATTATTATTTTCAACTCTGAAATCTTTTGACTAAAACGCAGTACTCTGAAATGCAGTCCTCGAAAATTATTAATTTCAACTCTGAAATCTTTTGACTAAAATGCAGTACTCTGAAATGCAGTCCTCGAAAATTATTAATTTCAACTCTGAAATCTTTTGACTAAAGTGCAGTACTCTGAAATGCAGTCCTCGAAAATTACTATTTTCAACTCTGAAATCTTTTGACTAAAATGCAGTACTCTGAAATGCAGTCCTCGAAAATTATTAATTTCAACTCTGAAATCTTTTGACTAAAACGCAGTACTCTGAAATGCAGTTATAAAATATCAGAATTTCAACTCTGAAATCTTTTGACTAAAACGCAGTACTCTGAAATGCAGTCCTCGAAAATTATTAATTTCAACTCTTAAATCGGTTGACTAAAATGCAGTACTCTGAATGCAGTCCTCGAAAATTATTATTATCAACTCTGAAATCGGTGGACTAAAATGCAGTACTCTGAAATGCAGTCCTAAAATATCCGAATTTCAACTCTGAAATCTTTTGACTAAAACGCAGTACTCTGAAATGCAGTCCTCGAAAATTATTAATTTCAACTCTGAAATCGGTTGACTAAAATGCATTTCAGAGTACTGCGTTTAGTCAAAAGATATCAGAGTATATATAATAATTTCCGAGGACTGCATTTCAGAGTACTGCATTTTAGTCAACCGATTTCAGAGTTGAAAATAATAATTTTCGAGGACTGCATTTCAGAGTACTGCGTTTTAGTCAAAAGATTTCAGAGTTGAAAATAATAATTTTCGAGGACTGCATTTCAGAGTACTGCGTTTTAGTCAAAGATTTCAGAGCTGAAAATAATAATTTTCGAGGACTGCATTTCAGAGTACTGCGTTTTAGTCAAAAGATTTCAGAGTTGAAAATAATAATTTTCGAGGACTGCATTTCAGAGTACTGCGTTTTAGTCAAAAGATTTCAGAGTTTATATAATAATTTTCGAGGACTGCATTTCAGAGTACTGCACTTTAGTCAAAAGATTTCAGAGTTGAAAATAATAATTTTAGAGGACTGCATTTCAGAGTACTGCGTTTTAGTCAAAAGATTTCAGAGTTTATATAATAATTTTCGAGGACTGCATTTCAGAGTACTGCGTTTTAGTCAAAAGATTTCAGAGTTGAAAATAATAATTTTAGAGGACTGCATTTCAGAGTACTGCGTTTTAGTCAAAAGATTTCAGAGTTGAAAATAATAATTTTCGAGGACTGCATTTCAGAGTACTGCGTTTTAGTCAAAAGATTTCAGAGTTTATATAATAATTTTCGAGGACTGCATTTCAGAGTACTGCGTTTTAGTCAAAAGATTTCAGAGCTGAAACTCTAATTTTGTTGGGCTGTATGTTAGGCAATGAATTTTAGAATTGCTTTCTTCTATTTTTAAATGTGAACCGAACCTGCATACTACAAATAGTAGGTTTCCTACCGTGGACTGCATTTCAGACATTCAGAGGACCTGCAGATTAGTCGACCCCCCTCTTCAATGTAGGGTGCTCTATAGTATTTTACTGTTTCGTCTTGCATCATTATTTCTTTTTAGTTTCTTAATTGTAGTGGACGCCGTTTCGTACGCGAACCAATTGCAAGAGAATTTTTTACAATGTATTTTAGTATTTTGGTTCGTTCTCAAGTAGCACCGTAGCGCTCTTAAGAATAATTTGACGGAAATCCTGATAAAATCCTCCACATGTTTGAACTTGTTTTCTGAGCTTTCGCTTTGGAATGTTTCTTTTAATTTGTGCCATGAAAGAATTTTGTATCCCGTTGAAACCAAGTCCTAAAGTTGTTTTCCTAATTACTAAGGAGTTGGAGGAAAGATAATGGTCTTACATCTCGGTATCGATTACGCCCGACTGTTGTGGGAACTCGAATTGCTCGTTGCTAAGCACCCCGTTTTTAGTTTCATTAATTTTTAACGCGTGCTAATATTCATTTACAGACCAGGGTGGTTTTGAGACTGCGCTGATACAAAGGCCTGGCGAAATGTCAAGCTGCTGTTTTCACAACGTAACTAGTAAGACTAGACAAACGATCTAATTGTTCTACAAAATAACAAAGGGCCGTACTTGCAGTTCATTATGTCTTTGCTTTTTGTCGAATCAGTACTATTCGTAATTTAGTTCTCAATTTTTCATTCTTTTCGGTGCAGTTATTTAAGAATAAATCCACAAATTGCAAAACTTATGAAATACTTTATCATAAACTTAGTAATTTGGCTCCGTTATTAAGTTGGCGCTCACTAGCGGATGTTAAACTACACTATTGTTTTCATTGTGAGTCAAAATTAACTTGAGGGGAAAGGATTAAAGAGCATGTTTCAAAATTATTTTTCACTCTTGTGTTGTCGATTGTAAAGTTCCTGTTGTGTGCCGACATCTTATGGTTACCGTAGAAATGATCTCGTGTTAGCTAGAAGTCCATAAAATAAGAAACACGTTGCAATATTAAGCGGTATCCTTTTGAAAAGCGACGCATAAAAGTTTCATCAAAGTTTGTGATAAAACATTAGCGAATAAATTCTTAATTCATAATACTTTTAGTAATATAAATACTCCAATGAACCCGAAAGACTACATACGCCAGTGTCATGTTTAGCCCATTTCATATTCCTATCCCCCTTTTTTCACTATCTGAGCTTCTAATCACTATAGTTAAAGGACCTTATAGCCGGAAAATGGCCGCAGAGAGTACAAGATGGCGGACACTGTTAAGTCGGGGAGCTGACTTTTACGTACTCTCCTCTTTTTTGAAGATTTTCTCAACCTGTCAATATTTGATTGATTGTGTCGGCTTATAGTTTTGTAAGCTTATAAATTAAAAAATAAAATAAAGTATTTCACAGTAATGACAAATTTTATTCTGATTGTAATAAAACTAATCACAACAAAATTCAATTCAAGTTTATTAACTCTGTACAACAACATCCAATTAGGACTTTTCATAGAAATACAGAGTGTTAAATTAAAATTCAATTTTGTCTAAATTAAATTATTAAAATATTGTATAAGATTTTAAAAGTACAAGGGCTAAAACAGTTTTCCATATATTTAAAATATATCGTCAAATAAAATTAAAAGTCTTAAAAGTATTTCTTAAGTTCTCTCTGAAAGAAACCTTTCTTCGGAATTAAATATGTCTGGGGCGTTATTTAGATTGTTTTAAGTATTTTGTATCCTTAAAATAGGATTTAACAGGTTGTTATTTTTATTGTAGAATGAAGTTTTTTCCCTTGTTTTCTGTTGAGCGTGAAAAATAATATTCTTCAATAGATAAGAGCAATTGACATAATTATGAATTAGGTTATATAAGAAGGATAACTCTAAATATTTAAATCTGTCTTTAAGTGGTAAATTGTTCAATTTTGATATTTTATATTCATTGAGATTTATAAATTTTTTATTACAAAGGTCTAAAAATTTGATCTGTACTCGTTAAAGTTTAATTATGTTGTAGTTTGAGCAACCCCCAAAACAAGACTTCCATATTCTAGTTTCGTCGTTACTAAGGTTTAATATAATGTAACAAATATATCTGTAGTTTTAAGTGTTTTTGCTAGGCGATATAGTGCTTATAACTTTCTTAAGAAGGTATGCTGTGTTATTTCTATGTGTTTGTTGAAGTGTATTTTGTGTCTAGCATCACTCCCAAGTCTTGCATGTCATATTTCCTTGGTTAGTTCTTATTCCCTACTAAATATTTGTGTTTAAAAAAGTTCGTCTTCCTCGTATGCAATAGAATGTAAGTTTTATCAGTATTTAGTGGTAATTTATTAAGATCACCCCAATCATGTATCAGTAGTTTTTCATTCAAAATTTTGCAGTCTTCTATAGTTTTGATTTCTCGATATATCTTATTGTCGTCAGCATAAGCCTGGTTAATGTAGGATTTATCCCATAGTAGATCATTGATAAAGATTACAAATAATAGGGTTCCTAATGCTGAGCCTTGAGGTACACCTTTTATGGATTTGAATATGGTTTTGTGATGATTTGGTTAATTTTTAAGTAGTTTTGTCTATCATTGAGGTAGTCTGCAATCCAGTGTAGCATTCTTCCATGCATTCCATACCAGTCTAGTTTTATAAGGAAGATATTATGGTTCATTCGGTCGAATGCTTTACTTAGGTCCATATATATACAATCTACTTGTTTCTGGCCAATGACTTTTGGTGCCAAGTAGTTGTAACGAAATATTACTAAATTCCAAGAACTAGTTCTTTCCATCTGTATATAATTGCTTTTGCCCATGCCTACGTATAGATTTGAAAGATAGTAGAAATCCGTAGATCATAAGGGATAGAGCATAGGGAAAAAAGGTGAATATTGTATACCGGCGGGGTTCCAAACCTCAGCGTCGCCATTAGACTCCCGTAAATTGTCACCGCTCCTTTTCCTCTTTATAAAACAAAAGCCATACCTAGGGTCATCAATTACGATAAGAAAAAGTGTATTCCATGCTTTTCTTTTGAACTCGTTCCTTTGCCAGAATTTACCGACCAATGCAGTATAAGCTGATAGTAGTGCGTTTCTCGTGGGAAACGGTTTTTAGCACTTTACCGCGAAAAACATCAAATACAACCTGGCGCCATGAGCCATAATTGGCGAACCCACTTGGGACCAATGGTGGTGGTCATGGAAAGCCAAAAACTCAAGCAAGGCTGAATATAGAAGGGGTTTTGGAACTTAAACCAAAAAAGGAAGATGATTCTGAGCTCGTGAGCCGAAGCAGCAACTTCATAACCTAAAAACTTCTCCTGGACCAAGGATGGACAAAAAGACTTAGCCTCCGCGCTGGCCGCAAAGCTACTTAGAATCCTGACTTGAGACCAGCTCTCCTCACACCAGAAGTTAATCATGACCAGCCGTTGCCTTCGACCATCGTAGTAGCCCGTAGTAGTCCACGCCGTATCGAATTTCGTATCGGGAAATCTCAACTCTTCAACTCTATGGCCACTTTTCTCCAAATCTACATTCTTCGTTTTCTTCAAGTCTCGAGACCAACAAACGACTAGTGATGAGTACAATTGACTTAACGCGTAGTAGTAGTAGTGCGTTTGCATTACTATACTTATGAGGACCGCGACGAGAAAACACACCAATCCTGTGGGGACCGTAGTCACTTATGGGGACGCACACCCCGGTCCCCATTAAACCCAAAAATAACATATGCTCAAATTAATTATTTTTTGATTTTAATTGCTTAAAATTAGTTTTTAAGGTGGTCCCCACAAAGGCGGTAAATTACACATTGCCGATTTTGTTTAACACACGGACTGATAATAGCGCCCCCTTATCGGTCCTCGCAAGAACTAGAAAGCACACACTACTACTTCCGGTATGAGTGAAGTTCCCATAAGAGCGGTATTTCAACAATGGTCATGAAAATGAAACACAATCGCACCGTTTTCTTTATTTTGAGAAGATTAGCACATGAATACTTGCTTTCTTAACTAGCTCTTATATAAAATGACTATGAAAAGGCACATGTGTTGCCAGTATTACTGTATTAATAAAAATCTAAGAACTTTTAATTTCAAATAATAATAATAGTATGAAAAAATTATAAGGTGTAGGCAATATTTAAGTTTGTTTAGGCCTCTAAGATAAGAGAGCATAACGTCTCTAAAGTATAATATATATATATATATATATATATATATATATATATATATAATTTCCATTACGACGGAATATACCAAAACTGAGAGGTTCTTAAAGTCCATAACGGAGCTAAGAATTCAATATCTGAATACTTAATGGGTAACTTGAAGTGTACTATACAATGCCTTATTTTTAATATATTTAAACGTTTAGTTAATAAAAAAAAACGTTGGGAATAGGGTCCCCATAGCGAATGTAGTAATTCAAATTTAAACACAAAATTTGAATATTTCGAATTTCAATTTAACAGAAAGACATCAAAAACACGAAGATATTTCTACTTCGTTATACGATATCTAATTAAATCGCATTATTTTCACCAAAAGCAAAAAACATGAAAAACCGTTGGCTCAAAGGTCCCCGTAAAGGACTTAAAAATCCAAAATTAGACACAAAATTGTGTAATTTATAAATTTAATTTATAAAGGTTTTTTCAAACAATTTTCGATACGACAACTTACGAAGTTTACTATTATTCATTTATATGAAAAATAATAATACAACGTTAAGAAAAGGGTCCCCATAGCGGATGTAGTAATTCAAATTTAAACACAAAATGTGATTTATTACAAATTTCAATTAAACAGAAAGATATCAGAACCACGAAGATATTTCTACTTCGTTATACGATATCAAGAATTCTAGATACATCGCATTATTTTCACCAAAAGCAAAAAACATGAAAAACCGTTATCTCAAATGTCCCCATAAAGGATTTAAAGACACAAAATGGTGTAAATTATAAATTTCAAGTAAAAGGTTTTTTTTTTAAATAATTTTATACACGACAACCTTCGAAGTTAACTTTTATTCATCCATATGAAAGATAATAAAATAAACATTGGGAATGGGGTCCCCATAGCCGATGTTGTAATTCAAATTTAAACACAAATGTGATTTATTACAAATTTCAATTTAACAGAAAGACATCAAAAACACGAAGATATTTCTACTTCGTTATACGATATCTAGTTAAATCGCATTATTTTCACCAAAAGCAAAAAACATGAAAAACCGTTGGCTCAAAGGTCCCCGTAAAGGCTTTGAAAATCCAAGATTAGACACAAAATGGTGTAAATTATAAATTTCAAGAAAAAGGTTTTTTTTAAATAATTTTATACACGCCAACCCTCGAAGTTAACTTTTATTCATCCATGTGAAAGATATTAAAAAAAAACGTTGGAAATGGGGTTCCCATAGCGGATGTACTAATTCAAATTTAAACACAAAATGTGATTTATTACAAATTTCAATTTAACAGAAAGTCATCAAAAACACGAAGATATTTCTTCTTCGTTATACGATATCAATAATTCTAGATACATCGCATTATTTTCACCAAAAGCAAAAAACATGAAAAACCGTTATCTCAAATGTCCCCATAAAGGATTTAAAGACACAAAATGGTGTAAATTATAAATTTCAAGTAAAAGGTTTTTTTTTAAATAATTTTATACACGACAACCTTCGAAGTTAACTTTTATTCATCCATATGAAAGATAATAAAATAAACATTGGGAATGGGGTCCCCATAGCGGATGTTGTAATTCAAATTTAAACACAAATGTGATTTATTACAAATTTCAATTTAACAGAAAGACATCAAAAACACGAAGATATTTCTACTTCGTTATACGATATCTAGTTAAATCGCATTATTTTCACCAAAAGCAAAAAACATGAAAAACCGTTGGCTCAAAGGTCCCCGTAAAGGATTTAAAAATACAAAATTAGACGGAAAATGGTGTGAATTATAAATTTCTATTACAAAGTGTTTTTTAAATAATTTTATACACGACAACCCTCGAAGTTCACTTCTATTCATCCATATGAAAAATAATAAAAAAAAACGTCGGTAAAAGGATCCTCATAGCAGAAGTGGTTAGTGAAATTTAAACATTAACTGGAAATTATTACGAATCGGCAATCTAGCTTAATTTTCTGCAATAGGTAATCTAGCTTAACTTCCTTTAATCGGTAATCTAGCTTAACTTCCTTTAATCGGTATTCTAGTTTAATGATAATAATAAAAATAATAATAATAATAGGCTTTTATTTAGGATATACCTTTAAGAATTTTCTTATTCACAAAAGTGTCCTGCTTTTAAGTTAAGATTTTAAGATTAAAAAAAGAAAAGCTCTAATTTTTCTGCTATTACTCAAGACTAGTAAGATTGTTCAAATAATTGTTTATCTTATCTATAACAAGTTTATAAGATTGTTTTTGTTTGATGTCCATTGGGAGTCTATTCCCGAGCTCTATACCCTTATGCTTCAAGCTTTTATTTCTATATCTGGAGACGTTTTCCGTATAGAAGTTATTTGTTGTGCCACGAGTTTTTACGTTATTATTGGTTGTTTGAAACCATCCTGGAATAAAGTCAGGGTAATAACTAATTTTTATCCTGTACATGAATTTCAGCACTTCTAGGTGGTAATTATGTTGCAGAGATGTAATATTAGCTTTTGCGCTGGCAGCTGTGAGTCAAATTTTTGCGCTTTAGCTATTATCTTGATACACTCTTCATGTTTAGCAGTTCCCCTGCTATGTTCACAAAGCATTCGTTAAGCATGTTTGCTACAGTTTCTGGATCTTTGTTTTTATTGGCCTTGTATTCCATCTCCGTTATAGGTTTGGTATGCTTTTGCTTGAGGTATGGCTTAATGGTTTTCCAAATACTGGTCGTTTCATTACTGCCGATTCCAATATTAATTTTGAAGTATCTTGTCTTCTCTTTATGGATAAGAGCGTTGACCAAGTTTGTCTGTTTCCTGTACATATTTTGGTACTTTTCCTTATGACCATGGTTTACTGTTCTTGTCTTTGTCTTGAATTTGTCTCTTATGTGAATTTGATGTTTTATATTTGAGGTTAGCCACGGGGCACTTTCAATAGATACATATTTTTCTCTTAGCGGAGCATGCTTGTCCATGTGGTTAATTATTTCAGTTTTTAACATCTGTAAGCTCCTTTCTGGGCTGTCAATGGATTCCTCAGCCTTGTTTAATTTTCTATGGAGTTCTTGAACGAATTTCGTCATTTTTATTTTCTTATAGTTACTGGTGGAGGTAATTTTATTATGCAGTTTTATACTCATTTTCTTCCTTATGATCCATTTCATGTCGTGGTCAGATGCTCCACATGGCTTTACTATGACCTCTGTGACTCGTTCCGGGTGATTTACATAAATATTATCAGTCAAACTTGTTGAGTTTAGGGTAATTCTGGTCGGGGATGTTATCATTTGTATGAAATTCCCCAGTGTCTTGAGAGGTAGTCTTGCCTTTGCCGATAGCGTGGTGGCTTTGATGTTACAGTTCGTGTCCCCTATGATCAGAATTTCGTTGTTTGTCTTAAACAGTAAGAAATCAATGTTACTCCTTAGTTTAATGCCATAGACTTGTGCAGAGCTGTATTCTTAAAGAAAATTAATTAGATCTCAACCGAGGTTATCGACTCGCGAACAGACAGCGCTTGGATTCAAGCTTACTTAACTTTCCATAGAGTATTTCATCCATAAAACTTTAAATAGAATTACTCCAATTGTTTTCAACCACTAAACGCTAAAAAATGCGACTTTCGAACGTGCTGTCAATTTCTAATAAAACAGGGCATCATTGAAAAAATCGTAAATCGAGGTATTTTTGAAAAATTAAAACTAAATATATTTAACATAAAAGTTTCTAAATGAAAAGTAGAAAAGGACCTAATATAAAGATCTTATGCTCATTTAAAAACATTTTGAATCCTAAGGAATTTATAATTTTTGGAATATACGGTCCACAATTTGGCTTTTTTTTATAAAAAATCCCATGTTATTTCAATGGGAAGTTTCGATTTTTTTTTCCAAAAAAGCTGATTAATTTTATGTTAATGAAAGCCACCTTTAGCAAATTGACTTTTTATAAAATAATCTATTAGATGGATCTCTTCGAAATTTTAAACACATATTGTGAGTCCGGGTTTTTGTTCTATAGATTTTTTTCAAAACAGTAAAAATAATACGAAAAAGGTTAAAACCAATCAAAAAACACCTCATTAATCATTAAAGGCTGTATGAAGTCTTATGTAAGAGAGGTACCACTCTCCTAGAATTATAAAAAGTTTCAGATAATTTAATGACAATCAAAAACTGCATAAAGCCAATGCTACGGTACTTAACAATTGTAGACCGATATCAAAAGGGGGCGTCATAGGGGCCGCAGTCCTCAGTAGACTGATTGAGAGATAGATCTGGTGAGAAAGGGGGTAATACGTCAGCAGAAACGGGTACGCTCTGCCTGCTCAACCCCCCCCCCCTTTTAAATCGGTCTGCGGAAGATATTTTTAAAACGTCGCGCTTAGGCCGAGAGAAACATAAACGAGCTTCAGTCTCAACTCAGAAGGTCGGGACGGGGGGGGCGGAAGGGCTATAAACTCGTCTCGTTTGCTCACCGTAACGCGCGCTGGAGAAAAAATGAATTGTGGAAGCTAAAAATTGGGATTTTTTCTCATCCAAAGAGAAATATCATTCCAGCCTGAATCTCTTTTCACTCCCACATTAATATTTTGAATTTTTTTACAGCTAAAAATGTCCAAATTAGGCAACTCACAGCATTTTTCTGGATATAATATAATATAGCTTAATGGGTTGGGAGGAAAAAATTGGGTTCGATATTCTAATCAAGAATTAAATCTTTCCAGAACAATTTTTTAAAAGAAAGGTTTTTTATGCATATCCACAATAAAATAGGTTCTAGCACGTAGTAAAAGTATTTGAATATTTTCTATTTATACTGAATTCGAAATCGTTATGTTAATCTCTATGGAGCTTAACATTACGAGGTGGATAATAGTTTGCGAGTTAGACGTTTTTGTTGTAAAATTTCGAATCATAGCAAATGTTTGAACTCCCCAATTAAAACCAAATTTCTCGAATTGATAAAACTGAATTTCAAATTGTAATACATGTAATAGTTTCCAATTTCTGGGCCTTTGTGAGTTTAAAAAACTGTGGCCAATGATTGTCTATATGTGAAGTTTTTTAAGCACTGCGAAGAAAAACTCGTTTTTGTATAATATACGGTATTTCAATTTTTATAGTCTAACACACTATAAAGAATGACAAAGGTTAGAAGGATATATTTACGAATGGCATCGTCAATTAAACTTAAAATAGGGTTTTTAATAACTTCCTCTTTTATCAAAATATTTTCAATGCTCATTTTTTACTGCAAAGTGTTCCAATGGTTTTTCATTTTTTTTATTTTTGCACTTAAAAAATAATCATTAATTTGATAAATACCTGTTTAGTTGATATTGAGAGTAAATTCTATTTTGTGTTTCATTTGACTTATTACATCTATAATACTTTTGCACCAACAATGTTCACTTTCTTTGATTTAAAGGAAAATTTGAAGAATTTATGATTCATCTTGAGTTTAACTGTGAAATTTTCATACCCGAGATGGCGAATTTTTGTCTTTTTTCTTTTAATGAATATTAAAAAACTTCCTCAACCAAACGCACGAAAAATGATTACAATTTTTGATATAAACCTGTTTAAATAAAATGTTAATAAAATCCCATATTGTGTCTAATTGTGACTATTTACACCTGTTATATGGACCCTTCTTCCAATGGGTTTTTATGTTTTTGCTTTAGATAAAACTGGATAATTTCCGAAGGTATCGTATAACACATTAAAAGAGCCTCGAATATTTGATATCTACCTGTCGTGTTTCATTGAAATGCATAATACATCTCATTTTTGTTCAATTTTGAACTCTTATATCCACTTTGGGAAGCCTTTTTCAAGCGGTATTTCATTATGTTTCTAGTTAGTAGTCTTTGTAAGTAAATAAAATCAATTTTCGATATATTCCCATTGAATTGTAATTTTAATATCACCCATTTTACACTATTTTTCAGGTGAATAGTAAACTTCGTAAGGTGTCGTATCTAAAAATTTTAATATTTACTTTTAAATTGAAATTTCTAATTTACACCATTTTGTGTCTAACTTTGGATTTTCACACCCTTTGTGGGGACCCTTGACCAAACGGTTTTTCATGTTTTTTACTTTAGGTGGAAATAATACGATTCCTTAAGGTTTCGTATAACGCAGTAGCAAGAGCTTTGTATTTTTGATATCTACCTGTTTAATTTAAATTTGTGATAAATAAAATTTGAGTTCAAAATTGACTTACCACATCCGCTGTGGGGACCCTTTTTCCAACGGTTCTTTATTATTTTCTTTGTGGAGGAATAATAGTAAACTTCGTAAGGTATGGTGTCTAAAAGTTTTGATATATACCTTATTATTATTAATATTATAATTTACACCATTTTGTGTCTAATTTTGGATTTTAAGCCCTTTACGGGGACCTTTGACCCAACGGTTTTTCATGTTTTTTGCTTTAGGTGAAAATAATGCGATTTTTTGAGATATCGTATAACGAAGTTGAAATAGCTTCGTATTTTTGATTTCTTCCTGTTTAATTGATATTTGTGATAAGTAAAATTTTCTGTTTAAATTTGACTTACTACATCCGCCATGAGGACCTTTTTTAACGCTTTTTCATTATTTTTCTTTTGGTTGAATAATAGTTAACTTGGTTAGGTGTCGTAACTAAGATTTTTGATATATAATGCATTATATATAAGGGCAGTGCGAGCCTTGATTTTTTGGTTTTCGAGCTGCATGTTGAAAATCTGGTTTCGGGCTTTTATCGCGCCTTAAATTTCTATGGCGAGCCTTAACGACTTTCAATTTTAGCTCTTAATTTTCAATGCTACTGTTTTATACATTCAATTACTTTTCTTAGGAAAGAACACTATAAAGTCGTAAATATAACAGATATACTTTTTGGACTATAAAAATACTTGAATCCTATTATCACTTTTGTAATTCCCTTTAAACAGAGAAAAAAACCACATGGAAATTGTTAATGAATTAGATGTAAAAGTGACAAATTAAACATAAAATTGGATTTATTAATAATAATAATAATTTTAGAATACCTCAAAACATCGAGCGGTTTTAAGTGTAATGGGAGATAGCTCGTGAAATTTTCGACGAAGAAATGTATAACCGTTATAACGAGGGTCCTCATAACGCGTATAAACAGTCAAAATTAAACACAAAAAGGGATTAGTTCTCAATTTGAATATCAATTTGTATATATCAAAAATTTTAGCCTATTTTAAGTACACCATTGGGCAGCTATTTAGTTAATCTTAAAACATATGAAAACCCTTGGAACAACGATCAGCATAACGGACGTAAAGAGTTAGAGACGAGATGGGACATTTCTGGTTTTCAAGTAAATAAGATATTGAAAATACAAGACAATATATTTTATGTTTTATACCTTTGAAACAAAATTTCAAATTTCTGTGCATAGCATTATGAAAAAACTAAAAACCGTTGATTCTGGAGGTAAAAAGTCAAAGTTAAAAACAGATCCAGATTTATTCTAGATTTCAATTAAACATTATATCTAAATTATGATTCTAATTTACTGCGTGATTCAGAATCTTAAGAAATTATCTAGTTTCATCCAAATGCTAAAAAACATTTCATATGGATTTATTTTAAATTTCAATTTAATATGTTTATATATTAAATTCGAGGCTATTTTCAGTGCGTTGTACCTTAGGAGATTTAATAATTTTCAACCAAAAAAATTTAAAAATCATGAAGAAAAGGGTCCCAAAATCGAATGTAAAACCTCAACACCAAAAACATTTTCGATTGATTTTGAAGTCTAATGAATTTGGAAGATAGAAGAAATACTTGGCTTGATTAAGTGTGATATTCATCTAAAGCAAGACCACGAAAACCTGTTGGAAAAAAGGTCCCCATATCAAATGTAAAAACTAAAATAAAACACAAAGTGTGATTTATTCTCAATTTAGAAAACAAATGTATATCTGGATTACGATTCTTACGTAGTGCATTACTTGATAACTTAAGAAATTATGTAGATTAATAGAAACTTAAAAAACATGAAAAAACTTTGGAACTAGGGTTGCCACTGCGGATTTAAAAAGCCAAAATAGAATTTTCTTTTTATTTGAAAGAAAATTGTATATATCAAAAATGATAGGTAAATTTTAGTGCGTTGTACGACACCTTAATTAGAAATATAATGAAAAACCGTTAGAAAAGAGGTCCTAATACCGGATGAAGAAAGTCAAAATGAAACAAAAAATTGTATGTATTGTAAATTTTAATTAAATAGGTAGATACCAAAAATTCAACGTACTTGCGATACCCTAAACCTTATGAAGCTCACGTATTTTAATCGAAAAAAATTATGGAAAAACGTTAGAACGAGGGGCCACATAGCAGATGAAAAATTGAAAATTACATACAATATGGGATGAATATACATTTCAATTATAAAGGTATATATCAAAAACTCAAGTCTATAGATAATTCTTTTAAATCGAACTCATTGCTTAGGTTTAAGTTGAACCTGGTCCTTAGTCACCCTCAAAACATCCCTCATTTCTGTAATGGGCACCATAGAGTCAGCCTATTGTCCAATTCTGAGATTGCCTATACCTTTGATGGCTCGTTTGACGTGCGTTTGTAAGTTTCGATAGAAATGTATCCCTTAACATATTCGGGTGGGACTACACTCTTAATTTGAAGCGGTTCCTCGGAATCCACATAAGCAAAAAACTTCCTCATTAATAGTAATATTGTCAATTTTTCTTTCCCAATTTTGCATAATTTCGATCATTGACTCCAGGAAGTAATGTTTCTTGAGTAATTTCATCAGAGAGCTCAACATCTCCATTTGGAATTTTAAGAATTTTCATCAAACGCAAAAAAACTTCCAAAGTCATTAAGAAAAAGGGTCCCAAAATCGAATTTAAAAACTCACACCAAAAACATATTGGATTGATTTTTAAGTCTAATGAATTAGGAAGATGCGAAAAAATACGTATTTTGTGTGTATATGTATTATTATGTATAATTTTCATCTAAAGCAAAGACCACAAAAAGCTGTAGGAAGTGAAATCCCCACATCGAACGTAAAAATTCAAATAAAACACAAAACGAGATATATTCTCTATTACAAATAAATGAATCTCTGATTACGATTATAATTTATAATTATTTAATACGTTTATAATTATTTAATACGTTTATAATTATTTAATACGTTTATAATATTTAATACGTTTATAATTATTTAATACGTTTAAAATTATTTAATACGTTTATAATTATTAATACGTTTATAATTATTTAATACGTTTATAATTATTTAATACGTTTATAATTATTTAATACGTTTATAATTATTAATACGTTTCGCCATTTGGCCGGTCAACTGCATTATTACAGAATTTAATGGTGTGCCTCGTGACGCACATAAACATGCCAGCGAAACTAGCAACCCTATCATCGTAACACCACAATGAAGAAGATATCAATGGCGTACCAAAACGTTCTTGGTTTACGGACCAAATCAGTTGAATTTTTTAGGAACATTGCTACACAAGATATCGATATAATTTGTTTAACGGAAACTTGGCTAAATAATACACATTTTACAAATGACTACTTTCCCAATAACTACACCGTATATCGTGCTGATCGTCCAGATCTTGATTTTACTAACGTCCGTGGTGGTGGCTCTTTAATTGCCATTAAGCGGTCTATGACTAGTTGGCGACGACATGACCTTGAGGGCACGTCTGAAAGGTTTTTGTTGAACTAAAAATCTCGTCGCATAGATCTCTAATAATTGGCTCAGCTTATTTTCGACCTTCCTTGACGATCAGGGTTACTTGCTTTATAGAGACAGCTTGTTGCGGGAACTGGGTGGTGATACTAATGATCTCATATGTTTGGTGATTTTACCTCCCGGGCATTGACTGGCAGTGTTGCGGCACACTAGGCTGCTCTGCTCTGTTAGCTCTAAAGCTGCCCCGATCTGTGATATCTGCTATGAATTTAATTTGCGGCAAGTGATACCTGCCCCAAGCTCAGGCAATTTGTTGGATTTATGCCTTACCAATGTCAATGGTTTGGGTGTTGATAGTCTTGATGATGACCATTGTGGTCATTGATACTTTTCATCCCCCATTACTTTACATTACCGGACTTTGCTGTTCAACGCCTCCACCTTCAGACCCTATATCTTATACAAAAAGGGGAGATATGCTTTATTATACACTACCTTAGAGTCATGAATTGGAATTTAATCCTTGATCGCAGAATGTTAATTATTGCGTCGATTTGTTAAC
>JAEQBA010000039.1:64142-84630 GCA_019434445.1 Phalangium opilio | reverse complement strand
TTTTCTAGTTTTCTATAAGTCCTGTTAAATAATAAGTCCTTTTATTTATTTATTATTTTTTTTTTTCAAAGAAGCAACTATACTGAAACTTTGATAATTTTGGGCATAGCTATATATGATGTTTCATTTTTAATATTCATAATTTCATGTAATAACTTCATGGCATCACGAGTAGGTAATAGCCAAATTATTGCCTTGTACGCGAATCAGTCTCTAAATGGGCCCAATCATATTATTTTCCAAAAAAAAGGAAGGAAGGGACGGGGTCATTTTGTACTCGGACACCAAAAACACGATATAGCCTTATTATTATATATTCTATCTATGGCGTATAGACGCAACCATGCGGCGTCTGACTTTTTGGCGCGTCACGAAAGCCCGCCAAATCTTCAGGAGTACCACCGCCGAGTACTTGAAGCTCCGTGACCAAACCCATGCAGGGACCGACCAATTTACTGGTATAGAGTCGTGCCACGCATGGTTTCTGGCCTTCTTTTTCTTACTTTAAAACCCCCCAAGAAAACGGATTAAAATCTCTTATAGTTGTTTGAAATGAAATGTAAATTGGCGGGTCCATAAAACGCTAGAGCGCTGCATGCGCTGATAGTCCATCATTTTGGCGTTAAGTTTATTTTCTTTTTTCTTTTACCAGAGATATCTTACCAAGATTTGAGCTTGATTATAGGCATTTTAATCTGAATTTGAACCATGGACTTGAAAACCGTTATTTACACTCAAAAGGTGTCATTTTATTTAGGGTTTAATGGGTTAGTCAGATGAAAATTCTATCTGTGGTAAAATTATGGACTTTGATTAATTGAAAGCTTTATTTTTTCGATCCATGAATGCTTTGCGTAAACTCAGTTATTTTGCAATATAGAGGACAATTTGAAATACCACTAAACGGAATAAAGGCGTATTTCAAACCATAACTTTGAAAACTATAGTGATTTTTGAGTCTAAATTTGTAATATGAATTTTCATATTTCATGCACATGTCTAATAGTAGAGCTAAAATCTACCTAGACCTTGCAGGGCTTTCGTCAAAAATGTCAAATGAAATTAATCTTTGTAGTACTCTTAATGCATGCTGTTTTGAAGGAAAATTAGTAAGCAGTAGCAACTATCTTACAAAACTGCGTAAAATTAGTGTCTAGATCCGGGTTCAAATTTCTGTACTATCAAAATGGGGAGGATGGTTAAATTCATATAAATTCGAGAAATTTAGAAAGGGAGAGAGAGAGAGAGATAAATATGCCCCTCGGCACGTCTTACTATACGAAGTTATCGATATAATTGCTGACAATCAGCGGTATACTGTATATACGTTACCAAAAACTACAGGCCCCATTATGCTAAGATTATCACGAAATTTTTGGGTCTGTAAGATGTTACGCGCTCAGGACAATCGGCCGACCCCTCGGGTTATAGTTATACTCGTTCATTCGGAAGCCTGAATTGTTTGGGAATGTTCTTAATGGTTAATTAGTGGCGCAGTAGGGTTGGTTGCTTACCGAGATGTTTAATTTTGGATACCTATTGCATGACCAAGTTGGTAATTAGCTTAGGTGAAAGGTTGAACTCTTCTTAAGCCTTAATTCGGTCCCAATGGGCACCATTTTTATACAGAAGGGGGTTTCTACGGATAAGCTAGCGGTTGAAAGCTTAATCTAATGTTGAATACGAAATATTCAAATTAGATTAAAAGCAAATCATCTTTGATTTTTTGACAAACGTCCGACTCCTCTTCTATTCACTCATCTCTCTCTTCTTCTCTGCTCTTTCGGGATCGGATCGAAGGCGGAGCTATTTTAGCCGAAGCTCCCAAGGAGTCCAAAAACTACGGATCGAAGTTTATTAAGGAATAGTGGGGAAGTCAAAGTCACGACTTTTGTTATAAAAGGCGGCAACTAACAGGCGGCGAAAAGTCTACCTTAGGTCTGCTGCTGCTGCTTACATGCTCCATGGATTTTAGTAGAAACTGGTAAAAGCAGAAGTTAGTCCCCTCGATCTAGCTTCTCTCTCTCTCTCTCTCTTCGCCCCCCCTTTCTGCCGTGTGCTTTCCCACCCCTTTTATCTTAAGACTAAAGTCATTATCTCAGAAGCGAGCCTGATACCCCGAAGGCACCCATCAATGGTACTTGGCTACGTATACCAGCCTCTACATCGTCTACGATGGATAGGATAAAGTCGAGCTAATGGTCGTATGATGGAAGCTCTTGTCTCTCCATTTCTCTCTCTCTCTCGCTTCCCGACATCCATTGCGATGGACTCGTATGGTATATACGTATATGCTTCATCGATTTTCTTGCTTCGTCGAAGTAAATGTTTTGAAGTATTTATTGTTCAATTTGGACTCTTGATGACTCGCTGTCACTTTGAGCGAGGAGACGAAGAAAGAAGTTGCATTTGGAAAGAGAAGTGTGGTAAACATGACTACGGTTATAAAACCTTAAGTAAAACTGGGAAAGTGACCTATTGCAGCCTAGGGGTCAAAGGAAATTGGTTAAACGAGGGGTCAAGGGAAATTGGTTAAACGACCTATTGCGGCCTGGGGGTCAAGGGAAATTGGTTAAACGACCTATTGCGGTCTAGGGGTCAAGGTAAATGGCCATTGCAACCTTGGAGTTAAGGTAAATGTCCTATTGCAGCCTTTGGGTTAAGGTAAATGGCTTATTGTAGCCTTGGGGTCAATGTAAATTGGCTATTGCAGCCTTGGGGTCATGATAAATGACCTATTGGAATCATGGAAAATGTTCAAATAACCTAATGCCGCTTTGGGTCAAATGGCCTCTTGCAGCCTTGGAATTATGGAAAGTCAATGGTTAAATGACCTATTGCCGCCTTAGGGTCAAGTAAAATTGGTTAAAAGACCTAAAGACCAATCCATTAATTGCTTGCAAAGGAGCAAACATACAGGCGCATTTCTGGTTCCTTAAAATTAATATTGAAAGTATTTTATATTTACTACCACAAATGAACTTCTGTTTGTTTCTAGATCCATCCATTTCGAGAAACCGAGTCCCCGTATCTTGAGCACTTTCTTTTAGCAGTAGTATAGGGGAATAGTCCTGGTCCATATTGAAGTAACGCCGCCGATACGGCGGTCGCTCATTTTCGGCGGCGAAACCTAGCGCCATTTTCGGAGGTGCAATGCTGCCAGACACATTTCCCTAGTATTTTTTGGACTGATTGTCGTCGGCTGCTATTCATTCCGTATTTGGACACAGAACATCCCTAAAGGCTAATTTTTGTTCACCTAAAATTTAATTGGCCTTATTTCAATACTATTTAATTAAAATGGAAACCTCAATTTCTAAACGTGGAACAAAATATAGTAAAAAATTAAAGAATAAGGCTAGGACGCTGCCATTTTATAATTGTGCCCTGCATTCTCTCAATTATGAAGCAGACGATAATCAGTTACCAAAACCACGGCCCACCCGCTCACGGACGTGATCGAGTTAGGTATTCGAAAAAAAATCCTCTCTCCGTAAATGGCGGCCGATCACGTGATTTTATTTTTCCCGCGGAAAACGCCGCGAGATTCTTGAGAACTATGCGGCGCTCAAATGGACCAATACTATATTATATTTTTTTTTTCTTGTCGGTTGAGGTTGAGGACAAAACTAGTTTCATAATTCCAAGAAAATTTTTTATGGTTTAGGCCTACTACCTTTCGAGGATGCTAGAAAAAGTAAAAATAAAAAAATCACGTCTGAGGTTTTATTCTTCAAGGACTTTATATTTCTTTTTTTTTTCTTGCTATTTTTCTTTTATTATGGATGAGTTTTGACTTCTGTCCTACGCCAGTCTCTCGCTAGCTCACCTCGCGCGCGTTCCACGTAATTATATTTATTACTATACTTTGATTACAACAAGATATACGCCCAATGATATTTAATATTTTAGTTGTTGTAAACACATTTTTTTATTATTTGTGTTCATCGCTGGGCTGGGAATTTTCATTTTTGAATATTTGGGTTGTGGTATAAATTTTATAGGGATTAAGGTACACCCAAGAACCCATATAAATAACGAGAACGTATGAAATATATCGGTACAGAAGGTAATATTGTTTATACCCCGTTTTGTACCGTGTGCACTATATGGGGTTGAAACAGACGTAAGAGTGGTATAACGTTACCATGCATTTATAGCACTGAAATGACCATATTTTCCAATACTTTGTGTTTGTGGTGATACATTATTAAACAGGGAATGTTCTCAGCGCTTTTAATGGGTTCTTGGCACAACATACGAAACATGGATATTTGTTACTGAAAATTAACTATATTTTTTGAAAATTAACTATATTTTTTGAAAATTAACTATATTTTTCGAAAATTAACTATATTTTTCGAAAATTAACTATATTTTTCGAAAATTAACTATATTTTTCGAAAATTAACTATATTTTTCGAAAATTAACTATATTTTTCGAAAATTAACTATATTTTTCGAAAATTAACTATATTTTTCGAAAATTAACTATATTTTTTGAAAATTAACTATATTTTTCGAAAATTAACTATATTTTTCGAAAATTAACTATATTTTTCGAAAATTAACTATATTTTTCGAAAATTAACTATATTTTTCGAAAATTAACTATATTTTTCGAAAATTAACTATATTTTTCGAAAATTAACTATATTTTTCGAAAATTAACTATATTTTTCGAAAATTAACTATATTTTTCGAAAATTAACTATATTTTTCGAAAATTAACTATATTTTTCGAAAATTAACTATATTTTTCGAAAATTAACTATATTTTTCGAAAATTAACTATATTTTTCGAAAATTAACTATATTTTTCGAAAATTAACTATATTTTTCGAAAATTAACTATATTTTTCGAAAATTAACTATATTTTTCGAAAATTAACTATATTTTTCGAAAATTAACTATATTTTTCGAAAATTAACTATATTTTTTGAAAATTAATTCAAACTAAATTTATTGGGAAAACAATAAATACAAATAGCTGGTTTCCGTCTTCGATTTATATAAATATTTAGAAATACGTAGGGCATTCGTTCCGTGTCACGTTTTAATATAATTTTCAGTGCAATGGTACATACTGTTAAAAGAGAGTATCATCACTTCTCTCACACTTTCTAATATTTTAAAATAATATGAAGGTATACTATAACTCGTTTTTCTCGACGACTTTGCCAATTGGCGGGCCCATATGGAAGATGAACGACTTTAATCTATAATGCTAGAGTCTATGAGAAGATCATGATGGTTTATAGTTTAATATCGTTGAAAAGTATTTTTATATCTTGAGCTATACAGCAAAACCTCCAAAAAAAAAGAAATTGGGTGCTAGGCAGTTAGAAGTTGATAAAAATTCGATGTTATAAAAAGTGTTTGGCTAACCAATACATAATTAATATTTTATTTATTAACTCAACTTTGGATATGATAATGGCCCTTCTACGATTGTTAGATACTTTATATTTTCATGAATTAGTTAAAATGGTTTACGTTGCGTCATTAGTGACGTCACGCTGGGTTTTTTCACACGCTTTAAGAGACATACCTGTAATAACTATAGTCGTAAGGTGGAAGGGGGTCCGATACAAACCTAATTTCAATTTCGGATTAATTTACTACCGATATCTATCTTATCCATCTATAACTATAAAAAAATTTCCCTTTAGTAAACTTAGAAGCGGTGCCAAGGAATGGGAGCTCTCTCTCTCCAGTCTCCACACACACACTCACTAGCTAGCTAAGCCTAACTCTTGAAGAAGGGGAAAAAAGGAGGTTATATATGGATATAACTTCGTGACCCAACGATATCGACGCGAAAATGATAGCTTCCCTAGCACAGCTTTCTTTTAGTTTTTTTTTATTCGCGAATGATTTATGATGATAATGGACTAGAGTCCCCTAGTTGTTCTTGAAGGAAGTTAGGCTTACAGCTAAGCCTAAAACGCTAGCTGCGAAAACTGCGTTAGTTGCCTGCATTCAGGCCACATTTTTTAGGGGGTCTTCCATGCGGAGGTTTTTTTTTCTACCTTTCTTTCTTTACTGTCTGATAAAGTTAAAGAGATTTGATATTTGTAAGGAGTCGAAAATTTTTTTTAATAATATTATTTTACATGGTGTAGAGGGTCGCCAATGTATATAGTTTGCGTATAAGTACATGTACTTAATTTTGCATCAAAGCATTTATTTAAAATTTAATAGAATCTGAAAAGAAATCTTCTGATTTATACATGTCTATTTTTTTTAAAAAAATATCCATTTTATAGTCTGCTATTTTAAAAATCCTAAAGAAAACTACACAGTTATGACGTCATTATTGTGTTTTAGTTAAGGGAACTTAAGGCAAAGGCCAAGCGCGAGCTTCTTACACACTTACGATGAGCCAATATTTACCCAGAATATTTTTCATTTTCAAATAGTAAAAAAACAACCTATTTAGTATTTACCTCTTATTCCTTTTAGGTATTTGAAAATATCAAAACCTTATTGTTGTCTAATTTAAACAACAAAAACAATATCCCTTAAGTTTATTTACGGAAAACGTGGTACTTTAATTGGAAAATATATTATTAGAAACATGTCACTTGTCCATTTTACAATCGTAACCTTAGTAACTAACAAAAATTGTCTTTCGCGCATTGAAAAGTGATTAATACTTAAATATCAAAATTTCTAATACCACCACGTTAAATTTACTTAAGACAAAACAAGTCGAAAATAACCAAATACTTACTTACTCTTTACGTGGAGACGTATCGTTATTTTCCTGTTCCTGTAGATTCTTAAAGAGACTTATCATATGATAAACATCAAAATAATGCGCGACATAAATGTGTTATTATTCATGTTTTCATCAGGGGCTACGTTAACTGTCCACAAGGGGCGGTAGGGGGGCTGAAACAGGGTCTAACTCAGTCTGTATACACAATTACTTAAATACACCCGGGTGTATAAACCAGGTGAGGGGAGAGAGGGGTTGGTGGTTCAATTTTTAGAAGTATATTTATTCTATGGGCCCGGGGTCGATCCGACCGACCTGACGGTAAAAATAGTCCCGTAGGCGCCAGGTGATCTAGCCGAATGTCGCCACAAAATCCGGGCAAGGGACGCCGGTACAACCATGGATGAACGCCAAAATATTTTATATCAGACTGTTATCTCCATCGCACGCTTGATTCAACACTCAATCAGCTATAGGTAACAACACGATTCGCCTCTTTCCAAAGAAATTAACACACAAAAAGATTTAAAAAGAAAAAAGAAATACTTAAGTAATTTTCCTTACTTAGGAACCTACTAACTAACTTGGAAATTAATTTGTAAAATGAACTTTGCGCCGCGAAACTAACGAAATTTTCTAGGTAAATCTATAGCTTGAAAGGGAAAGTTGTGTAATGACTTTTTTAGTCTTGCGGATTTCTGGGAATACCGTAAATATAGGCATGTAATAAACCCGCCTATTTTTTTTTTCTTCTTGTGGAAGATGGTGCACGTAAGAAGTAATTAGCTACTAAGGTGAAATTCGTCCAAAGAAAGTTTGTTACATTGATGCGTGGAAGATTTCCAAATAGAGGAAAGAAATTGTCAAGCTATGACTGATCTTTGTTTTTATATATATTTTAGTCTAATTCTTAATTTTATTTTTAAAATTTTTTAGACGATTTATTTCCACTACACGTTTAATTGTCCTTGATTTTACGCGTTGTGATATAGACATATAATGTTTTAACGGTAACAGATTCGCTCGCCCAATACATGAGCATCATAATGCTACTGTTTGACAAATTAGTTAACAATGTTAAGTGTTACTTATTATATTTTATAAGGTAAACCATGTCAGAGCGTTACTATCAGAAAGACCGATAGATTTAGCGTAGAATATATTCATATTTATAGCGATGTCGACATGCGTGTAAACCGCGTTTGCGCAGAACTTAGCTAGGACGGCCTTGCTAATCACCATCATCTTTGCACGTTACTAAGCGACAGACAAAATTTTTATAATTAATTTTTAGTTTGAGGTGGTTAATTGAGCCCCCGCTAGATTTTCTATTAGTTCACAAAAAAAATTTCAGATTTGACAATGCATGGCTTGGTCACCTTTGATAATTAGATAGAGACACTTGCCCTTTAAAGAACGGAATTAAAGCGAGTCTTCCCAAAACCTTTAATTATTATTTATCCCTTTTAAATAATCCCCTTAAATTTAAAATTTCTTTCTAGGAATTCTTAACATTAAATTCTTCAGTAAATTTTTTTATACACTCTAAATAATAAACATGAACGCGTAACAATTACGGGAATAAACACCAATTAAAATTAAGCATTAGATACGGGTATACGGGAAATATAAAAAATATATATATATAAATAATAATAATATACATTTTTATTTTACCATTTCCTCGATGACAAATTTTAATTGGCTTATCCGATCTTTTAATTAAAAACCATTGAAACACTCACGCCATGACTGACGTGACGTAATCTGACAAAGAATTTCAATCATAAAATAAATTGATTTTACTTTTTGATTAAGATAAAAATCAGTTTGTGTCAAAAGTAGATGATATGAAGTTTGTTAAATTTTTATTTGAATGAGACTGTCCTATACCAGTGTTTTAACCCTTGACCTCAAGACAGTTCATTTATTATTTACAAACCGCAAGCTTAACCTGTCTGTTAGTAACGCAATAGCAGTATGATTATTAAAAATATCAGTAATATCATAAGTATGTTCCATAAGTTTGTCGCTGGTTACTGAGAGCTTGTCAAAGAAGCGATGTAGGGGAAACATCGTAGATTCTCGTAAAGCGACGCCTGGTGAGGCGCTCTCAAAGGCTTAGTACAGACTAAATAGGAAGATGGAAGTCCTGCAGAACCGAGTGTAGGACTTCAATTCTCGCTTGTCGTTCTCGCACTAGCTCGAGCTGTAAATCTCTAGCATTACGAAGTATAAGAAGCGTCATACTTATGGAACACATCTTATAAACTTATGGTAATAGTAACAAATTTACCATTGATTAGCCATGATGAACATATTCTTAATATAGATTACTTTAATTAACATTCTTCGGGTCACTTCGTAATTCTCTCTCTCTCTCATTTACCGCGGTTATACAACTCAATTTAACTTTGATCTTAACATTGGCAGTTTGCTTAGTGTAACGTTTCATACCGTGTTAAGTTATATCAATATTTCTTAAGCCTTGGCTGTTTTTAATTACTAAGTCGTCAAGTATCCAGTTTTAGAACGGACGACGAAATCAGGTGGGGGTCTTTTTAAGGATAAATTCTGTGATCTGATATGGTGATGGGCGGGGATGATATTTTTTGCGTAAGACAGTAGCTACACCATGAACCAGGGTCGGCATTAATTAAACGTACTATGATCGGGGGGAACGCGAAAATTAATCTCCCCTGCATAGGTCCTTGTCTGTGTTTGGGTTTGGGGAAATTTTTCTCCAAGCTTCCATTTTTAATCGTTAACTTTTTTAACTATACTCCGTCGGGCTATATATATCCTGATCTTTGAATTATTATTTTTTTTTTTTGTTTTTAAGTCTTGGATCTTAAATTAGCTGTCAGATCTCACGCTGCTTTTTTTATTTATCAAGGGGAAGGAAACTTGGTTCCCGATCAGTTGAGATTGAGTGTCATTGAATTTATACCGTAATTGAATACCAGGATTGTTCTGGATTTTTTTATATGTGTATAAAGCCATGGAACTTCAATGATTTTTACTGAAAAATTCGCCATTGGGTCTTGTAGAATTCATGGAAAATCGTTCATGTCAGATAAATTTTAATTTGAGTAATCTTTTATGCTCTGAAAAATTTTGTAAAGTTAGTGAGTGATGAAGAACGAAATTAAGATAGGGGAGTTTTACAACTAACTACCATCGTTATCATGGGATAACGTATCAATTAATTTATGTTTAAATTAATTGTTATATGATCAGGATTCAGGACAGGGACATTATGGAAAATTCGATGAAAGTTATGCAAATTTTCATGTACTCTTTATTATGATGAAAAATAGTTTTATGGAGTTCAACAACTAACACATCAATTCCTGTCGTAAAACATAATTTTTAATTTTACACGTAATTTTAATTACGGTAAAATTTAAGAAACGGCACCAAAACCCCTGTCCCTGTCCCTGTCCCTGTCCCGGACGCGTCCGCGAAACGAACGCTTACGATGAGAGAGAGAGGGAAACCGGTCGCGTCCGCGAAACGTACGCTTACGATGAGAGAGAGAGATCGCTAGCGTACGCGGTGGCGATACGAAGCTCCGCGTAGAGAGAGAACTGCCTGCCTGGTATATTAGTGAGAGGGGGAAGAGGGAGAGGGGGCATCCCGCTCGGAGAGAGAGGAAAGAAAGGTAGTTTAAATCTCGCGGGAAACAAGATGATAATTTTCGTGCACTACTGCACTTTGTGCGCGTGATACATCAGAGATTATGCTGGATGGTTAGGTTAGGTTTCGTAAAATAGAGGGGACGCTTTACGGTCATAGTGATTTCTGGTTTAGGGGATGCAGGATTTTGTTTAAATACATTATTTGATTCGTATGGTTTTTAAAAATTATACTTTAGTGGGGTGCACAATTTAGTTTCATTAATATTATTTGAAATGTGACGTTATTAGAAATTAAAGGGATACACGATTGTGTTTCAGAAATGTTTTTAGTTGTACGATTTATTGGAAATCAACTATACGGGGGGTCACGTGAGCCGTGTATTAGTGAGAGGGGGAAGAGGGAGAGGGGGCATCCCGCTCGGAGAGAGAGGAAAGAAAGGTAGTTTAAATCTCGCGGGCTTTTTTGAGTGAAGGGAAACAAGATGATAATTTTCGTGCACTACTGCACTTTGTGCGCGTGATACATCAGAGATTATGCTGGATGGTTAGGTTAGGTTTCGTAAAATAGAGGGGACGCCTTACGGTCATAGTGATTTCTGGTTTAGGGGATCCAGGATTTTGTTTAAATACATTATTTGATTCGTATGGTTTTTAAAAATTATACTTTAGTGGGGTGCACAATTTAGTTTCATTAATATTATTTGAAATGTGACGTTATTAGAAATTAAAGGGATACACGATTGTGTTTCAGAAATGTTTTTAGTTGTCAACTATACGGGGGGTCACGTGAGCCGTGTAAAATTACTATTAAGGCCCAGCCCTTGGGCCATCTTGTTTGATATACATTTAAATCTGCCTATGTGTCGAAAACCAAACATTTCAACATCAAGCAAAATCCTAACTAACCAACCCCTCTTTTAAATCAGAGCCTGCTTTATTGAATAAAATCGCTAGCTCATCTTTATTTAAGTGGGATATATATTTTTGATTTGAAGATTTCTAATGCACCCTAATTTCATTTATAGAAACAATTTTTCTAATTCACTCAGCTCGAGTTAGTATCTCGATCTCTATGCCCTCTAGCTATTCATAGGCGTTTCTGGTAGTCGTTTGGGCGTGAATTATAAAAACCCATATCTATTCTATAGGATATACCCTAGTCCACTTTTCGAAGCTTCTACATTTTTTTTCATCGCGATTAAATTGGTTTTTGATTGGTTGATACCCTCTGTTTGAACCTAATCAGACCATAGGGTATTTTAGATAGATTGTCAGCTAAAGTCTAATTTTGAAAATTTGTTTATAATGATTGGAAAAGGGACTGTGAAACTGTGCGGTTTCACTATTTACCATAAAGGTTAGGGTATAGAAGATTATCAGTTTTACACGCAACCTTTAATGAATGTATATTTGAATTAAGTTACTCGTAATCCTAATTACCTTGTTGACTTTTTAGAATACTCTATAATGACTTGGCCCATATTTTTTTAATGATTTATTAACAGCGGATATTTAATTAAAATCTAATTTATATCCAATTATTATCGCTTGATGTCTTCCTGAACCGCTTTAAATTGTCTTCTTAACTTTTGACCTTAATATGAGCCGGTTCAAGTTTATGGGAAATTTATTTTAATGTTATTATATGGTATTATATTCGCCACACACGTCTTAAAGCGTAAATTCTTCGTGAGATTTTACTCTATGTGGGTTTAAGAAAGGTTTGGTTTTTACGCTTGGAAATATTTATTTATAGGGGAATATTATTTAGTTTTGAATATAACTTTATATTATGTGTATAAATTCAACTTTTTTGGTTACTAGCTGTTATACCTGTGGCGTCGCTTGCCTATAATTTTAACTTTTATCAAATTTTTTATAAGAAATGAGTAAATTTTGCAGTACATAATTTTCACGAATGTTCAACCATTTGGTCTCCTCGCGCCATGATTTACAAATATTAAGATTATAATTTCAGACTTTCTCAAAAATTAAGTATACCCTAAATTTCTCGGGGACAGTATATCTGGTGAAATTTGCTGTCGAGGTTATGGTAGATGGTGAAATATGTCGACTAGGTTATGGCAGCTGGTGAAATTAGTTGTCGAGGTTATGCCAATTTGTGAAGTTAGTTGTCGATGTTATCTTAGAGGTTATGCCAATTTGTGAAGTTAGTTGCCGATGTTATGGTAGTTGGTGAAATATGTCGATGAGGTTGTGCCAATTTGTGAAATTAGTTGTTGGGATTATGGTAGTTGGTGAAATATGTTGATAAGGTTATGCCAATTTCTGAAGTTAGATGTCGAGGTTATGCCAATTTCGGAAGTTAGTTGTCGAGGTTATGCCAATTTCTGAAGTTAGTTGTCGATGTTATGGTAGTTTGTGAAATATGTTGATGTTATGGTAGTTTGTGAAATATGTTGATGAGGTTATGGCAATTGGTGAAATTAGTTGTCGAGGTTATGACAGGTAAAAACTAGTCTATTATAAATTATTATTAATTGCAAGGCAGGTCAAACGGCAAAATATATCAAACCAATACATAGAATAGCCCATCTCAGTCTATATTACACGCCATTGCTCGAGAAGTTGGTTTGTTTTGATTTTTAGTACAATTTTCTAGGAAAAGATGGCGAGAGAGGTTTCTTCGGAGTCTTTTTAATAGGGAAAGCATGGTATGAAACGTTTTTCCGATGGTTTTTTTTTTTTTTTTTTCCATTTTCTTTGACGGCGGGCGCTGTGTAATTTAGTCGTAGCTAATCACCGCCGCGTTACGCAATTAATGAAATAGTAAAATCCACCCGTCTGTCAAATTTAAAACGAAGAATAAAAAAAGGAAAAACAATTTCAAGATAAAATCGTTTTAAAAGGCAAAGACCTTATAAAAATGATTCTCCTGCACAGTGTGTATACTCTATTATTACCCTTTTCCTTTTCTATGAAATCAATTCTCTCAGACCTTAGGTGTTTTACAATATTTTGAAACGTTGTGCCTTGTCACGTTAATGTTAAAGTCACTGTTTCAATTTGAAATATTCCTTATTTTATTTAATCTTTTTAATTAAAATATACTATTAAGAAGTGATATCTTGTTTACTAGGGAGAAGGTATAAGATGCCTAAGTATTCGCGCGCCATAGTCCCAGTCCCCTTTTAAAAATACAAGGGGGGACGTAAAAGGAGGCCGGGCTATATCGCCTCTCCTCAGTCGGAAAATACGTAATTTTCGGTATTCGCGTAGCGCTGACGTGGGTTTTCAAGAACCAATGAGATGCTGGTTGTAATTTAGAGGCGGGGATTAACTCCGGACCTACGTTTGGACTGGAGATAAAGCTGGAAATGTGGCGAATTTATACCTTCTCCCTAGTACTATATATATAAATTTTAACCATTTTTTAAAAATGTTTGAATTAGGGGGGGATGAAGTCTTGCTTAGATTGATTGATTTCTAAGATGTCAGGTGATGAAAACACGCAGCTATTTTTTTTTTTTAAATCTACTTGAGGGCCATTTGTCCGAAGGTTTTTTTTTATAACTTAAAGAGATTGAATTCCTTAACTCCCAAGAGTGTGTGAGAGGGAGAGAGTGAGCACCTTGTCAGATATCCCGCTGGGTGCCGATTCTCAATAAAAACCAACAAATCTTTTATGGAGCTGATTCCTTTTCAACGTGGGTCCGGGGTGCCCCTCCACTTTTGAAAACGGGGGTCATTTGGCCACCAAGTTAAAGAATACTTGAGCTAAGGAAGAGAGAGAGAAGGGAAAACATGCACCTTATTTTTATCCTCTCTTGTCATCATTAGTTAAGAGCTCATAAAGTTCTTTTCATGCCCATGCCCTGTAATTTTGACCCGCGCCATTTTTGATTTTCACCGATTTTTCGGCGCCTTTTTTAAAGGTCGTTACGGAGAGAGTGAGGTTTTTGGGGCGCATTAGGATACGTTTCCGTATTTTTGAAACATCTATTTCCATACATTTCTTGATTATTTAATTTTATTTACCCCAATTCTAATTTCTCACTCTTAATTAGTATAAAAATCGTCTGCTAAAATTAAAACATTACATTTGATCAGGGATAGATTCAATTATAGAAGTAGGAATGGAGAACAGAGTAATCTGGGCGCGCGTCAAAGTCCAGGACCCCCTTCCACGGGACGAGGGGTATGAAAGAAGAGGCGGGTCATAGCGACAGAGGTAAAAAGGAATTACGTATTTTTCGCCGTCCCCGTCAGGCGTCAGCAACGTCATCAAAACGTAGTTTAAGTGAGCCAATAAGATAATTTAAACTTTTCGTTACGTGTTGTGGGGAGGGGCTCTATACTGGGCTATGAGTCGGACTGAAGTAAATACTAACCATTCTCCATTCCTATTTCTAAAATTAAATCTATCCCTGATTTGAGCTTGTAGGACTGATTAGTCATGGGTGGTCTCAGAGATATCGTTGTGTCATGAAAACTACCCGTTACCCTATCTCCCCCTTTTTTTAGTTCGTTTTCAATTCAAATCGACCCCAACCCCTTTTCCCTATGTACTTCCCGCCAAATAATTTCTGAGAATATTTCTCAGACATCTCAGGATAAGAAGCCTTGAATGTTTAAAAAGAAAAGGTTCTCTGGTATTCTTTTAACCATTATCACCCGGCCTCTGCTTGCTTTATTTTAGTATAGTAAGAATGACCCCCCCCGTATAGTATGGTACCATTTGAACCCCTTATAACCCCCAATTTCAGTTTTACGCGCTCCTTTGAGCCCACTTTTCCCGCCGTTTTCTAGCTTTTCGAAATAAAAAAACAAAAAAAAAACGGGATAACGTTTTTTCTCTCTCTGTATAGTCTAATCACCATAATTTTCTATGCACCGGCTTGTCGCTGTAATAGCAGCCCTTGTTATATCCCCATAGACCATGATACTATCGTTCTTAAACATATGCCATTTCTTAACACCCTCACCTTGCCTAAAAAAATTGGTCGACCTTGCGATTCCATGAATTTCTAGACTCTGTATATATGAGAATTGTTACGAATACGGTAGGCCCATCGCTAAATTTTCATGTAAATCTTTCCTTTAAACAAACCATTTATTTTTCTTTTTTACTGAATTGGTCTGACAGTATTCCTACCAATTCTCACGTCCCATTGTGAAGCCGAAATCATTATTTTTGAATACGGATTTCTGCCATTTTGAGATGTTAAATCTTTATCTTAGCTACTGTTTCTTATGAAAGTTTTATAATAAATTAAACCAATAAATATTTCTACATTGAATGGAAGAAAGAAGACTTAAGTCTGACAGTTTCAATGGGATAGTTTTTTCTTATTTCATCTTTAAGATTCGGGTACTTGTAGGGATGTGTTTTTTCACTCGCTCATACTATCTTTTGATCTTTAGCCGAATTTGCCATTGTTTTCTTGTAGAGATATTGCTAACGATGGAGACGCGAGGAATTCTAGGAAATTTGTAATTTTTCAAACATGACATGATCATTCATATTTTTATCGTAGCCTATCGGATGACGGTATTGTTGTTTTGGCGTCTTTCCGATTTTTACAGTTTCATTCCCATGAAGTACTGTAATTCCCACACCATTCTTAATTATCCTTGGTTTTAAATATTTTTATGTATTTTTTACCCCTTATATAATAGTTAAACATTAGCTAGTTAATGATCCGCTTGTGCAGTGGATTATCGCTTCGGTCTGTGCGGAAGATCAGGAATAGTTAATCGTAATAATAGTTAATAGAGACAAAATTAAGTAAGTGACCTATTGACCTTTCTTCACTGTGCACAAATACAAATAAGTGATTAGTTTTAAATCTACATAACGCCGGAAGGACACGGTTAAGCTTCTGCTTAGGGTTTTTGTGATAAATAACCTTTTGAACTTTGACCCTATCGAGTTCCCTCACTGCCTCTGATTTCACCCCTAGTGTTAAAAATCAATAGATGGCGATGGATTAGAATATAGTTCAAACATCCCCTTTTATTTTTTAAAGAAGTGAATCGGAAAATTGTCGAAGTTACTTACAAGTCATCATAAACATCAAAATATATATCCATCAAGCCAGAATGTTTATCTTTTCCTTTTACAAAGCAAATCACAATGATCTGATTTGTCAATAAATTAGTGTTGATTTTGGATGTCTATGAAGTTAAAGTTTTGAAAAGAGCCTCTGGCATTGCTCTAGCGTCTTTCTGGCTGGGATGCAGTCCCTTTCTCGCGAAGGAGAAGAAGCTAAGGGGAATGCTTCTTTACCCTGAAGCTCTTTCATCTTCTTTTCTTTTTCTTTTTTTACCTTTTTTCTTCGGATCTTCCAGGTAAAGTTTTTTTCTTTTAGATGTTACCGACAGTTAGCTCGCCCACCTTTCGTACTTTTTCTTGAATTTTACTCTCATCCTCCTTCGCGTCTGTACTAGGCATACTTCTTCTCAGCTTGGGCTTTTCAGAGCGGCCAAAGATCCCAAATGTTGGTTACTTGCAACTCGCGTTGCAGAGCGAGAACTCGGAACTCACTCTCCAGCTCGCTTGAATAGAAACACACACACACACAGAGAGAGAGAGAGACCCCCTTTACTTTCTTGGAAGGTGGTTGATGGCCGGAGCTATAGGTTTTTGTGTTGGACTCATTTCTTCAGGGATCGTTCCCTAAGATTGGTTTGTTTGTTTATTTGTTTATTTATTGCGCCGTGGTCGATTTCTCAAGGTCGTTGGTGTTTTTGTGTGCTGTAGTTTTCTCAAAAGGGTGTTTAAGCTAGTTTGGGGCGTTGTTAGGTCTTTGTTTATTAACGCGAGTGTTGAATTTGAATCGAGGCACTATTGAGTGAGATATCAAACTTTTCCAACTGTACAAGGTCATCTAGTCTAATTACCGACTGAAATAGCGAATTTAGTATTAGAAAGGGAACTTTAGGCGAAACATACCCAAATTTTAGGGCCATGCTAGAATCATGGTTCTTCGTAAATGTCTAGACGTTACAACAAGTGTTAATACTTTCACCCAGGAAACGGTGACAGACCTTAATAACTGGTCCAGACTTGAACTACCACCTCTGGCTAAAACCCTTGATTTAGCACTGTGAAGTGATCGGGACAGTCACATTGGCTCCGCGTCCAAAGGCTTATCATCGAAGATGATTTTCCTTTATAGACGAACCCGTTATAAAGGAGGGTCGGTCGGTGGTACAGCGGCGTCTTACCTTTTTGGTTTTTTGAAAGAAAAGGCGCTAGTCGACCTCCGACGCCAGAGTGTCGGGAGTCGGGACCTCACTTGTCGGACCCGCGCCAGGCTGAAGCAAGGAGGCAGCTAGCGTTGTAGATAATGAATCCAAACGCCTGGAGCGCCAAGAAAAAAGGTTACTCAAAGGAACCCGCGTGCTAGCTACCTGCCACCAAATAAACGCGAGTGGAAAAAACCCCTGCGCCAGTTGAGACCGAGTTCATATGGGCGGAGGATGACTTGATGTTGATGGCTTGGCTCCCATCCATGGTTCGCTCGGCTCGAGTCAGTCAGTCTTCTTCTTCCTTGGATAGAAACTTAAAAAGATTCTTTATTTACCCCTGTGTATTTTACTTCTGAAAGAACCGTTAATGTTTTTTGATGGGTTCACTTACTTTATCTCTTAAAACTCCTTGCAAGGTCTTAGATATTTTTATTTCCAAGCAACCTGTCGTAAAAATTTTATTTTTTAAAGTGTAGACTTTAGACACCAGTTTTATGATGGAAGTTTAAAATTTAGTCGCGTGCCACCTTGTAATTAAGACAACGGCAGTCATTTCCGACGACGGACGCTCATGTCACCTTTCTCAAGTGGAATTTCGTTTAGTCCAAGAATTCAACTAAGCCTAGATTAGTTTATTTTAGTTATAAAATTATTTTGAATACATCCAATTGACTAAGAACATACATACATCATTTTGAATATAAATGTTTGGGTTACATTACTTACCGGTGGTCTATACTTGAAAGCTCGTTGAAGTCTATCCTCAAGTAATGAAAGGGTATATAGATAACCCCCAAGACCCTTTTGTGTTCATATCCGACAGATGATAGGGTCCGAAGGTTTTTTTAGATTTCGTATAAAAGGAATAGGGGGTGCTTTTCTTCAATTTATACTAACCGACCGCCAATGTAGCATACTGGACCATGGCCTTTTGCAAAGAAAATATATGTATGTACTTCCTTGTATCGTTTCCGAAAACGAAAATGTTTTGACAAGTACCACCGTTCCAAAGATCGGAACTAATTCGGCGTGAATCGTACACTATCAGCAAATCACTATGAAACTCTATTGAAAGGTTATACCGGGTGCCGTTACTATTCCCCTAATTCTACATAAACGCAACTTCGGTGTGGTAACTATAGGATAAAAGATACAAATTGAATTTTATTTCAGTGTAAACCAAGCGTGAGTTTTGTTGCGTTTTCAAGAGTAGGTTAAACTGAAGTAACATTATGAAACCATTAATCTTTTATTGTATTTTGTTAGTAAGTTACTATGAAAGCCATTATCACGAGGGATAACACGTATTCAATGTGCAGAGATTCTGATAGTGATTATCTCCTCTCATTATCGTTTTTAACGTGGATAAGCATTATACATAGTTTACAGACTAGAAGGATTCATACCAATAACACGAGGAGGCCCGGCTTTAGACTCACCCAATGAGTTAGGCCTCCTTGTGTAAAACCTGAAGCCTGGCCTCCCTGTGTAAATGGTATGAATCCTCCAAGTCTGTAAACTATGTATTGAATGTAATTTTAGTTAGGTAAAGTTATGTTTAGGCAATATTCGAACCGTTTTTAACTTTAGTTTAATTCATTTTTACGAGTTAGGCTTAGATATTAGTTTGTTGTATGTACCAATGGCTTATTAATCTTTTATACACTAACCCCCGTACCGGTTACGTTTGAAGTTAATAAATAGGAGATCCACTTCATTCCAAAAGAAGTAAAAAGTTGGTCTAGAATTCCACTTTCTCTATAGGTTTTTTGTGTGTTGAGATAGAAATTGAAAGTAGGATTGTGTAGAAAAAAAATACCCGCACACACAACAAAAAAAACCTTGCATTTCTTATGGATATTTGCTTGAGCGCTGCTCCGTGGAAAAAGGTCCCATACCTACCATATCATACCCTACCCTACAATACCGTGAATCAAGTTTTTACGATGAATTTATACGCTTTAGCTACCTACTGAATCATTCTTTACAAGGTGTATGAAATAACAAAATTGACAAACAGTATTTTGCCTTTGTTTATAATTATGAAAATAGGGGATTCGCAAAGGTCAGTTTTCACAATTTCGTGAAAGTAACTAAGGCGTTCAGTGAGGACTTTTACATAACTAAGATTTTTGGTATGTGCGCTGAACGACCGTCGACAAAAACAGTAAAAAGTCGTGGAAAAACAAGCTGTGAGGTTCTTCCCAAACAATTTTACAAATTATAATATTTTCTACAACCAAATAACGTAGCTGTAGTTGAGTGTTACCAATGATGTATTTTAAGTATAATTTAAACGCGTAATGTGGGATGCGCGTGTCAAGGTCTGATGCTTTTATTACCGAGCCCTAATTACAATAGACTTTAAATTAAATAAGTTAAATACCGCTCCCTTAATTTTCCCCGAAAAAAAAATATTAATTTTTAACCTTTATATTATTCAAATTTAGTCTTTAAAATTAAATTGACGTTATCCCCGCTTTGACCGCCAATTAAATTTCGCGGCATATTCCGTCCTTTAATTTATCTGTTTTTAAAACGTAATTGGGGATTTTAATAAATCATTTTCAGTGATTCATTCAATCGTGAATTAATCAAATCTCATCTTGAATATTAGCGGGTTTTAATTGCCGATACGTTCTATAGTAATTAGCGGACTAAGCGGCGGTCGTGGGGAATGGAATAAATTCACGTGATTGTAGATCCGGAAGGATTTTTGGGGATGGTTCCTATATGATTCCTTCAAGCGTGGAGCAAAACGAACTTCGGACTCGGAGACACCTTGCTTTGTTACGCTTCAATCGTTATTTAGGTCTAATTGATAAGAAAAACAGTCGGAAAAAAGGTTTAAAAATATATATTCTTCCTAGAATTTCGCGGCGTGTTTACTATTTTATATATTTTTTT
>JAEQBA010000039.1:36970-60756 GCA_019434445.1 Phalangium opilio | reverse complement strand
TCAAAAATGTTCTATACCGAATTACCAATGTTATTTGTCAGTTGATATTAAGGTATTTTGTTCCGCGTATCCAATACAAATTTACAGTCAATTAAGACGAGTTTGACTAAACATAAATACTTCTATCTGATGTGATGCTACATAGTGAGAGAGAGATAGAGGGAGGTTTAGTGTGCCCGAAAACAAGGAAAAGATCTTTTCAACGCTAGGATAGTGTAGTTTTGCGCGAATGTGTGGTGTGGTGTATTGTAGGATGCCCTCTAGGCCTTTTGCTAATCTATATAATAGTCTGACGACGCCGGGGGAGGCCCTAGGTTAAGACTTAACGGTAATTAATCTTAGCCCCGTTTAATGTAATGAAATTAAGAGAGCCTTCTATGCTGCCAGCATCTCGTTGTATTCTTTATATCTTGTCTTGTAATTCGGTGCTTTACCATATCCTATGTACGTTTAGTTTATCAGATTTAAAAGGGAAGCTAAAGTATAATTTTCAGAAATATTTTTAAAATGTTTTTATTAGAATTATTTTGCAGTTTACCTTTATTAAAAAATTTTCGGGGTATAAAGCAATTAGAATATTTGATTTTTATTCTAATTCGATTGAAAAAATATTGTTAGGTTACAATATCTCAATTCTTTAATTAATTTAATCCTAAAATTTGAATATGAAAGTTTAAAAATACGCTGCAATTTCTTGAAGGATATTACGCCCAGTGCTTGCTGTATGTCATTTTTTATCCTCTTAATTTGCCATTAATTTTATTTTAATCTCGACCATAATTAAAGGATGGCAAATAAATTCCTTCCCTCTCACTTGAACACCCAACCAACAACTTTCACATTAATTTGGTAACGGTATGCGCGTGTCTTAATGTCTAATTTAACGGATATCACTAATGATATCTCGGAGAAGAAGCAATAGACATCAGCGTCAGGAATGATATTAGTCACTCACTATACGATTTAGCCATCAAGGAGGTCAGAGTCCTGAGAATTTACTGAAATATTTTTACGGAATAAGTTTTTCCTTTGAAAAAATTAAAAGTATGAGACATCCTCCTGCCCCCCTTACTTCATCTTATCATATCATACATTCCTAACTAAAAAAATAAATAAGTTAAGGAATAGAAAAACTATACGGTTTGATAAAACTGTGAATGACCCCTTGATTGACCAACCCTTCGCCGACTTAAAAATCTTTTAGAAACATTTATATTTGCATTTTGATAAAACTGAAAAATTATTCAAAAATACCGACCCTTGTCCGACTGTAGAAATAGACCATTTTGATGTAACTAAGAGGGGAAGAAAACGGGGGTAAAGCTTTTTGCTTTCCATCTCGCTTTTTGGCGCCTGCGCTGTAGTCTTTTTGTATCATGAGAGTATGCGGAGACGAATGGCAACATACGAACCCCCTTGTAAGTCCTGATACAGAGGGTTGCCTATTCCCTTTGGTCTATTCGACAAAAAAAGTCATGAGATCATGAGTGAGTTTCTGTGCCTTAGAGTGTAATGGTTGAAAGAACGTCTCACGGACGGTTTCGCACCGGACCGTACCATATCCATAGCTGAAGGAATTTTTTTATATTCATTCTTTATTTCCAAGTATATATATATATAAAAACAAAAAGAAAAATGAGAAAGTTTGAAATAAAAATCTTTGCATAATGTATGAGCCGCGCCCATGGGGCCTTCATTATTATGCGCGTTCCTCTTTTTCTCGCGACTTTACTACGTACTGTAGTGTTTGAGTGGCTTGCTTTGCCGCGGATTTATATTGTAAAACCGGTTTGAAGTTCTTAAAAATCAAATCCAATTTTTTTTATCAAGTTGAATTTTTTTTTTCGACAACCAAGGCGCTTAACTACTATATCGGAAGGCTAATTAAGACCTGTTCGCATTAAATATGGTTTTTATTGTATCTCAATGATAAGAAACCCTAAATTCTCCTTAAGTTGACATTATTTACGGATTTTATTTAAATAAGTTATTTAGAGACTAACAGTTGTTTTTTTCTTGTTTGTTTGTAGAATTATGGTGTGTCAGACTTCATGTTTTAATTTATGAGAATATAATAATTTAGGGTTAATTTCCATGCACGTGGTGTTACTAACTACCTTGCCAGACTTTCGCAAGTGACTGTTATATGGGTTGTCTTTGTTTTTTTAAAAAAAGTTTAAAACAAAGTCTTATGACATGTATTAAATTTTAGTCTTTGTCAAAAATGACAATGTAATAATTACATAATCACTTTATTTCCCTTTCAATTAAAACATAATGAGAATTTAAACGATTTCATTAATTAGAATTAATGTCGACTAAACTGAGGGAAATTGCCCATCATTCTGTCGTCAAATCAGCGGAACGTCTCGCTTAATTTATTATACTATATTTTATTTATTCATTAGGAAAACACGTTTTAATGTTTAGGATATATATCAGAACCAATCATCCGAATCTTTAATTTTATTTCATGGTTTGACACCAATGATCTCATAAAATTATTTAACACTCTCTCTCTCTCTCTCTCTCTCTCTCTCTCTCTCTCTCTCTCTCTCTCTCTCTCTCTCTCTCTCTCTCTCTCTCTCTCTCTCTCTCTCTCTCTCTCTCTCTCTCTCTCTCTCATATCATCATATTGTCATACTGACATATAAATCTCCTTTTAAAAACAAAACTCTCTCTCTCTCTCTCTTGTTTATAGTTTTTTACATTCCTGGGGTATGAAATGAAAAATATATATTTCAGGGTTCGTACACGACCTGGAAATCCTGGAAAACCTGGAAAAGTCAGGGAAATTGAAAATGGGCCTAATAGGTCAGGGAAAAGTCAGGGAAATTGAAAATGGACCTAAAAAGTCAGGGAAAAATATATTGAAGGGAAATTTAAAGTCTGGATAACAGTATAAGGGTGACCAGAAAATGTGTTGTCTGAGATTTGACCAGAGCCCCAAATTCGCGGAGTGAGCTTCGCTCGCTCCAGTTATGATTGCTTTACTTAAGTTAAATGTAAACGATTTAATTGGCTTATTTTTATAACAATAACTCGTGCAAAAATGACTCTAGTGAATTTAGATTGGTTTTCATACATGTTAGCTATGTTTGTTATTGCAAATGGTCAGGGAAATTTGTGGAATTTAGTCAGGGAAAACCTGGAAAAGTCAGGGAATTTCATTCCAAAAATTTTGTACGAACCCTGTATTTCCAAGACTTCTTTATCAGTTTTCTGAAATAGGTACTTACGTAGCTTATCAGAGATTTAAGAAGTTGAAAATTTGTTCAAGTTTTATAAAGAAGTGATATCTTCTTTATTAGGGAGAAGGTATAAATTCGCCACATTTCCAGCATTATCTCCAGTCCAAACGTAGGTCCGGAGTTAATCCCCGCCTCTATATTACAACCAGCATCTCATTGGTTCTTGAAAACTCACGTCAGCGCGACGCGAATGACGAATATTCAGTATTTTCCGACTGAGGAGAGGCGAAATAGCCCGGCCTCCTTTTACGTCCCCCCTTGTATTTTGAAAGGGGGACTGGGACTATGGCGCGCGAATACTTAGGCATCTTATACCTTCTCCTTAATAAACTAGATATAACTTCTTGGTTTTATTAGGAAATCTATCGAAATGTTTTAGATTCAGTTGTTACAATCTCAATGACCCATATTTATTCGGGGTCTGCGGTTTTTCTATAATTTTTGCTACATGTCCCTTGATTCGAGGTTGTTCAATGATTTTTTTTTTTTTTTTAAGTATATTCCAAACGCTAGTGTCCTTGCAAAATGTGTTACTTCATCCATCGACTTAGTCAGTTTAAAAATTTAGTGAAAGAAAATAACTGGTTTGTTTTAAATATCTATTGCATTGCCCTAGATGATGAGCTTGCTTATTTCCATTTCTTAGATGGTTAGAATTTGAATGTTTAACTAACAGACCAACACTTTTTTCTTTATGAATACCGCGATACTGGCAATGGAAGAATTGGTATACAAAACTTCAGAGTCTATGAAACTGGGTATAAAATATTTGATATTAATTTCAGAAATAAGTAAGGCGCCTTTGATTTAATTACTATCATCTAATTACAGATAATAATTTAACAGTAAATGTATACACTATTTGTAATTCATTTGATAATTAACGACAATTCGTGAGAGAAAACAAACAGGCTATGTTTATGTAAACAGCGCGGTTACATCGAAAGAGTCTTCCTTATTACTAAATTTACTTGCAGTTTCGTAGGTCTGTATTTTATTAATTTACCTATTGAATTATTGCAATTTATAGACAAAATAAGTGTTGCAAATCTAATCTCTTCCCCACTATATAGTTTCGTTATGGGTGCTTTTTATTGGAGGATATTTTTATCACTGGGGAAAAATTGATATTCATAAATTTAATGGCGCATGAAATATTATAAACACCTAAAGGTGTTCGTCCGTTTTACGCATTTTTTAATACATATATAAAAGGTGCGTTTTCTTATATTGTTTTTCGATCCAAGTTCAAAATTGAGCTTGATTTAAAGGCCGACTTCCATCGAAAAGAGTTCTAGCGAACTGAAAACCGAGCATCGACACTAACAATGGAGCGACCGTGCCGATATTCGAATCCCCGCTGGGGTAAAAGATGGAAGGGTTCTGGCTAACTGAAAGCCATGCAATGTGGTTCTAGCGAACTGAAGATACACAATAGAGAATTTCCTTCAGGGAAAGCAAAAATTCGAGAGGAAATAAATTAAAAAGGATTTCTATTGTTCATCTTCAGTTCGCTAGAACCACATTGCACGGCTTTCAGTTAGCGAGAACCCTTCCAACTTTTGACCCAGCGGGGCTTCGAAAATCGGCACGGTCGCTTCATTGTTAGTCTCGATGCTCGGTTTTCAGTTCGCTAGAACCCTTTTCGGTGGAAGTCGGCCTTTAAGCGTAATTAACCTTATCAAGGCTCGTTTTCACATCAGTTTTGTGGATTTATATGTCGTAAAATTTTGAAAAGCAAGGATGATTAAGAATAGTGTTTGAAGTTACTTGTAAATTTTACAACTAGCTTGAGATGCAATTGATTTACGATGAAAATTGCGTTGAAAATGTTGAATTCGTCATCATAACATCCGATGCTATTATTTCTCCAATTTCAACGTATTATTTAGGAGTAAAGCTGGTTGATGACTTCACCTATCCATCTATCTACCAGGTGCTAGAAGTTTGTATCTATCGCTTTGTCTCCGCGCGCTGTTAACTAAGCCTAGGGGTGTGCGAATAATGGTATTTAACTTCAGTTTGATGAGATAATCCCTCTTCAAAAAATTCATCGATTATTTAAGAAAAAATAATAATTATCGATTAATCGTTTCTCTAAACAATTACTAACCGATTTGAAAAACTGATTCCATTTGTTTAATTTTTTTTGAGGAACTATCTGTATCTCTAAAGTGAATTTTACAAATGAGATGAATAATAATTCAACAAACAATTAGAATTAAAGTCTTAATGTTACAATCTAAAGGATCGCAGCCTTTTATTGACGTTACCATGAATACCTGTCCATTTCTCTTAAAGTATATCCCTTATAATACAAAGGAGATGGGGTGAGAAAGATACCCTATGCCGTTTATGTTTTCCTTTCTGAGGTATTCAATTATAAGTTATAAATTTTGAATAATCGCTTAACCTTCTAAAATAGACCATTAAATCGATTCCAAAAATACAATTAATCGATTCAGCTTCTCGATTATTCGCACAGCCCTAACTATAACTTCTATTCTATTCCTCCCGTAGACACAAATGTAGTGTACTTCTATTTCCGTGGTTGTTCTACCCTGATAAATGTATAGTTTGGGGCGCGATTCGAGCCCCCTTGGTATACTATAGTATTGTATCTAATATCATTGGAAGTTTTTGGCCCCTGGCACCCCTAACGTATCGAATATTGTGTTTTAACGCCGAATAAAACGATTTTTATAGGAAACCGATATCATAGGATAAGGGGGGATGTAACTTTTCCCAGTTTTTTGGGGTGCCCCTTCTATATAAGTTTTGTCTTGTCCGTAAAAGCCCTGATGTGTGTGATACGCTATTCAAACTTTTACGCAGTATTTTCACGGAATTCATCGGTTTGTATCTGTTAGACACGCCTGTTATATATCAAGAGATTCCTCTTTCATTTCCCAACTCCCTTCTCACCTTTACCTTTATCTACTACCTTACTATTTTATAGTTATTATATCTATTGTAATCCCAGCTTTTGTTAATCTTTCCTAGATTACTTTTAACCGAAGGAAATAAAAAGAAAATATTGATTTTTTATTTGATTAGTTATGGGAGTTTTTCTTCTCTCCGGATTTTCAGTATTGGTTTTGATTCGGTTATGACGATGTTTATTAGTCTATTCAAAGGCTATTTTTGGGTGCGGGATGGCTTTTCTATACATAGTTTACAGACATGGAGGATTCCTACCATTAACACAAGGAGACCAGGCGTAAAATCGTCTGCTATTTTACGCTCTAAGTCGCTTGGTCTCCTTGTGTTAATGGTAGGAATCCTCCATGTCTGCAAACTATGTATTTCGAAAGTGTTACTTGTATCATAAGTTCATACGATATGTTTGTCACTGGTTACAAATTGGATCTTGTCATGAAATGAGTGACAACGTAGGTCATAGATTCGAGGTAAAGTGAGGTACGCCTGGTTACTGGGCGCTGTCAGAGGCTTAGTATAGACTAAATAGGAAGATGGGAGTCTGCAAAACTAATCGAGTGACGCGTGGTTACTGGGCGCTGTCAGAGGCTTAGTATAGACTAAATAGGAAGATGGAAGTCCTGCAAAACTAACCGAGTATAGACATGCAATTCTCGAACTAGTTATCTCGAGCTGTAAGTCTCTAGCATTACGATGTATAGATAGTGTCATACTTATGGAAGGAACCTATCTTATAAACTTATGCTTGAAAAAGGGTACTGTTTCTCTTCTAAAAACGTGGGGATAATCTCTATTTTTGGGTTTTCTGCTGCGACTTATGGCACTTTATTTTAGATTATTATGATTTATTAATATATTGATATGTTATTTTACGCGCTATACCGCTTTTCCAATAAAAATCTATCAAATCGCGGTTAAAACCCGTTTTTTCTCTGTGAAATTATTCACTTGTTTTTATCGCTAGATTTTCACATGGAAAATCGTTGTTTTTTCAATGATAAACCATACACACTCCAACGTTATACCAACCTGTACCGTCTCGAGGCGCGAGCTTTTGTGAAAGAGAAATATTTACTATTGTTTTTCGTTAAAACGTGTAATATACAAGTGTTGGGAATTAATGTTTTATGGGGATTGTTTTATTATTATTGTTATTAAACCCATTATTTTTTTTTGAAAAAAAAAAAAAAAGTTGAAATATAATATTTAACGAACGTCGTGTCGTGGTAGAAGTTTCCCAAGCTTAACTTTGATAAAAATCTTAGAATTATTTACTTTTTTTGTAAGCATATTTGAGGGTTTTCGGAGGTTCGTCTGGAATATATAAAAATAATAGGAATATTTGGTATTTTCTAAGCGGGTTTTGTGGGCCTCGTAAATGATTTCATTGCTTAGTATCAACGCGAGGTCAGGAGCGCGTGCGAGGTGCAACTGACGCAACGGGATGAAAATTCGTCACGCATAATTATTAGTTTGGGTCTTTCCACAAATTCCGCCTAGATATGTTGATTTAAAATGGCTGGCTACACAATTATTCCCAGTAACGTCTCTATGCATGCCTGGTAGAAGAAAAAAAATTGACAATTTATAAAGCCAAATCTCCTTTTTAACTAAATATAAATGATATAGTTAATAACCACAAATTTAAACTTCTGTTAAACGTGAGTGTTAACAAGATCTTTAAATTGAATCTCGTATCGATAACTTAAAAATTTATTAAATTATAATTTTCCAAATAACCGTTGGAACCCCTTAAGGCAAACAATAATTTTTAACACACTAGATAATATGGGGTTCAGGTTCAAAAACTAACTAGTTAATAGTCCTGGTAGTGTCCTATCTTTTATTTAAAAAGAAAAGAAAATGTGATTGATCAATAGAGAGAGAGAGATAAAAAATTGTTAGAACCCTTCTTAACATTTTTTTACACAACTTTAATATCGTTGCCTTGATTTTTTGATAGTACAAGGGAAGAGGAGTCTAAAAGCTTCAGATCAATCTCAATTCTCTTTAATTCTCCACTTAACTCATCTAAACTCTTTGTTTTTATCGCTATTAAATGATTAGCCGCTTTCTTACGTAAACAGTTACACTCTTAGAGAAAGAGAGAGCGACAGAGTGAGCCCCCTAAAACTTTGAATTATGGAGAATTGGGATTTTACAAATGTAGTATATACCCCGATTTAATGCGTATAATAATTGCCAGTTTAACTTGTCACCGAAGTTTAAACTTAAGTTAATATATTTCTTATGGTGTTAGGAATACGTATGTATTGGAGTTTGTTGTAGAGACAAGTTAAGATTGTCACAAAATCTTTGCGATATTGTTCTTAAAGAGCGGCTAGCTGCTAGGGATCGTTTAAAGAAAAATGTCAATGAATTTATTTTCATTTTTTCGTGAATATTGACTTGGTTTATACTTATGACTAATTTGAAAGTAAAAGTAAATTAGATGTGCTTGTGACGTTAATTATTGACGCCATTGACTGGAGTATTAATGAGGTTTTAATAGTGTGTACTTCATTCATGGCCCAGAGCCAATGGGGGAGGTGATTACGTCATTATCGGGTACATTTTTTTTGATGAATAAGTACTTGACAAATGGACTTACTCCAAAATTGTCGTGAATTTAATGGTAGTTATGAGGTATAGATAAATTAAAATTTCTGTTTAAAAATATTCACGAAACATTGAACGTAAATTCATTTGGTCAATGATCTGTATCATTCCGATGATCTTGAATAGCACTTTTTTTAGAACTTAGTAGGCCTCTAAATCTATATAAATCAAAAATATAGATTTATAGCTGATTCAATATAATGATTTATAAAGCTATATTACATCACGTACAATCGTTTATTTTAAACGTGCGCGACACTTAAATGGTTGCCACTTAAGCCTTATTGGTGTTGAAAATATTATCAAACCCGTACCAAGTCAACTAAACATTTGTTGGATTGCATACAGTTGGTTCAACGTACCTGATGTAGCCTGTAGCTTGTGTTTTTCTGGGGTAGCTTGGTTGGTTATATGGGTTTATGTATTCCGCATACGCGTTAGGTTTTCGAACATAGAACAACAACTACTTTATTAAACGCTACGCCGCATGCCACTTCTGCTTCTCCGTATACCCTTGTATACATGTAAAACCACTGAATATGACTGTATTACAACCTCGGTGAGCGAACTAACATTGGCGCGGCATGGTTATACATATGTCTATGTATTTTTTTTCTTCCATAGACAAATTTACATAAAATAATTAGATTTTGTCATTTGGATGATGATTGCGTATGGAGATATGTAAAAAGAGGTTGAAGGGTCGTCGTTCAGAATTAATATTTATGGGAAGGGGTTCCTGTTGGATTTATTAAAAACGTGTATCTTTATACGCGGTTACTTAAAGGGTTATTTTGACGTACTTGCCATGGTACCGTTTTGTAGCGATTATTAGGGTCATTTCCAACTTGGACAGTGTTTATAGCAATTATTCTGTTCGGTTTGACACTGAGATCGTTTTGAATCGCTTAATAGGTTCAATTAGAAACTGGGGCCATTTTGAAGCCCTTAATCGGATCAATTAGAAACTGGGGTCATTTTGAAGCGCTTAATCGGTTTATTTAGAACCTGGGATCATTTTGAAGCGCTTAATTGGTTCAATTAGAAACTGGGATCATTTTTTAAGCACTTAATTAGTTCAATTTTTTTACTTCATTCGGTTCAATTTTAACGGTATAAATATGGCTTCACAATTTTGGTTCACGTTGGTTTAAAAATAAGCAATCTAGGCCTAAAATTTCAACCACAAACCAAATCGAAAACAAAAGACAAAACCTTGGAACGTTCTAAACAAATAGGTGAAAATCTGGTTCCAAAATCGCCGTTCCAAGTACAAGAAAATGTTGAAAGCTCAACAACAAGCACCTCCGAATTCGGGCCCGGGCGGTCCACCGAACTCTCAAACCGGCGGCGGATTACAGCAACCAAACCCGGCAACGACGCCTCAAACTCCGTCGGAAGGACATTCCGAAACGCATAGCCCTCCGTCGAATCAATCGGGCATGATGACCCAATCGGGTACGCCCGTAAATAGCATGTCCAACGCGGTGACCCCGCCGACCTTGAGCCCGCCTATTAGTTCTTGGGACATGAATCCGGCGAAAGCCGCTATGAACATGCATACGAACGGTTACATGCCACAGTATTCTTGGTATCACCAAGCGGACCCTTCGTTAACGCACCAAATTTTAACATAACCCCGTGAAATTACGTCACGTCTCGTGGTTTATATTAAAATTAAAATAAAAAAAAAATATAGCTCTATTCAAAAAAACAAACCATACCAAATGAAACAAAAACCAATCACTCACGAATCAACCCTCTTCGCGTTACTTCGAGTTCGGGGGAACGAGCTATTACCGTTCCCAGCTAGAACGCGACAAGAAGTAAACCAAACCGGGTCGGACAAATGCGCAACCATCACACGGGCGTGAACACGTGAACATCGTGCATATGTGAATAATCAATCGCTGGAGTTCTTCGACATCATCCCGAAAACCTATCGGAAAAATAAAGAAATTTGGAGCAAACATCCGTAATTTTAAGTTATCCATTTTTAAACTAATTCGGACCGACATCACACACCAAATATGAATTGAGATATATATTTGGAGCAACTGCCACACAAGAATCCGAAGAAATATTTGTCTCGTTTTGACTAATATTGACCGAGGATTAAAAGCCGACTTTATTTTATACCTACCGTGAAAATCTGTGAAAGAATAAATAAAAAACAAATTCGTAACAATGTTACGAATCCAGTATTAGTACAATTTTATTTTGAAGACATCACTGAAATTTGGCTTAATTACGTTTAATTAATGGTTATTAATGTTCGCTTGTTCCTTCCTGAAAAAGATCGTGGTGGCGAACTTAATTTCAATTAATTTAAATACAGGTATAAGTCGGAAAATTAAAAATCAAAATTTTAAACACGTAGTTTTTTAATTAAAACAAACAAATTTTTACGCTCTCTCTCTCGTTAATTAATAGTTCGAATTAAACTTAATATCCAACACCCCCTCCCGCATTCATTAATAACTAATAATTAAAACGGCATTTAAATTTATTAAAATTAATTTAAATTAAATTACAAATTAATATCATTTTCTCACAACACACAAACACACACGTCCGACCGTCATTAAATACATCTTTTTTTTAATTTAAATTAAATTAAACTTAACCTTTTTTGGTTATTGTTTTTTAATCAAAAAAAAATAAGTCAAAAACAATTAATTTTGTTTTTATTTCCATCCATTTCGAACTATTGATTTTATATTAAAAAACAAACAAAGTCCGACCTGACTCCAAATTTAATTAATTATTAATGTGTACAGATAGAAAATGAAATAGGTTTGACGCTTTTTAATTTATATTTAAAAAGAAAAGTAAGAAAAATAAATAAATAAAGTAAATATTAAAAAAAACAAGAAATAAAGACGATGCTCATTCTCCCGATCGCGAATGTTACATTTAGATAATGGAAGAAAAATGGTTGTTTTTACACTATGACGTTTTAGAGAAAGTTATTTGAAAATAAATAAAAAAAAACAAAATGTTTGCATACAAACAAACATGTCCCAAAAAAACGCTGTTTATTGTTGTATATATTCATCATTCAAACCAACAAAGAAAACAAAAAACAAATTGAAAATAGCATCCGCCAATTGTTTCCCTTGTCGCTCAATAATAGAGTTAATAATTTTATATCTTAAATAAATCAATATTCTCTGTAAGTTATTACGAATTTAAAATTATCCGGCATATTTAACTTTTACTTACCTAATTTAAATTCAAAAATCAGTTTAGACAACAAAAAAAAATTACGTAAGGGGTCCAAATTCCTTTATCCATTTCGAGTCCTTCGCGTGAAAGAATTTATAATCTTAATTAATGCTAATTTATTTAAAATTCGACTTAATTACATTTGGCAATTCGCCATCTACCGGCGGTTTAGTTCAAAAAAAAAAGTAAAAAGAAATTATTTTAAAAGAAACATTTTTAATTTTCTACCAAAATATTTTAAACCAATCAAATGCCGCTGCGAAATTCGTTTAACGTATTTTGGCAGCGAAAAAACCTTATTCAAGGTTTTTATCTTGGGTAAAATAATAACGCTTTAGGCTAGGAATTTTATTTTGTCGTTGTATGTCGGAAATATCCTTAGATGAAGAAAAATTTACCCCTAGGGGCGCTTGCGATTCGACTCCCTCCCCCCTTTTTATATCCCCCCTTCTGAAACATTCATTAGTTAACTTTCATTTCGTATACTTCACATTTCTACGAATGCGAATTTTACCAGATAACCAATCCAAAGAGAGCCCTAATTCTCTAAGGCAGGAGGCGAGGTATTTTTTTTTTATTTCGTATTTTTATTTCCAAAACTTGAAACCTCTTTTGTTCTTAGAAAAAATTAGATTTAAGAAATCCCAAGTATTTATTTCGCAGCACGGGATTAGTAAATATTTCGTGTGTTGGTCTTCAAGTTCACCACCCCATAAACAAACCACCAAAATAAAACACTATATAAATAAAATTTAGTTTCGGGCCTATGTAAATTGTTTTAATAATTAATTAATTAATTAATTAATGATAATTATGTAAATATGTATAAAAATTTCGGTTTATTATATTTTGTTAAACGTTTATTTTATTATTATTATTTTTTTTTGTAAATATAAATATAAAATTTCTAACCTTTTTGTTGAACGACAAGGAGAAGCTATGAGAAAATAAAAAAGTTGTAAATTTTCGAAAAAGCTTCATCAATAAACTATTTCGTCAAAAAATTCAATATGTTCAAATAAGTTCACCTTATTTCATAGGATATGTTTACATTACTCGGGGCAGATCCTTAAAATTGAGCCCAAGTAAACGTCAAATCATTCAAGATATAACAAGTAGATCGAGGAAACCGCGCAAACTCCATGCAAGTACGTCAAAATTGCTCAAGAAATAACTTGATAGTTGCGTTGATTGAGGATATACTCACACTTTATTGTATCTTAATTAGACAAAGGCCTAGATATTTTTTTCTTTAATAAAAGTTAAGCCTATCATATCCATCGTTGGTAAAATTGATTGATTAGGCTTAGCATTTGTAAGGTGGATAGGCAGAAAGAAATAATGGAAGGAGATAGAAAAGTTTCGACTGTTTCTATACGTGTGCGTATTCCAGTATGAAGTTTTGCATATCTTTTCTAGGAGAAAAGTACATACTCGCTACCACCACTCGGGTACTTGGGGCGTTTCGAAACTGCCATATGGTAACGTGTGTTCTTGCAGGGGATTTCGGGTGCTAACGTTATACTTTTTTTTTTTTTTTGCGCCAAAATCGACGCGCCATTGATTGTCGATCGCGCGAAGGTGCTGTGGCTCTCACGAGAATGACCGCCAATGTTTATATATTATCAACTTGAAATTACACCGCAATCAAAGGCAGGGATACGCAGTTTATACATACAGTTTTTTATACCATTTAACCTTTAGGTTATGGTATACTCTTAGCGTAAGAAAAATTATACGCTCAGATCTGAGCCAGCTAGGTACCTTTTTTTCTTGCAGAATTTTTTCTCTGTAGGTTTTTTTATTCTTAAAAGGAATTTTTATCCAAAAAATTCTTTTCACTTCATCCATATCTTACGGATGTTCATAGGTCTTTTGAATTGTTATTTGACGCTTGAACTTATTCTTTCTTGTAAAGTAAAGTAGGCTTAAGATGGCTACTAAGAATACTATATACGTCTATTCAATCCCGCGCTGAGGAAGGGAGATATTTGAGACTTTCTTGTATGCATGCATGTATTCATAAAAAGTGCGTCCCATAAGTTTTTATATAAAAAAAAATTCGTGTTTATTGAGTGTTTATCAAGGAGGTCAATATTGGAACCAATTTTTAGATACTTCAAGGGTATATAGTTTCTAGAAAAACAATGCACCCAAAACTTTAGTTGCAGCTTGAACCAATTTTTCGTATAGTTTCAAGATAAACAATGCCCCCAAAACTTTAGTTGCGGCTTTCCAATGATATTAATATTAACGTAGTAATTTCACTTTGTTTCTTTTGGTAATTTTATTTTAATGCAATTATTAATCAATATGTAACAAATTCGTATGTAAAACGAATTCGCTCGGTGCTTTTCCATGATACAGCTATGCCTAATTATTCATTTAAGCAATTTGAACCGTCGCAATACACGCGATCAACTTATTTTTGCATTTTTTTTCTTTTTTATTTACAACGTGGCAAACATAACGTGGGAAAAATCTAAATACTCGATTTGCGTATCGAGTAAGCTAAGTAGCATCTGTTAGTAATCCATAACAGTATTATAACTCTAAAAGAAAATGAACGTAATATCATAGACTCGCAATCGCAACAAGTGTTTGTAAGTTAAGATATTGTCGCGTGACTTTAGCTATCAACTTGTTATGACCAAACCATTTCAAATTTGCTCTATCAAATGCCTAAAGCTAAGCCTTGGTTATATATATATATGGATTCCGGTGATATATTTTTTGCCAGTAAAACGCTAGATTTGATACAAATTTTTTTTATCGTAACGTGTTCGATCTAACCACTGCCACTGGTTGATTGTATGTTAACTTGGCCTAACTGCGTGGCAGTTAACTTTTATGGTTAGGTTATAGGCACGAATATTAAAAGAGGAAAATTCTTAAGTTTAGTATAGAAATACATTAACGGAAGTGTATAATATCGAGGTTACCTTTTTATGACCATTGTCCATTTTACAAAATGGTTGCCAAACCTTTATGTATGCTATGATAACTTTTCATGATTGTGTCGGATTTAAACCAAAATTTACACAGGTTTATTAAGGAAGATAATGAACATATACACAAAATTTCAATTAATTCGGATGAAAATTAGGGCAGTTAATGCTTGATAAAGAATATTGTCTGTTTGACTACTATTCTGTCCGCCATTTTCCAAGATGGCGTCGGATTTAAACCAAAATTTGCCAATCTTTACTATTGAATGCAATGCAACTATGAACAAAATTCCACTTGAATCGCTTGAAATTTATGGAAGTTAACTCGTTAAGAAACAAATGGACCATTTTTAGTTAAATTTTAATAAAATTAAGCCTTCTAAATTGAAACACTTCGATTAATACACTTTTAGTTTCAGTAACTCGACAATAGCGTATGAGTTATCGTGTTAAACGATTGAATTTAAGCTGGGTTGGGAGATAGTAGATATGAGCTTCGTATTTCTTCACAATATTATAGCGTGATCGGCCACCATGGGAAATACCGGCTGCAAAACTTTACTCCCATATATTGGACCTCCTCTAAAACGCTCTCTTACATTAGGCTTTACCTATAATGTATAACACTGCCATACAGAGAAAATAAAATAAAATTTAAAACTCGTGTTTATGCGAGTTTAAAAATGCATTTATTTGGAGACAGGTTTCCATATTATGGTCATATTTAGCACGCGTGGGATTTCACTTATGTTTTTAGAGGAATTTTACTCCTGGTAGGTTCATCTTAAAAGGGAAATTGAACTGAACTGGAAAAATTATATTCGAGTTTTGATAAAATATGAATTACAAGTAAAAGCAGGTTATAATCTTTAATTTGGAGGCATATATAAATACCCCGTCTATAAAACATAGTAAAACAGTACATATTAAATTGAAATTAAATTAAAATCAGTTGAAACGTACAATCGCTGACGACATGGGTAGGTTTGCCTGGTCAGTCAGAATTAGATAAAAACTAAAAATTAACTGTAATATGAGATGAGTTTAATAAATTGACCGATTATGGAGAATTACTAACATCGTGGGTAGGTCACAACATCGGAAATAGACATTCAAACCTATAGTGAAAATTCAAAATCAATATTTAAATTTATGCAAAAAGATAGGGCTATATATTATTCAATAAACAATATGAAAAATTATAAACAAAACCATCGTAGAAAACCATTATCTAGAGTTATACATATAGCGCTGGCTCATCTTCAAAGGGGGGTTGGAAAACTTATAAATTTTTTATTTCTCATAAAATTATACGCTTGAAAAAGGGGTTTAGATAATCAATTTTCAAGCGTATCGTTGGTCTAAAACCTATTTTGGAATAAATGGTCCATCCTTTTTCAAATTCAAAGACCCTCGGGTCTAGCCTACCTCCGGTTTTCAACCCTTAAAAATTTGCTTATAAGAATTTTTGGTTAGGCCCGTTTTAAATAAACAATCAAGGGGGTTTTACTTTTAAGTAAATATTTATCGATGTCGTTAACGTTTTTATACAAGCTGTTCTCGAGTTATCGTGGTTTTAAGAACCTTAAACAGGGTTTAAAGTACACTACCATATAACCAACCAACTTTATAAAGCGTTTTATAGTACGAGCAAACAATCTTTACAGCGCATTAATTGATTTTCTAAGGAAAAATAGCTTTGACCAAGGCTTAAAAAGGATTAAATTAAAAGAAATAATGTAAACAAAGACTTACTCAAAGGAACACGAAACAATAAAAATGCGCCGGAGAAACACTTAAATTGTGGAACTTTGAAAGGTAACCCCTCAATTTAAGTCTTCGATTTTTATATTAAATTTAATTTCCATAGTGCATTTAGACTATTTTGACCATTTGGGACGGCGTTTATGTATGTATATGAATAATTCAAAAGGCTTAGCTTCAATATGGAATATTTTTACTGTTGATTTTACATTTATATTTATATTTTTGCATGATTTAAAAACACGATTTCAGCGTTGAAAAGTTGAATTATTCCACTAAGTAAACGTAGATGGTAATCTTTACTATTTTCTTAAAACCTAAAACTTTTAAGCGAGTTTGGTTAATTCAGTGTTTAAAAATATATGAAACCAGGGATAGATTTAATTTTAGAAGTAGGAATGGTGAACAAAGTAATCTGGGCGCGCGTCAAAGTCCCATCGTATGAATGAAGAGGCGGCCATCGTATGAATGAAGAGGCGGGCCATGGCGACAGAGGTAAAAGGAATTACGTATTTTTCGCCGTCCCCATCAGCAACGTCATCAAAACGTAGTTTAAGTCAGCCAATAAGATAATTTAAACTTTTCGTTATTACGTGTTGGAAGGAGGGGCTCTATACTGGGCTATGAGTCGGAGTGAGTGGACTGAAGTAAATACTAACCGTTCTCCATTCCCACTTCTAAAATTAAATCTATCCCTGATAGAATAAATTAAAACTCGTAAAAATGAAGTAGGCGTATACATTTAGATGAAAATATTTAATCTAAAATTTAATATAATGTAATATACGTGTGCCGGTAGCTAAAGGAAAGGATAAGAGAGACTGTCCAATATTAATAAATAAAAAAATTTCATCTACGTTACGTTTTGCGCCATCGGCAAGGTGATTGAGCGATCCCATTCTAGGAATAATTCGAGAAATTGTAACGTATTTTCATTTCTTAATCGACTTAGACGGGTCTAACCTTAAATTTAACTGCCCATCAACCCAAACAATCCTACGCTACAAACATACCATACACTAACCCGAGTCCTTCGCGTAGCTTTCACTATTGGGGCTAGCGAGAAACGTCGTCTAGGGGAGTGTATTAAAAGACTATCAGCATAATGCGCTTTGAATAACGTGACGGTTTGAGGTTCACTTCAAATTTAATATCAAAATCAATAATATCAAAAATAAACAATGAAGAAATTTGTAAAAATAATGGAAACACTTTAAACCTTAACGTAATTGATTTATGGTATTAACTGAGCAAAACTATCATTACTTTATTTTAATTTTAAAACATTTAACCCAATCGATTGTTTTTCATTTAAACCATATCTTTATCAACCTAAGCGCTTTACCTTGTAGCGACTTAATCATTTTAACTTTAATCAATTCGATAGGTTTAACTTGTAATCAATTTGATAGGTTTAACTTGTAATCAATTTGATAGGTTTAACTTTTAATCCTTTTGATAGTTTTAATTTTTAATTCAATTTAATATTTAATCTGTCATTAACTTATCACATTATTATTAAACTAAGTCACTCTTTGGACGATTGGTGGTCATTTTATAGTTAGTCTTTTAATGACCTTATGTATCTTAACCATAACGTAAATATCAACGGTAGAGGGTACTTATCGGTGTAGAGTGCCGGTCATCGTCTTCCTTCGGTTCGGTTCCATGGTTGATGAAGTTTTCTCTTGTAGAAATTCATTGTTTTAGTTTGGTGCCGTTTGAGTTCATACCGAAATATGATTCACTTTCACGGTTACGTGTCCGTGGCACAACTCCTAAATTTCTATCTTTGAGACATTGTTTTCTCAAGTCCGAACCTGTTAGTCTTTACCACCGATCAACTGTATCATTTTTTTACCGCGCTCGTACCGCTTAACCGACCAGCATCGTTTTTTCACCAACTCTCTCTCTCTCTGTCCACAAGATCATCCTCCTTTCTTTTTTTCACTATCGTCAACCTCGGTGTCTCTTTAGACGTCACGATCGACGTCACGATCGGCGTCACGATCGACGTCAGGATCGACGTCACGATCCACACCTGGTACTTATTGTACCCTCTCTCTATTTTTATCTTTTCATCCCCAAAGAGTGATTTTAAGCTTTAGGAGCTTTCCTAATGACCATGTGTAAAGAGTGACCTTTAACCTCAAATCCTTAAAAATCGATATCCAAAAGTAGTGAACCTCAAACTTGTAAAACGAAAATAAATCATTAACTTGTAAAACGAAAATAAATCAAACGTAGGGGAATATGGACAGCTTAATCAGTTTCTCGCTACCGCTGGGGGAAAAGGCTTTCTTTAGCTTTTAAGCCTTAGCAGCAAAGGACTGGGGGTTAGTGGCCACATAACACACCCAATTCCCTTGTAAAAGAGAGTAGCTATTCAGCTATGATGACAAGCAACTTCAATAAGCCGTACCATGGACGATCCAGCATACCAATGGTACATTATTATTGAAGTGCAGGTGTTAAAGGGTTATTGAAGTGCAGGATTTAACGGAATTAAAGTCTAATATTAAACAGTGTAAAGGGATTATGAATATACCAAATTCTGTCGCTACATACTCCCCCCAACTAAACGTCTCAACGGCCTCGTGAGACCCAAACAAAATACTAATATCAAAACAGAAGAGACATGAAACGCGTTTCAAGAGGAACAAACAGGACAACAACATCATTCTGCCCACAACCATTATGTACAGGTGCACCATCCATTGAAAAAAAAAATTTTATTTGGGCCCAACTGGAATAACCTTTCCTGTAACTTTATCACGGGGTCGTAATTGGCGACCACCATGTTTTAAACTCGGATCTGCTTCAGCGTCAGTAGCAGAAGCGTTATTATCAAGCAAAGAAACATCGGCATCCTTTGATTTTGTAACTTCACCTAAAGCGCTATCCTCCAGAAGATTAGACTGTCTAATAACGTACGTTTTCAGCTGAGAAACGTGGTATGTTCCCTTCAATCGTTTCTTGTTCAACTTTTCTAGCACGTACGTAAGGTGGGACAATTTCTTCGATATTCTGTAGGGACCCTCATAACGGGGTGCTAACTTTGCGCTAAAATCGGCTGCGGCTTTAGACAGGTAGTGGGATTCTTTTAAAACTAAATCCCCAACCTCGAATTCTAAATCGCGATGATGTTGATCATAATAAGTCTTTTGTTGACTTTGTGCCTTTTTTATCCTACTTTGGGCGTTTTCTAAAGCTTTGTTGACTTTTGATACCACCCTCAATCCATATACTTTATCTAGACCCTCAGCTAAATAGATATCGGGATCCTTATCTTGTAAGACGCTAGTTGCTGTTCGCAACTCACGACCGAACATTAAAAATGCCGGACTATACCCTGTAGTTTCCTGACTGGCAGTCCTTATGGCCATGGCATATTGGGATAACCCTAGGTCCCAATCTTGGTGATTATCTTTTATAAACGAGGCAATCATGGTACCAATCGTGCGATTAAATCGTTCAGTTAGGTTACTAGACGGTCTATATAGTGAAGTAAACCGTTGTTTGACATGCAAAGTCTCAAAGACTCGTCTAAAAATTCTACTAACGAATTGGCTACCGTTGTCAGACACAACACAAGACGGAAGACCGAAACGCGTGAACACGTCGTCGATCAGATGTTTCAGAATGGGTTTTGTTGTGGCATTCCGTAAGGGAAAAATCTCCACCCATTTAGTGAGGTAATCCGATACCACCAAAATGTACTTGAAACCTCTTTTACTACGCGGGTAAGGCCCTTTTAAATCCATCGAAATAACTTCGAAAGGTTCAACTATTTCACTGGCTTTCATCAAGCCCGCTGGTTTCTGATTGGGTGCCTTGTGTCGTTGGCAAATATCGCAAGATCTGCAGTAATTTACAACGTCTAATGTTAGTCCATCCCATGTAAATTGCCTTTGAATTCGTTTTGTGGTTTTACGAATTCCTAAGTGGCCAGCTGACGGAATGTCATGACTCAAATGAAGTATTCGTGCTCGCAAGGGCTGGGGAACTACTATTCTAAAACTGTCCCAGCCAGAAGTACCAACTTTACCAACATCTTTATAAATAATATCTTGACGGATATCATAATGGGGTGCATTAACCTTTACCCAAGCACTCTTTTCTTCATCGTTAGGTAACTTGTTGTCTATCAAATAGGAATAAATCATTTGTAGCTGCCCATCTTGTTTTTGAAAATTTATCAAATCAGTGTTTTCATATAGGACCACTTTTTCCGTATCTTGCTTTTGAACGATGGCCGAGACTTGGCCTTCCCCTTGTTGCTCTGTATTCTCGAGAGAGCATCCGCAACAGTATTGTTTTTCCCGGGGAGGTGGTGTATGGTGAAATCGAAAGCCTGTAACCGTAAGTTCCATCGGGCAAACTTCCCCGTTGGGTCAGGAGCTTTCTGTAACCACCTTAGCGCACTGTGGTCCGTGAAAACCTCAAATTTCGTACCATCAATATATGGACGAAATTTTCCACCGCCCACATGACGGCTAAACATTCTTTCTCTGTTGTAGAGTATTTTTGTTCGGCTTGACTCAACGCTCTACTCGCGTATTGAATAACTTTCTTTTTCTTGTCGATTACCTGTGACAATACAGCACCGAGCCCTACGTTAGACGCATCGGTGTGTAGCACAAAGGGATAATTATAATCTGGTGGATTCAGTATAGGAGCCGAGGAAAGTTTAACTTTCAGAATTTGGAAAGCCTCCTCTTGATCTTTTGTCCATTTGAATTCCACCTCCTTGTGCAATAGTTTATTCAAAGGAGCTGCGATTTTGGCGAAATTCTCAACAAATCGACGATAAAAAGACGCCATTCCGAGAAAACGTCGGAGTTGTTTGACAGTTTTGGGAGTGGGGTATTCACGCATTGTAGCTGTTTTTTCGGGGTCGACCCAAACACCATCTTCCGAAACAATATGTCCCAATACCTTACACTCTTTCTGACAAAAATGAGTTTTTGACGCTTTCACCGTTAACCCGCCTGCATAAGACGGTTAAAAACCTCTTCTAGAGTTTTTATATGGGTCGCGAAATCGGCTGAAGCAATTATGAGGTCGTCGAGGTACGCGCAAACCCCCTTATTCAAAAGGTCCATGAACAAATTGTTAACCATCCTTTGAAAGGTGGCAGGAGCATTCACTAGTCCGAACATCAACACAGTGGGTTTATATAGCCCGCGACTTGTGACAAAAGAAGCAATATCCCTATGTTCTTCATACAAAGGGACTTGCCAATAGCCACTTCGCATATCTAACGTCGTAATAAACTGAGGTTTACCGATAGAGTCTAAAATTTCGTCAATACGGGGTAATGGATATGCATCTTTGCGCGTTACTGCATTTACTTTACGATAATCTATGCATAACCGCCACGAACCATCTTTCTTTGTAACTAAAAGAATGGGTGAGGCCCAAGGACTTGAACTGGGCTCAATTAATTCTTGTTCAATCATATCATCCAAAATCCCGTCGATTATAGCGTGTTTTGCCGGTGAAAATCGGTATGGGGCGCTCGCGATGGGGATCGCGTCACCCACCTCAATATAATGTTCTATCCTTTTAGTTTTTCCTGGCCTTGTTGAAAATATTGGTTTATATTTGGTGACTAATTGGTCGAGAAGTATCATTTGGTCTGGGTCTAAGTTTGCTTCTTTTAATGCTAAATTGATACCTTCTTCATCAATGAATTCGTTTAACTGCGACATCCCGTAACAACTACCCTGGCCAAAGTCGCTTTTAAGATTTTTGTGAAACTTAATTTTGTTGCCAAATTGGTTTGGCCAAGTGAAATTACCTAAACCGTAGTCGACTATCATGCCAGTGTAGCCCAAGATATCCCTTCCTAGAATGCATTGATACCCGAGGTCTTTAATATAAACTGCCTCGTATTCTACCTGTTTTTTTGGCAGACCAAAAGCTAACTTCACGACACCTTCTGTAACTAATAGGGAATCATCAGATTGTTTTAAACTTATGTTTTCATTTATCGTTTTAAAGCCAATACTTTCAATGAGGGGTTTTAAACTGCTATGAATGAGAGTGTGTGTCGATCCAGGGTCTACAAGAGCTATACAAGGAACTGAGCCTAAAAAAATATGTAAAAAATCTTGACCTGGTTTTATTATTTCATCTACCCTTGGTACCGACACCGACTCGCATTCCGCTTTTTTGTCTTTTACATCTGAGATGCGGGCGGACCTCCCCCTTGTGATCCGACCGCTTTTTCGTTTCCCTGATTATTTTCTTTTTGAAATTTCTGGGCTTTTTGCACCAAGGCTTTTTGTGGCCTATCTCACCACAATTATAACATTCCACATTTGGGTTATAATACGTACCATCTTTATCAAAATAATCGGAAAAACTACCGGAACTAGCATTAATGGGTACGTTATGGCGGAATTGATTTTGAGAGGGAAATTTGCCTGCTTTTTCAGGATAATTAGTAGGCTGTGTTCGGCAATAATCGGCCAAATGACCTTTCTCCCACATTTATTACAATGTGAAGTTACCTGACTAACACTGGTGCCCATGTTACCCCTGATGGGTTAGGACTCTTGACAGAAGTAACGTTCAAATTTCCCGGTACTAGGTTTTTATTTCGTGAAACGATTTTCTCTATTCCAATAGCAACATCAAGTAACTCACGTACCGATTTGTAAGATTGATTTACAGATACACCTGAATAGTGTCTTTCATGTTTCTACGTATTTTCTTAACTTGCTCTGCCTCTGACAAAGGGTGTGGAGCTGTCAAAAAGCTTTTGTAGGGCTGCAACGTATTCACAAAACCGATTCGTGGGGGCGTTGTACACGATCATCTACTTTATCTAAAAAAAAAACTCATCGTTCGAGGAACGTTCGAACGTGTCTTTTATACTATTCTCAAATGACCCCATGATTGAAAAGCTGGTTGCGCCATAAACCATCTAACGCGGTGCCGTCTATCATTTGCGGTACCCATCTTTGAATAAATTCTACTTCACTACACCATAGGAAACGAGCATCTGGTGGGCTCTTCTCAAGAATTT